>JAJLRJ010000009.1:5493681-5731181 GCA_024195265.1 Dendrophyllia cribrosa
ACATGTGATATCTTGTTATTCTTTAAAACACAAGTTCTCGTGTAACGTGTGTAACAACAAATTGCTTTAGGCCTGCCCTTTAGTGCTGAAAACAAGTGCATTGTTGCTACGTTAGGAAATACTATTGATCCCGCACGTCCTTTGAAACGTTGCCGATCTTGTGGGGGCAGTGCGCAGCTATTACAAGGTCTTCTCTGATTGGCTGAGAAAACAATAGAACAAACACCAGAACAATGGACCCTGAAAACAATGGAGCTGCGTGATACCCAGGTCCAAGAGCTGCATGGTATCTGATCTTGTGGTCGATTTGCGGTCAACAAAAATTTGATCACGTGATGAACTTTTTTCAAACTGCGGAGTGAAACCAACGGTACATGAAGCGGGCTTAAAATTACTTTCAAGGCATTTCAAAAGACGTGCGAGATCAACAGTAAATGACATATGTTAGTGTACTTTTAAATTAACTCAATCGATTTTTTTCTATTTTAACTCGACAATTGCAGGCACAATGCTAACAATACGTGATCTGTTTAAATACAGTGTAGGGTGAAAAGAAGAGTGTTATTGCAAGTTACTTTATTTAACAGCTTTAGAAAAATGAATGAAGTTTGCGAATCAGTCGCAGGTCAATAATAATAATTATTTATGTTACAGGTTAGACTTGTTAGCATGCAGTGTTTACTGAGGTGCAGAATATAATTAGGCTTCATGAAACATGTATGTGGTTGAAACGTGTAACTGCTCCATGTGTTCTTTTTTAATGTTCACGTTACAGGTACTCACCCAGGGGGGGGGGTTCTTCCATATAAAAATGACAGGGGTGCTCGTCGGCAATTTTCTAAAAACACCCTAAAAGGTACCAGAATCTCATTTGATGGGCGTGGCTCAAATGAATTTCTACTCCTTAGATGTACCAATTCTAAACCAACACAGTGGTCATTTTAGATGTTAGCACCCTAATTAAGCCTTACCAATCTACAGATTTTGACATCTAAAGGGTGAGACAAGCACCCCCATCATTTTTATATTGGAGTGCCCCCCTCCCCCCCCCCCCCCCCCCCCCCCCCCCCCCCACTGTGGCAAGTACTGCAGTAAAGTTTACATCGTGGCTTTATGTGGTCATTTAATCTTCTCATTAATCCTCATTAATCTCCTCATTAATCTCCTCATTAATCTCCTCTCCTTAATTTATCAGGTCAATTAATCTCCTCAGGAGAAGGGGGTAATCCCATATAAAGGTCAAGAAAGTGCTTGCTGGAAAGTTTTTAAACTTTAATCAAAGGGCTCACCAGGGGCATTTGTATATTCTCGCTCCTAGCGGCCGGGAGCGATGAGAGACAGCACTATTAGCAGGCTAGATTTTCTTGAATTTTGATTTTTGGCACTCTTTGGAGTTAAAGCGTGTAGAGAATACCCCGTTGCTGCCTATTTTTGTTTATATTACACCATGAGACTTTAAATGTCTATAATGGGAGGAAGTCCAATGGCTTTACATATTAAAACCCCATCTTGAATTTACTTTTTGTAGAAACATTAAAGCAGAAGAGATGTTATTAACCGTGGGTTCAGAGTTGTCGCTTTGCATTTTCCTCCCCTTCTTTTTCTTTTTTCCTTTCAAGATTCCACTTACTCTTTTCTATAATAAAATAAACATTTCTTTTTCATATTAAAGCACTTGTACACAATATAAGCAAGGTTAGGCTAGCATTAGTTCATGTTAGTATGTTTAAACAGGTAAGTTTGCTCAGGATTTAAAGTTGATTTACTGCAGCCAAGATAACATAGAAGTTACTGTAGGTAGTGTTTACATCATGATGATACTGGTATGACTTCCATATCAGTACGAGTTCATCCTGGCAGCTGTAAGTTTTCACAATCCTTATGGCTCACAACTGCCAGGGCCTAACCCTGTTTCTGTAGCATGAAGCAACTGATAGTATTACTACTCCACTCCCCCCCCCCCCCCCCACCCTCCTCCCCCACCCCCCTCCCAGCATTTTGTTGCTGGTACGCTTTAAAACACTGGGCGGAGAGAGACAACGCAGAGCAAAGTTTCTTGTCTAAGGAAACAACAGGACGGCAGAGACCAGGCTCAAACCACCGACCTTCAGGTTGAAAGTATGATGCGCTAACCGCTAGACCACTGCGCCTCCGCCCTGGTAGCTGTACTGGATCAAAATTATCATACCGGTATGAATACTTATACCAGCACCATGTAAGCGCAGTACAAACACTTGTTTCAGTACAAAATCACTCTCTTGGACACTGGAACAGTTAACACATGAGTAATAGTCGTTATCCAATCTAACGCATGATCGGTATGAACTATGAAGTGTCCCTTCATAGTCCCTTCACGTAAATGAAGTATGACTTTTTACAAACATCATACTGGGATTATGTAAAATCTAAAACCAGGACATACACTTTATTGGTAGGAAGTGCATATTTTTACCACTGTGTACATGTAAATCTTGTTTCCTAAAGAACTTCTATAGAGGGTCAACCGACAGCAACAGATATCTAAAAGTTGTATTTTCCACTGGTTGAGGAACGAAATAAGTGGAAAATGTTTTCTCACACACCTCTGGGGCCTGGGACCGAGGGTCTGTTTTTTGAGTCACGTGCTCACTGTGTTTTGTCAGTTGCTGTTTTGCTGTCCGCCATTGCTGACGTTTATTTTGAGCCCCAGTTCCCACCCAACCCTTCGTTTCAGTTGAAAACATACACTCTGTTGGTTAGATATTCTTTATTAAGACTGTCAGCATAAAGTCGTACTAAGCTTATGATTGTTGTTTAATATTACTGTATTTTGCCTACATTACGTATATGCTAGGCGGTATTTGTTTGTGAAATAAAAGAGTCAGTTGGCGGCGGTCAGCTTGACAATGGCACCCAGAGGTGTGTGAGAAGGGCAGTTTTCAATTGAGTATGCATTGAAGTGAGTCATAAAACCAAAACCAAAGGAATTACTCTGGGCAATCACAACAGAAGCAGGCAATCCAATGAACCAATCACAACAGAAGCAGGCAATCCAATAAACCTATCAGAACAGATGCAGACAATCCAATGAACCAATCAGAACACAAAGAACATGTAGGCAGCACCAAATGAACTAAAATGCATGGTTTTGGTTTGACCTCTGATTGGTTCATAAATGGCACAATATTTTCAAGCCAGTCACAAAGAGTACCAATGCAAAACCAACACAATGATTGTGTTGGTTTTGCATTGCTTTCAATTATTGAGAAATTACTTTCCACAGTTTGTGAGCATTTACTGTAGTGCTGTTTATTACGCTGTACAAGGTGGTTCTAACTTTTTAAGTCTGTGCATGAAATCCTAAAGTGTGACCATTCAAATGAAAGATATTGCTAAGCAGTACTTTCCTGTGGTGCTGTTTATTACGCTGTACAAGGTGGTTCTAACTTTTGTGTGTGTGGATGCAATGACCATCCAAATGAAAGCTATTGAGCAGTACTTTCCTGTGGTACTGTTTATTATGCTGTACAAGGTGGTTCTAACTTTTGAGTCTGTGGATGCAATTCTAAAGTGTGACCATTCAAATGAAAGATATTGAGCAGTACTTTCCTGTGGTACTGTTTATTATGCTGTACAAGGTGGTTCTAACTTTTGAGTCTGTGGATGCAATCCTAAAGTGTGACCATTAATATAAAATGAAAGCTGAACAACACTTTCCTATGACACTGTTTCTTTTTCAGTATTTTAATAGAAAGTATTTTGTAAAATTTTGGGTGCGTTTTTGTATTTCAAAATGCCATGTACCTGATCTGAGTAGTTGTTAAGATCTTCTCTTTTCACCGGTGCGCTGGCAGAAGGACTGGATCTGTCTCTAGATGTTTGTCTTTCATTTCTTTCCTCCCAGTAGGAGCGATTTAGGTATCTTGCAAGCTACAGACCAAAAACAAACAGTTTACACACCTATCACATGGAAACACCTAGTGGTAATACCACAATGTATAATATACTTTCAAATTCCTCAAAACATTTTAATGTTCAAGCCATATACTGTACCAAAAAAATTTGCACCAAATTTGCATATTATGGAAAATAGGCAAAAATTGGTAAAAAAAATAAATTTGCAAACAATTAATGACATAAATTTGAATTAAAGAATGAAAGCGCACAAAATTTTCATGTCATAACAAATTGGTAATAATTTGCTAGTTTTAATAAGTTAGCATTTAATTACATGTACATAACTTTCAATTTAAAAACAACACATTTGACACCAATCTTATGACAAAAAGACATTAATTTGTAAAATTGGTGACAGTTTGCAAACAGTTGCATAAATTTACATTTAAAAGCAACAAGACACTTGAAGAAACCACAGGGCATTCCACCAGATTCTTTATCAAAATAACTTAATCCTTAAATCACTACAATGCATACCTCTGGGTCCATACTGGATGAGTCAGTTTCAACATCCTAGAGAAATAAAGAATACATACATCTTATTCAATGGTTGAACAATAATACACCAAGACATTTTTTGAGTTGTGTGGTTTTTTTTAAGCCCCACAGGGGAGACAAAAAATGTGAGCAATGAGTAAAATGTCTGTCTGTTAAATCATTGAATAAAGGCATTATTATTCAACTGAAACTTGTTTTTAATAGCTTCAGTGTCTTCAAACCAGGATACATAAAGGCCTGTTTACACAGGCGATTTTTTGTGCAATTTTTGTCGCACTTTTCTGTGCAATTTTTGTCGTGCGCAAGTTGCATCTTCAAATAGCGTGTAAACTGGCGGCAATTTCAGTGCGATTTGACGCGCGATGTCGCATGATGTAATACAACAATCTACTGTGTAACACGCTTAGATATTTAGCATGTTCTCTGTTCCTTATTAGGTAAAATAATGTCACAGTCAAACAATAAAAACAGGAATATATGCAATAATTGCATTGTTCCAGAAAATGTCCATGCCTCCCCAAAGGAGGTTTTTGGTTTTAAACCCCTACCAGTCTGCAAATTGAAGTCTAGCTTCACACTTTCCTTAAAAATAATAGGCTTTACAGACCTAATAAACACAAATTGTGAGTTAAAATGTAAACATTCAACACAAGACTTATAAAAAATACAATGCACATACAGGAGATGAATACAAGTTGCTGGTCTGCCTGTGTGAGGCATATGCTGGCTCTGTGACTGAACTGTAAGGAGATGACTTTATGCTAGGACGGAGTTGGTGCTGAAAACAAAAATATCATCAGCTATCACATGAACTGACTAAGCCATGCTTTACTATAATTATGCAATATTCTATTCCTAAACTAAATTGAAATAGAATTTTTATTGTTACTTGTTGGTAGAAAACTTTGACTGATAGTCCACGAGAGATAGCTCAAGTCAATCTCTGCAGTGGACTCTCATGTAGCTGATTAAGTCAACACACAAGGCACAGAGTCTGCGCACACATGACCTGTGTTTGCAGGTGCTTAAGGTGGAAGCAGGCCCTGTTCCTGGGTTTTTATAAATACAACCGCTTGTATTACAAATTAACTTTTTTTAACCCTTTAACTCCCACGAATGCCAAACATCAAGAAAATTCACAAATTTATTTTGTGAAATATTGTAAAACAAGTACCATGCAAAAGTACGGCCAAAGAGGATTTATTTGAATGGTCACACCATAGGATTTCATTGCCAAACCCACAACTAAGAACTGCACTACATGTCTCCATTATTGATTTTGGGAATGACAGGTTGACATGGGATTCAAATGTACCTCCTTAGCCGCTTCCTCTTGTGACAGTGACAATGCCATGGCAAGTTGTAACTCTTCCTCTTCTTCTTCCTGGATTTCCTTGGCTGTTTTCTTAGCTGGGATCTAACAACAAGAGTTCACAAAATGTAATTCTATACTGACAAATTTTATACAAAATATTTCAACACAACACAAGGGCGGAGACCAGGGGTCGATTCAATGAAACTTTTACAAGTGTAATTTACAAGTATACATGTAGCCATTGTTTCAGAGGTTGAAAACAATAGCTACACTTGAATTGAATTGACCCCAGATTTCTAACCACTAACTTTCGTGCCAAAAGTTCACCTTCACTTGTTATTGATCAAAGTGTTAAATACAAATATATTCAAGAAAGTAAATATTTATGGTTTAAGAGTGGTTTTCAATTGAGTGTCGAAAGTAATGTTGCGATTGTTTGGGTTTTGTCTTGCTACATGTACATTTTGTAATTGGATAAAAATTTGTGCGCCACTTTCTCAACTAATCAGAAGCAAAAGCAAAATCAATTGGAACTTGCTCATACATGTCTTCACGCACTTGGTGCTGGCTACATGTATTTAATGCTTTGAGCTCTGATTGGTTCATTAGATTGTCTGCATCTGTTGTGACTTGCCAAAGTAATTACAATGTACTTTGGAAATCACTCCAACTGATGAACGCTAATTGTTTATGCGCATCCTTACTGCGCACGCAATTCATGTTGCAACGCCATGCTTCGTCATGCACGAGCGCGCGCGCAAAAGAAGAAAATCTAAGCACACAAAGGGCTGATAGCGATTGCGTTAACTTTGCTTAGATTTAACTCGCTTGGATGGTCGGTAACCCCCAATTTTTTTTTCAGATAATTTTCCTGCGCGCCATCGAATCCTGCCAACTTGCGGCTGTCAGAGTTTGCAAATGCTGTCGTTTAAAGATGAAATTTCCTTCAAGAAACGTCACCAGTTGAATGAATTAGCTGAACAGACCAACTAGCATAAAATTTGGGAAAGAAAGTTGCATTTTAGAGATTCATTTGCAATATTTTTAGACTAACAGACATTCGGATCACATCCCGTAAGGAAGACCAATTTTTCAAAATTAGGGTCGCCTTTCAGATAGCTTATCGCAGAAACGAAGTCGGTGACCCCCTCATTTTTTTGCATTTCTGACACGAGTAACTCATAACCTAGCTGTAGTAAAAGTTTTATAAAAAAATCAATGTTAGAAGATTTTCGCGCGAACGTCCTTAAAGTGGCTATATCACCATGTTTAGACAAGTGTTATTTTAAAAAGCTAAAAGACATTATTAATTTTATATCAGTGGAAACCCCAAAATAATGGTCCAGTTTTGTTTAAAATTGTGAGTAAAATGAAACTATAAACAAGTGTCTCTGACTACAGATGGATGATGGATAGTGGAAATGGATTGCAACTTGAAAAAATTGGCCATTTTTTTTTCAAGTTCGTTCAATATGCTTTGGAACATTTGCTAAAAACTGATTATGGTTTATTCTTTCTGCAAGAATTTACTTGATTTCTTGTTCTTGGTGTTCTAAGAGCATTTTGTGTTTGAAGGAAGATGCTCAGTTTTAATTCTAGCACAGTCTGAGACAAAAACATGAAAACCGCCATGACATAGCCCCTTTAAGGTGTACAAAATTCAACACCACATTTTGGGTGGAAAAGGTCTGAGCAATAAAGTTAGGATCAGTAAATCATTTATGGCTGTTTCTTTCCCAGGATTAGGCTGTCAGGAGAAAGCTGACAGCTGCCTTTTTTTTCAGCAGCCACATGTTGATGATGGTGAGATATCAGTATCCTTACCTGCTGTTCTCGGCTTAGAGGACTGTTGAGGTATTCAGGGGGCAGATCACTGTCAGATGATGCAGATGCACTGTCGGCCTTATTTGATCCTTCTTCAGTTTTTCTACGCAGCAAAAACACAGTCAGTGACATAAAGATTGGCAACAGTCTCTTCTGGTCATAGAAAACTCACAAATCCCCCCCCCTCCCCCCCCCCCCCCCCTCCCCTCCCCCTCTCCAATTTAGGTCAAATCAGAAAAAGAATTCTGGTGATCATCCAAATCTCGAATTCAGGGGAATACCCAAGAGTCAGTCCTTGACTCAATGAATTGGATTCTGTAGATGCAATCCTACACTGTGACCATTCAAATACAGTACACTCTCTCTAAGCCAGAAACCCTTGGGATCAGCTGTCTGCCTTAGACGGGTGTCCATCTTAAAGAAAGTTCAGTTGCAGACAATTACAAGCTGTAAGTGAATTTCAGTCAGACTCGGCTGGCCAATGATGTCCGCTTTAGAGAGGTGTCTGCCTTACAATGGTACATGTACATGTACATGTATCTGCTTTGAGAACCTTGACAGCACTGTAAAAGTTACTGAGCAATACTTCCCTGTTTACAGTAGTAATGTTTATTACGTCGTACTAACTGGATAATATAAACTATTAAATAACAATAATAATAATTAACAGTCTGTACAAAATCCTTAAGTGTGACCATTCTATAAAAGCTACTGGTTTGTAACTTCTTGCAGTGCTGTTTAGTATACTGTGAACAGAGTGTGTGGTTTTAACTTTTGCAGTTTGTGGATATTGCTAACCAGTTTGAGGATAGTGAACATTAACCAACACTTACCCGGCTGATGGGTTGATTTTGTAGTAGCAGGGATCACAGACTCTCACTTCTCTTTCAATGCCATAGTGCGGAATTAAAGAGGCTTTAGATGAACATTTCTGGCAAAATACTTGACCACAATTCCTGCAATGATGCTGGGGAAAGCACAAGAAGGGAACAAATATTAGCTAATATTCAAAGACATGTTCATGTTGATAGAACAAAAGGAATGATGATGATGTTGATGATGATCATCATCATCATCATGACGATGATGATGATGGTGATGATAATGATGATGACAAGCAATGAGAATTTTTCTTAAGACTGTGGAAATCAATCAATTAAAGGAGAAAAAGACTTCCATTAACAACCACTTTTTACCTGTCTTTGAAATGTTGAGAACTTGACCCTGCACATATGACAAACATCACCCTCAGCCCACTCTGGAGCCTGTGAATTGAAAATGAGAATAGTATGTATTAGTATATACTAAAACAGTGGAAAGTGTTGATGGCAATGCTCTGATTGGCTACTGAAACTCAGGATAGCAAGTGCTATTCACCTCCAAGCAATTTGCACCCGAAAATTGTAATCGTTGACAGGAATAAATGAGTTAAAAATCATCATTTTTGTGCTATAATTATTATCTCACTGTTTTAGTACATACTTAACAACTTTCACCTCAGTGTCGGTGGCTAGTGGTGGATATTTACCTCACTGCTTCGCGGCTCGGTTAATATCCACCATTAGCCACCTCCACTTTGGTGAATATTGTAGTTATAAAATAATTGTTCTAAAGCTATTTGTTTTATTTATGTCAAGAAAATACAACAGGGCAGACTACTCAGTGATCAGCCATGGTGTGTATTAAGGAACACAATCACACAAAACAGCTGGAAATCAAGCTACATGTAGCCTCTGACTAGCAGGATAGTGAAAAAAAGAAAAGATTTTAAACCCTATATTTCAAAAATTAATGTAAGTTGGCTCTGCAAGACATTAAAATGAAGTAAAAAAGATACATGTACATGTAACTCCTGGTCTACCAGAAAATCTTGGGGGCCCTTGTTCTATATCTTCAATTAACAGTACTCAACTGCCATGTACGAGATACAACTTGCACAGGATGCACTGTATGGGTAAATGATATTAATTAAAAATGTATTGTGGATAAAAATCACTTACTGTTTCTGCTGTAAATAGAGCATCACTTGATTCATTTATTGGAGGAAATTTGTACCCTGTTTAAAAAAAATAAGACAGCATTTAATATTGCTAACACCTAATTATTGTTGCAGTTTCACCAATTTTCAGAAGCATGTGGTAAGTCAAGTTTCATTATCCAACAGAGAGCATACAATGTACATTGTATTTTTAACTAGTCCAAACAGTTTTTAAAAGTTTTATAAAAGGAATAAAGGAATAACAAATGCAACAAAGACTACATGATTGTACACTGTATTAGTGCATAGTTGAGATATACAGTGAAATCCCAATTTTTTAAACCTCCAAGGGAAACGGAAATTAATTCGAAAAATCGAAGATGGTATTGACTGAAATCAAATCCAAGGGAAACGAGTTTTGGTTAGAATAATCAGGAGTTTCGAAAAATCGAGTATTCGAAAAATCGGGATTCCACTGCACATGTGTAAGCATGTATATGCAGGAACTTTTTACCCTTTGATTCCCATGCAAGAGTGCTAAATATTAAAATTCAAGAAAAATTCAAAATTTCATTTTGTAAAATATGAAAAAACAAATGGTATCACGCAAAAGTACTGCTGAAGAGGTTTCATTTGAATGGTCGCATGATAGGAAATCCTCGGCAGACTCAAAAGTTACCGTATAGAACGACATTTTGCATGTCTCCATACTTTATTCTAGACGTGAAAGGGTTAAAAATATGAGGTACTTCTTGCTATTGATACAGAGTACAGCTACATGTATTTGCAACTTCATGCAAGAGTTTATTCACCTTCCATTCTCATAAGATTAAAAGTATCCTGGACAACTTTGTATTTGGGTTCTTTGCGAAATGCTGTTGACCATGTCTGTATCATCACTAAAATCTGCTCCTTCACTGGCTCTGGGCTTGTCTGAAACATAGAAGGGTACATAAAAAGTTTAAACTATAATTAGAATAACCAGATCAGTTCCAGTTCAGTTCTGTCAACCTATGGGACGAGACTAAAGTGGGGCACGGTCCCTGACACTCTACACATCAGCTCCTCCTTTGTCTCTACTCCAGCATGTTCAATCATCATCTTCACCATTGTCTTTGCTGCTCGTCCAGGATCTCTCTTACCATAATAATAACCACAGTTATGTAACACCTTGTAGTGCTGTAATTTAGCCCCAACTCTGATGACCTCTTTAATACACACTGTTTAACCCAGCATCCAGATGGCACACTCAGCATTAGATAACACCCACCTACAGATGTACACATACATGTACTCCTTCACATGCCTCAGAAGCGAAGTACGCTCATTTTTTCTGACATGAACTGAAGTTGACACTTAGAATTTTTTTATTATTATTGAAAATATTTTTTTAAGTGTTCAAGTCCCCACTTGAATTTTGGATAATATTTATGGCCCTTGGCAGTAAACAAGGAGTACAATCCATTTATCAATTTTACTTTCCCTTCCCTTATACATGTACATGTACCTCATGCAATGTTTCTAACTTTTTTTTATTGGTGATTGGTTGGGTTTGTTTGGCTCATGTGGCTCAGCAGTTGCTGGACAAATAAGACAGCTTGTTTATACAGTTTGTACAGAATGTATACAATGTAGCTGTAGTTATACAAGTGGCCCAGTGTGTGTTATCTGGCATACTTTGAAAAGGTTTGAAAAAGAACTAAGAAGGATTGCTGCAAATTCCCCACTCCAGAAACTATGAAAAATACCATAATACATGTAGGTGCAGGTTTGGGTGGTGCTTGATGAAAGCCTGATTTTTCCAATTTCTTTTGTTTTCAGCACGAACTGCATGTGCTATGCTTCAACTTCTTGGCAAATTATTTGCATATGGTGCACATTTGTACATTGTATATGTTGTGGTTTAAATTTTTCTTTGGTTTGAAAGTTTTCAAACCAGTTTAATTTTTGTTTTCCTTTGTCTCAGAATATGATAATGAATCTGAGACAAAGGAAAATAAAAATTGAACTGGTTTGAAAATTTTTAAACCAAAAAAAAATTTGAACCACAACATATGTACAAACACAATGCTACATCCTAGTGTTCCTACATGTACTCTGAATTCCATTGTGCCATTCTAACAAAGAAGACTTGAATAATTACACCCTGGTGAGGCTGAGCCTGCACATAAAAGATTATTATGGTATTTTTTGGAGTGGCCTATACTAAGACACAACACTTAATGCACAATCATATCTTTTCTTGTTTTTTTTTTTCATCCACTGCTGAGCCAAATACTTAGTGCACAAATTAGTTCAGGAAGTTCAGTTCAGGAATCGTTTATTAAAATCAATACTTGCAACCCGTAGATTGAATTACTATTGATAAAAATATTTACAATGACTTGAGATAAAAATGGATCTAAATATAAAATATTGATAACACTGTTGTAATCATAAATAATAGGCAAAAATATACTAATTATTATTTGTTTAAAATCTTCCAAGATTAAAAACGCAGGCTAAAATGTGAAATCTGCAGTTAAATAGGAAATAAAAGAGCATTAAATTTAAATTTTAAATCTCTTGGTCTTGATCATTTCTTGTTTTTTTTGTCCACTGCCGAGCCAAACAAACCAACAAATACAGCTGTACATACACCTTCAAACATGGCCCTGCATTCTACAGAACTTGCTCTGATCTCTACCTTTAGGTACCCTGATAGCGACAAACTAAGAGCATTTTGAAACTTAAACCAAAACTGCATTTTTAACCCCTAAAAGACCCCTTCCCCCTCACAACCCCAGTGCATAACTCAATAAATTACTAACTTTGGCTAATTCTCTGAAGGTATCCATCATTTCTTTTGTAGCAACCTCTTTGTGCATAGGAGCTCCACAGTTCTTCACACATGCTTCTAACACCTTCGCATGGCAAACAAACAAACAAACAAAAAGACAGTTACAAGCCCCAAAATAATTTTTACATTCTTCCTATGTCATCTACATGTACATCTTTCCAGCAATTAATTTGTAGGAAAATAAAGTCATCAATGGTGGGTTGATGGTAGTTGTATCAATGAGATTTCACTGCTGATAATGAACTTTTTTGTGTCTGGCAACTACAGTTGTGGCGATGATGGTTTTTGAAAGACTTACAAAATGTATACAGGTCTTTTTCCAACAGCATCACCACCTGATTTAAAAAATCTTCTGTCATCTTTTCAGCTTGTTTTTCGACAATTACATGTACATGTACAGTGATTGTTGACATCAATCTTCATGGTGAATCCAGATGTGTTTTAATACATATATGAGGAGGAGTTCATTTAGCAAGAACAATGGCAGGCACTGAACAAATTCTAGGTATTAAAAAAATTGATAATTTATAGTAAAGAAACAATGGAATTGAAGTCTGCATGTACCCATAGAGAGGCCCATAACTGCTTGTGAGGCAGCCTTGCATAGAATTTATGTCAAACAAAACAGGCTTTAAGCCTGTTTCCCACTTGTGTGATACACACAACCATATTAAGCAACATACAGTTGAACCTTCTGTAAACGACCAACCAAAATGCGAAGCCAAGATGGTCGCTTATGGGAAGTGGTCGCTTACAAGAGGTCAGACCACAGGCATACCCACGGGGTTTGACATTAAATTGCCTACCCTGGGTTGGGAATTTGACAAGTTTGTGTTGCCCCAGGGTCGGGAAGATTGTCAACATTGGGTTGATGGGGACAGTAGAAGTACCATAGACAATGTAAAACCTACATGTACCATTGAACCTGACATTTTGGCGCGTTCGGTGGGCATTCACAGGATCTTGAGAAGGTGAGTGAAGAGTTATTTACCATATTTCTCCAAACTTTTATGTTTAAAAACTTTCCTTCTTTGCACTATTAGCAGATAGATTGTTTTTTCGCCTGCTGGCATTAAGTGAAGTAATTTGGATGTGATTTGAACCATGTAAAATATGCCAAAGTCTCTTACTTTTGACTATTTTAATAAGATTTTTTTAGTTAAGTTGTTTGGATATTTTACAGAATTTCCCTGGGTGGGGGAATTTGAATGGAAATTTTTGCCCCAGGGGGACAAAATTAACCAAAATTTGAAGGAAAAATGTCAAACCCCATGGGTATGCCGATACCCCTCCCCTCCTGGGGGAAACCATTGACAGTTGCATAACGACACTCACGCTGCCCATGCTCAATAAATACTTGACACAATTTCTGCAGAGCCTTTCTTCTCTCAATTCGAGATCAAGAAAGGCTCTGTTCTCAGGATGCCAAGAGACCATCTGCTATCTTGAAAACGGTCTGAAAATCCAGCTTACAGATGAAGCTTTACTAAAGAAAATCTACTTACAATCAAACCAAATTTCGCAACGTGTGGATTCTTGTCATATATCTTCTTTTTCATGGCCGCCACTGCGTATTTGGGGCTAGAAGGTAAAACAGAGAAAAGTCTACATGTAAGCTTAAGTTGTCACTTAAGCTTAATTTACTAAATAATTTCTATTTCTGCCTGTCGCGAAATATGCTTAATGAAAAGAACTTACTTGACATCTTCTTGCCGGATGCTATCGCAAATCTGAAGAATGGTATTCCAATCTGGCTCCAAAAGAAGCTGGCTTGTTGCTTTATCTAAATAAAAAAAAACAAAGCACAGGCATTCAATGCAATTATATTCTTTTTGATACCGAACAAGAACTTGTGAGTCTTTGTATAAGCTTATATAGCGCTCAGTATTTTTGATTCCGTGAAGAAGAAGACGGGAAGAACTTACCAATGAGTCCATCGAAAGTTGAAGAATTTGAAAATATTCCCATCTTTAATCACGGGCGAGAAACAGGCAAATATAAACCTCAAGAAATGTTTCTTGATCGTCAACACTGTAGATTGTTCCAAGATGGCGGACTCGTATTTCCTTGACTTCCGACGAGTGACGTCGTTATGCCAAAAATAGACTCTCCACAGTCCCCGGAAGTGACGGTTTCAGCCCCGTCAAAGCTGACTCACGATCTTACGTCATAGTCGATACGTTCCATCAGATTCGGGTAAATTATATTTTTAGAACGGGTTTCGCGGGGAAAATGTGATGTTAATTCAAATTGCAAAACTAGTAGAGCACGCATAGCTAGTATTGATTACTTTAGGCATTGATTTCGAGTACCGTAGCCATTCTTTTTAAAACACGGAAAGAAATATCGTTTGCAGTCGATAAGGATACTACACTACTACCTCTTCGGAAAGATCCCGAAAATTCATGCTGAAAACACAAAGAGCTGGTTATTTAAACGAAGTTTAGACGGTGTTTAACAAAACCGAGGTCTAAACCAGTTTCGATTTCGCCAATGTTAATATTTAAACGTTGTTTGCCGTAAACACCGTGAAGAGGGCATGATTGATTTGGAAACATAATTATCTTAAACCACGGTCTAAGTTAGACTTCGTTGAAATAACTGGCCCAAAAAGAGCATTAAGAACGTTTAACTCAGCCTGGTTGTAACTAGTCACACGGTCCTTTTTCCGCAGTGTCCCGATCGTCACTTACCGTGATGCACCGCGCATTGTTTATTTTGATTTGAACCAGATAAATGCGATCTCTCGCGAAGTGAAATTTTGGCCTTTCATCTCCAGGAAGAAATGAACACTGAGTTTGAAATTTCGTTCGGCATTGATTTTAAAATTTATTAGTCCAAAGAAGCGGTCCTGTTAGATATTAAAAGTCCGTATAACATGTCTCGCATTTTGTCTGGGGCCGCTCAATCCGCCTTTGTGTAGCTCCAGTCGCCGAGGTAGTTTCCCCCGCTTCGAAAGTTCGCATCGAAAACATTTTCACGTCGAGGGACGCGGTCACGCGGAAAACCTGCTATTTTTACCGAAAGGGTTAAGGTCGATGCCCCTTAAAACGAAACCTCCAGCGAGCCGAGAAGTGTTTGTATTTTGTGGGCTGTTCTGTCGGGTGGTGGACAAAACACTGACCCCCAGTCCATGGACTACCCCGATTGACTACCCAAATGGACTACCCTAACAATGGACTAACCCTAGGGTAGTCCATTTTAGTCCCTAGACCTAAGGTTAGTCCATTGTTAGGGTAGTCCATTTGGGTAGTCCATCGGGGTAGTCCATAGACTGGGGGTCAGTGTTTTGTCCACCACCTATTAATAGGTGGTTTTCATGTTACGTCATCGCCGCCATGCTGGTGGACATAAACAATAGTTCTCTCATTAGCTCCTTTTGTTCGTCCACCAGCATTTGTTCGTTTCACTATTGTTATCTATGTCTCTAGAGATTGATTGCAAATCACCTATTATTCCGTTTAATCCTCTGGCGCATTCATTTGCCACAGGACACAAAAAGAGATAACTCGAGAGAGCGAAATGCTGAGATCGTTCCCAACTTTAATCCCGAGCCTTATGTTACAATTGTGGATCATTTGCATATGGCGTGAAAGTTATGTTTTTTTTATCTATGGTCATCTATCATTTTTGTTAATCCCAATGTATACTTATTGTTTTTACATAAAAACAAGTGCAATTAGTACATGCAGCAAAGCGTGCATTCCAGTTTTACCTTTTGTCTACGGTGCGCAAAGTTGTGCAACATGTCACCGTCGTAACAACTGCACCTCAGAACCCGCCGCGTTCCATGACATACCTTGTTGATACTTGGATTTAGTAGATTAGTCGTGCGCTTAATGCATGGAGGTTGAAATATCATTCGGGCGCTTAGAAAGTGTCCCAGTCCCCTTAATAGAGGTGTCCCTATAGGTGGTTTGCAACCAATCTCTAGAGACATAGATAACAATAGTGAAACGAACAAATGCTGGTGGACGAACAAAAGGAGCTAATGAGAGAACTATTGTGCGAAGGTAAACGCCTGTAAACGTGGGCCTTCATTATCAATGTACGGTATTTCAGGAAATAATTTACATATCGGAATCGAGTTGACATCGATATAAAGAGGGGTCCATTGACAAGCACATTGACGTTTCTTCGAGCTGCTGTTCCGCAAACAAGAAATTAAGATGGCGACGGTGCTTCAGGTACGTATGTGCTGGAAAAATCTTCAACCTGGTTTTCACAAGCGACATTAGCATAAGCGGAAGCATAATAATTTATGCTTTTACTTGCCTATAAAACGAAGACCCTAATAAATTTTAAAGATTTGCACGTTTTTAGTGGGTTTGGTTGCCCGGGTGTATTTTTCTAGTGTATCAAACGTTGTTTACGAATTTATGATTTTTGACGGACGCAGAGTAATATCGCTGCCAATGTTGCCAATTTCGTTATCATGTTCATTTGGGTATAGACTGCGACAAAGACCTTTAAATCTTCTTATTATTGTTTTCTTGCTATTGGGGTTGCTTTAGTTATCCGCAAACGGTACATTTAAGAGCGCTGCCTCCTAATAAGCCTCGTAGTTACAAGTTGAAAAATTCAATTAGGGAGGTACATGAGCTGTTGTAGTTTCGTGATCTGGCTTAAAAGTGTCAAAGGGGAACTAACAATTAGTAGAAATAGTTTTCTCAGCTTTTTAACGAGGGTCTTCGTTTTGTAGTTTGACCCGGCCTTTTCTACAAAACGAAGACCCTATCGATAACGTGACTTTTGGCTATGAGGAATTGTTTTGTGAATGTTTTATGTCGTTTTACATCAGTGTAGTTCTATATGGGTCTTCGTTTTTCGGTCTTCGGTCTTCGATCTTCGGTCTTCGTTTCGTAGACACCCGCTTATGCCTTTGCCTTTGCCTTTGCTTATGCTTATCTGCAGATTCGACGTGGGTAAAATTTTCGTTGGGTGAATTACTCGTAAAAACTATTAGAAAACTATACAACTTGTACAAGAAACAATCCATCCTCTGTTAGAGTGGTTGCTCGGTAAAGCGAAATATAGTGGAAAAATGTTAGTGCGTTTAATTTTCATGAACATAGCAAAAATAAAAGACATTAAGGCAGTGGCGGATTTCATAATTATGCCTGCTTCATAAGACAGCATAAATTATAGAGGAAATTATAGAAGATGAACACTTTGGAAATACCTGCGAGGGCCAACGGACAATGCAAAGGCGTCGGATCCTGGTGGATCTAGTCACCAAATTTTATGTAAATAGTGAATAACCTATCAAGCAAACTGATAGCACAACTGGGTTATGTATATTCTGTCCAACATTTCGTCGGGCACGGTCTGACTTCTTCAGGGAATAAAATGACCCTAAGAAAAACGTTACAATTCAAATCGCCAAAAAAAAAGGAATATAAGACTACAATGTAAAGACGTTACATTTAAAAAATATAAGATGAAAAGTTACAATTCAAATAGTAACTTAAAAACACCAAAAGAACATTAAAATGTAAATGAAAAGTTTGCATTTTTTTTTTCACGCTTGTTAGTATAGTGTAATACTTTGGGATTAAGAGTTTTTATCTATTTTTATCTCAATTTTAATTTATTTACTGTTTGAATATTTATTTAATTGTTAGGAATGTTAATTTTTACTTAACTGTTTGGAATGTTGTGTAAAGCGCCTAGAGCAGGATTGGATAGGCGCTATACAAATTTAAATTATTATTATCATTATTATTATTATTATTATTATTATTATTATTCCATAACAAATTGACTCAGCAACATTGCTGGGGATGACACTGGTCCTGGTCAAGTGGCAACAAGCCACCTTAGATCCCAAGGACTCTTCGGAGGATTCTTGCAGTCCCTAACAAAACCGTCTTTTGGATAGTTACTGATCTGTTCCAGGTTGCCTCCCAATCTTCTGGGGATGGTTCCCAATACTCCAATGACAACTGGGACTACTTTCACCGACTTCAGTTTCCATAAGGTCTTAATCTCAATCGCCAAATCACGGTACTTTTTAATCTTTTCATCTTCCTTGGTTTCCACCCTACTGTCCCCAGGGCATGCAACATCAATAATTTTGCACTCCCTCTTTTTCTTATGCACAATGACAATATCCGAGCAGCGATTATGTCAGTGTCGATGTTTATCCGTTTGCACTGTGAAGTCCCACAGGACTTTAAGATCTTCATTTTCCGTGACACTCTCAGGTACGTGATTATACCACTTCTCGCCACAATGTAACCCATTCTGATCACATATGTCCCAGTGGAGAGTCCTAGCAACCCCATCATGCCTTCGCTTGTATTCGGTGTTTGCAAGTTTGGGGCATTCACTGAGCAAATGGGAAACACTCTCCTCTTTCTGTCTACACATACGGCATAATGGATCATCCTGAGTCTTGTCAATATGTGCCTTGACAGCATTCGTTCTCAAGGACTGTGTTTGGGCAGCCATAATCAATCCTTCAGTCTCCTTTTTGAGGTACGCATTTGTAAGCCACTGCCAGCTGGACGTAGCAGTGATCTGCTCAGTTTGCCTGAAGAACTGTCCATGTAATTCCTTTTCTCTCAGGTCCTTGGATCTTTCCTCAAATTTCCTTCTCTTATACCCTTCAGTGCCTTCCTGATTCCTTCCTGATAATAATAATTATTATTATTATTATTATTATTATTATTAAGGGTTTGACCCCTTTCGATACTGAGGTACGCTTCTCGAGCTTTGCATATAGCGTCACGAGATGAATGTATGAGTTCTACCGCTTCCTCTAGACCTACTGCGGTCTCAGACCATTTTCTTTCCGACGATCATTTACCTACCGACATGACAAAGAACTTACTCCATTAGAACTCGTACATTCACCTCATGACGCTTCACTCCATATGTAAATGATCCACTGTTGTCGGTAATTCGACACAGAGTTTGAGTATTCGCACTGTATTCGGCTCGAGATACAGATTTCGAAACGATCTCAGCATTCCCATTTATGTATTCTCTGGCAAATGAATGCGCCAGAGGATTACATGTAAACGGAATAACAGAAGGTGAGAAGGTAAACGTGGCCCTTCATTCACTGCTCATTATTCATGTACGGTATTTGAAATAATTTACATATCGAAATCGAGTTGATATCGATATAAACAGGGTACCCTTGACAAACAAATTGACGTTTCTTCGATCTGTTGTTCCGCACACAAGAAATTAAGATGGCCACCGTGTTTCAGGTACGTATGACAATGTTTGTTACTGGAAAAATCTTTAACCAGTGATTTTCACCAGCGACATCAGCATAAAGGCCCGGACACACGGTGCAACGTCGCGCGCAACGATTGCAGAAATAAAATCGTGCCAGGCTACTTTAGCTTGCGCGCAGACATATCCGATTTCCTTGCGGGGAGCAAGGAAATCGGATACGTCTGCGCGCAAGCCAGGCTACTTTGCGACGTTCCGTGCAACATCGTGCGACACCCCTCAAAAATCTTAGTGTTGTGCGCAACGCTGCAAGCCCGAAGTTTCACCGTGTGTTCGGGACTTAAGCATAAGCAAAGCGGAAGCATAAGAATTTGCTTCAAGTGAAAACGAACTTTGACAATCCTTATGCTTATGTCGGGCCTGTTTTCACTGGACATATTAAAGTGATGTGAAAACTAAGTTTTTTGACCTCTGTTGTACATATACTGTAGTTCGATAGGCGAGATAAAAGTGGCGTGACATATCAGACGGTTGCTCGAGGCCAACCTTTTCATATTCAACTGATGTTCATTGCCCCAATCCGAAAGACTTTTCCCGCCCGAAAAGTTCCCGAAGCTGGTTCTTAGTTCTTAGTTTATTTCTCTCCTCAACTGATCACAGGAGATACTTGCAACAGCCGTTAAATATATGTGCCCAAAGTTTCTTCAGATGGGTGGGACATTGCATAGATCAATTATTGCCTGCAAGGCTGCTAATTAATTTGAAGGCAGTAAGGGACCTGCCTCCCTTGGAAGCACGTTCCAAAAGGTGGCTTTCACGGCGGCCGTGTTGGTGGTCAGAACAATAACATATCCATTTCTTTGGAAATAAAAGTCTATTCTTATGAATTCTATGGTTTCTGACCACATAGTTCAGTATATTGTGACAAATTCCCCTAGCTCTGTTTGTTGAATTTACGTGGGAAAAATTTTCACGATGTTGGATGAGTTTCTCATAAAAACTATGAGAAAAGTGTACAGCTTGTACAAGAAACAACCCATCTTCTATTACGGGAGTGGTTGCTTGTTAAAGGGAGATAGAGTGGGAAAATTTTAGTGCGTTTAATATTCATTAATCAACATACGATGCGTGAAAATTAGTAAATATAACACCCACGCAAAAACAAGACGGGGATTTCATAATTATGAAAATTAATTAAATCACACTGAAGAAGGGCTCAGCCCGAAACGTTTGTGTTTTAAATGACACTGACACTTTTCTAAAAGGTTTAAACCTTTTTACTTTAGGATTTAACCAGAGTGTCACGCATCACTGAAAACATTTCATAATTATGCCTGCTTCGTAAAGGCTGGTTTTCACTAGCGCATAAGCATAAGCACAAGCCAACATACGCAGACTCAGTAACATGTTGATCATTAGTTCCAATTGTTTGAACAAAACAGAACAATAGGCACTAATGATCAACACGTTACTGAGTCTGCGTATGTTGGCTTGTGCTTTTGCTTATGCGCTAGTGAAAACCAGCCTTTAGACAGCAAAAATTATAGAAGATGAACACTTTGGAAATACATCTGTAATGGCTAACGGACAATGCAAAGGCGTCGGATCCTGGTGGATCTAGTCACCAAATTTCATATTAATAGGGAATAACTAATCAAGCAAGGCTGACTCACAGCTAACTGGGATTATGAATATTCTGTCCAATATTTCGTCAGGCACGGCCTGACTTCTTCAGGGAATAAAATGACCACAAGAAAAACGTTACAATTAAAATCTCCAAGAAACAAAATAATATTAGATTACAATGGAAAGACGTTACATTTAAAAAATTTTAGATGAAACGATACAAGTCAAATATTAGAGAAACAAAAGAATATTAGGTAACAAGAAAAAACATGAAAGAAGATATGTAAAATATATCACGGATTCAGATTGCGAAGTTTACATTTCTTCACTCTTGTTACAGTGTAATACCTTTGAGTAAATGAGACATTGATGAGAAGTTTGCATTTTTTGACGCTCGCGCTTGTCATGATTAAACAGTGTAATACCTTTGGGTTCAAGGGTTTGACCTCTTTAATTTAAATTAGGTACGCTTCTCGAGCTTTGCGTTTCGCGTCACGAGTTGAATGTCTGACTACCGCTTCCTCTATACCTACTGCAGTCCGGCGATCATTTACCTACCGACATAAGAACTTATTCCATCACAACTCATACTTTCTGTCTGTTACAGATGAGGTTTTTACTTTGACAGCTCAAAACTGATAACTTTTTCCTAAGACTGTGAGTTTACTAAATCATTTTACGACTTGCTAAAAACGTTTCAAGCTTTTTTTATTTTAAATGGACTGAAGTATGTCAAGGGAAGGCTGGTCGGCGTTTTGTACATTTGTTTCTGTTTTTAAAAATGTGTGACAACCGGAAACCGGAAAATATGGCTTCCGTTTGACGCATGTGCTGACATTTGACCGCGCTGGACGCGTGCTCAGGTCTCGCCTGTCCGCGCCTGCCATGAGGGACCAACAGCTCTGGGAGCAAGAATGCAACTGAACCGACCAACTGAGTCACGTGGTCACTAACTTTTGTTCTTTTTACTAGGCATCCTATCGCCAGTGTTTGACGCTTGACATTAAAGTCCTCTGTGGTCGAAATATTACGCTGGGTTATTATTCTGACACATGTAAGTATAGACTATTCCATTACTCTCGCACTAACTGCCTGACTAATTTACTGAATGACCGAGTGACGTGGACTATAAACTGATTGATTGACTACCTGTTTTAATGACTGGCTCTGAGCTCTCTGACTGACTGTCTGTCTGAGTGACGAAGGGAGAGCGCTCGAAACGTCCGCTTTTGATCTTTTTGACTAATTTAACTTATGAACTCAGATCGATAAAATGCTTCACTCCCCCGCCGACGCAGCACCGCAGTTTCTTTAGAAACTAACCCCAAAATTCATTGCAGTGACTGACTGGCTGGCTGACGGACTGACTGCCGGTCTCCGATGACTAGCTTGCGGACTAATTACTGTCTGTCTGACTGACGGACTGATTGACTAACTGTCTGACTAACTTCAGTACTGTCTGTCTGACTGACACGATGTCTGTCTGACGTCCTGTCTGTTTGTCTGACTGACTGACTGACTGACTGACTCTCTTACAGGCCCTCTGTCCGATTACCCACCGAGCCGGCAATGAGTTAATGAATATTTGGCTTACATCTGTGTGGTGGTTAGCGGACATTACTTAGTGACAGACTGGAGGAGGGGACAACGTAAGAACAAGGAATCACGAAAGAGAAGAGAAAATGAGCAAACGAAAGAAAGGAATGAAGGAAGGAAGGAATGAATGAATGGATGAATGAATGAATGAATTGATTGATTAATTAATTAATTAATTAACGAGTTAAAGAAAGCGATTAATTTGGAATTGCCTCTTTCAGTTGACACACCAGATCCATATGTCAAGTTGTTCATCAAGACAGCGCCAAATGCCAGGAGGAAGACAAAAGTACAAAACAACACGGCTAACCCGATCTGGGGAGAAGAATTCCAGTTTCTTCTTGACCCAGATGTGAAAAACCTTTTAGGTGAGTTGGCATGTCGCGATATTGTACATTGATCAGTCCTTGAACGATAAAAGTTTGTTTCAGATCACAAGACTTTTTCAATTAAAGCTCTTATCTCCTAATTGAAGAAATGGTTCTTATTTTATTATATCATTATATTACTTTACGTTACGTTACATTACGTCTTGCCCGAGCTTTAGAACTGTAGAGTCTAAATGCTATAGCTCAGAAAGAGGTCGGACACATTAATGAGAATATATAATGGAGTAACTGGTTAGCTTTCAGTTGAGGTTGGGGTAAGCAGTTTATATAGTTAAATTTAGGCCTAAACAACCCGAGAAGCTAAGTGGTACTGTGGTACGGTAGGCTATGTAAGCCTAAGCCTAGCTGAGGTTCAATCCTGAGTGGGGATTTTAGATTTTCTTTTTTACACTTAAAAAAATTTATTGAAAATAAAATTCAAAGTGTCGACATTACGTTATATAATTCTCAATAAGGTGTCCGACCTCCTTCTGGGCTGTAGCAGGTAGACTCTACCCTTTAGAACAAGTAACGAGTGCTTACCCAGTCTCCCGACGCAAATGCCCGGCCAAGCACCGAGCAAAGTAGCTGTTGTTTTGTTATTAATTATCTTGTATTTTCCCTAGAAATTTCTCTGATGGAGTCAGACGTGCTAAGTGATGATTTGGTGGAAACCCTGACTTTCGACTTGAGTGACTTACAACTCGATAAAGTTTTAAAGAAAACTTTCAAATTCCATCAGGTATTTTAAGATGGCCTTCTAAATGTATACGGCAGCTCGACGTTTAGCGCGATTTTCTTCTTCGCAATATAATGAATGTAATCTTTTCATTGTTTTCTATCTTCCTTTGATGTCCGTTTATTAAAATTCACGCTATAATCTCGTTGGCCTGTTCCAGGCGTTCAGATCGTGGGGAGCTAAAGATCGCCCCGGTCTAGATTGCGTGTTTGCCACATTGTGCAACCAAGCGCGACAACTTGGAAACCACGCGTCAACTTTCCGTTCATTCGATTTTGGAGCAAATTTATGACGTCACGACATACGGCAACCCGTTTTAAGGTCCTTTTGCGAAGCGTCGTGCTCGCCTGCGAGAGGAAAAGAACGCTTAGGAGCTACAATTATCCGTAAGCATAATAAAAAGCGACTGTAAAATATGAAGTGTCAGTACATGTATGAATAGATGGTGAGAGAGTGATAAACTGGCAGTACGTACTGGGGTACGTTTATCAAAAGCGGAACACAGTTGGGTCGTTTTAATTATTTACATGAAAACGATACAACTAAATTTCAATCATTGAATTTTAGAATTACTTAATCATTCGCCACAATTACATGAACGGTACTTTTCAAGAGTGCTTAAGACCTTTTTTAAAAGGTTGCGTTATCGCTGTTGACGTGATTGAAAAAAATCCACTCTACAAAAGTGTTGACGGAACAAACGCAGTTAGGGTTTTCAAATAAACGGCACCCATATGGGTGCGAATAAAGAAAGTTGCTTTAATACATTTCAGGTTTCGGAGGTTGATGTGGAGATGAAAGTCGCAACTAGGTAAGATTACTTAAAATATGGTGACGTTAGGTTCCCATAAAATTACTTTTAGACTTTTTGCAGGCCCCGGTTGTTCAAATTAACAAATGGTAAACGCCATAGCGTGCACTATTGAGTTATGGATGCACGCGGGAGGTTGCTAAGCACGAAAGAAGCGTAAGAGTCGCACGAGGCGATAGCCGAGTGCGACTCTAGCTTCTTGCGTGGTGGATAGGTGGATAGCGCTATCCACTGGATAAATCACTTTCCAGTGGATACACATTAACAAAATCAATTGTGTTATCCACTGGATAGTGGTTTATCCGGTGGACAGCGTCATCCACATTTTGAACAACCGGGACCAGATATATTCCTACCTTCAAAACCCGGCATGGTAAAATAAAAGTCGACAATTTGTCATTTTTGCATTCGCCAGTGCAAGAATTACTTGCGTAATGTAACTTTAAAAAGACCCGTTTACACATGCGATTTTTGTCGCGCTCTCCGATGCAACTTTTGTCGCAAGTGTAAACTAGCGGCGATTTCCTGTGCGATTCGGGTGCGACATTTGCTTTGATTTGCTGTGATTTCCCAAAAATCGCCGCCAAGTTGCATCAGGTTTCTAACATGTTCGGAATCTCTGCGACATCGCGTGACAAATCGCGCCCAAATCGCACTGAAATCGCCGCCCGCGACACATGCGATCTGAAGATGCAACTTGCGCGCGACAAAAATTGCACAAAAAATCGCCTGTGTAAACAGGCCTTTAGGCTGCAGATGGCCAGGATGGAAATGGCCAAGTTTTTCAAGTTCATCGTCTTGTGTCTTAGTAAACTCGCTAAAACTCAGATTATGGTTGATTCTCTCTTGGGTGTCCTGTGGTTTATCGTCTTGTGTCTTAGAAAACTCGCTAAAACTCAGATTATGGTTGATTCTCTCTTGGGTGTCCTGTGGTTTATCGTCTTGTGTCTTAGAAAACTCGCTGAAACTCAGATTATGGTTGATTCTCTCTTGGGTTTACTGTGGTTTATCGCCTTGTGTCTTAAAAAAAAACTCGTTGAGACTCAGATTATGGTTGATTCTCTCTTCAAAATTCACTGATATTTTCCTCTTAGTGTCCTGCTAGCATTTCGTGCACAGTTCCCATGACATAGCTTCTCACGTGTTGACATTTTTACTTGCAGCTCCGCGCCCCCTGACATGCGTTACAGTGTGGAACTGTGTGAAGAAGAAAATGATTTTCTCCAGAAGAGGAAACATGTTGTTTTTGAAGCCGTGAAAAAGGTTCTTGGAAATAAAGGACCAAAGACAATAGAAGAGGTAGGATACGACAGCCAGGGAGAAAGATATCTCCATGGATGGACAGCAAAAAGACTGTCAATCCATGATACTGATATCCCAAGGCTATCTGCGAGCATTTTCTATCATTTACCAAACTTTAACCAAAAGTGCCAAAAATCAAAATCCAAGAAAAATCTCAAATTTTATTTTGTAAAATATTGAAAACCAAATGGTACCATGCAAAAGTGCTACAGAACAGGTTTCATTTGAATAGTCACACCACATTATTACGTTGACAGACACAAAAGTTAGAACTACCTTACATGCATGTCTCCATTATTGACTCTGGAAATGAGGTCAACGGGGCCCAGTTTGAAACAAACCCAGGGGGACATTTAATCATGTTTAAACATAGTTAATAGAACAAACTGGTTATGAAGCTCAACAAATTTCATAAAGATTGTACAAAGCTGCTTTGTTTTATGTTGAACGAACCGTGACCCTGCACATTGTTTTGTTTAACGTGTGAGCCCAAATGTTTCTACTGGTCAGTTGCTCATATGCATTTCAATACCTTTTGTGTTTTGTGCAGGGTCAAGGCAAACGAACAAAAGAAATGGAGAACAAAAACATATAACAAAGGATTGACTGAGTTTCATAACCAGTTTGTTCTATTAACTATGGTTTAATCGAGGAAATATGTTAAACATTTTCTAACGTGACGTCATTGATATTTTAAAATGACCCAGACGTTACCATGGTAACCTGAGGTGACCTAAAAAGATGATAGATTCCTCTGCATTTTTTTCAGGTGCCTAACGTCGCCATTCTGGGTTCTGGAGGTGGCTTTCGTGCCATGGTTTCTCTCAGTGGAGTGTTCTGTGCTCTTAAGGACATGAGTCTGTTAGATTGCGCAATGTACACTGCAGGACTGTCCGGTTCAACGTGGTAAGTGTCACTCTCGGCCCCTAAGCCATACTATTCTCATCTCTCTCTGAACTTATATGTTAACTTCAACGGTATAAAATCTTGGGTCGATTAGCTTGTGTATTCAAATTCGATAAAACTGAACGCAGGCTAGTGAATGAGACTGACCGTCTCGAGTCGATGCAAGTTTCGAATTCTAACTTGCGGTGACTTGCGTTTGACCAGTGTCTCGCACATCAGGTAAAAAGGTAAAGTTGCGTAATGGCCACAGGTGGCCCACGGGCCGGAGCTTATCCCGGGAACCGTAGCATAAAGCAACTCGGGTATTGCTGCCCCCCCTGGATGGGATGCTTGTCCATCGCAGGGTTACATTTACCACCAGAATGTTGTCGGTACACCTGGGTGGAGAGAGACAATCTAGTTGTCTAAGGAAACAAATCCGTGGGGAACTACCATATAAAAATGACGGGGGTACTCGTCATACCTTTTAGGGGCCAACATTTTTAGATTGGTACCGCTTAGGGTACTGGAATCTAAAATGACACCTGTCAGAATTGTCTCTTTACCTTTTAGGGTATTCAGCCGAAAAAATAGGACAGGCACTTTTAAATTGGTATCTCTTACGGGTAAAAATCCATTTAAGCTACGCCAATCAAACTAGATTCTGGTATCTTTTAGGGTGTTTTTCGAAAATTTCCGACGAGCACACTCACTCACTCAGCCGGTTGCAAGGCAGTCGGCCACGATCTTTCGCCATTGCTTCTTGTCTTTGGCAGCCCTTCTGATTTCATGTGGGAGCGGGGGATGCTCACTCAGGTTTATCACCTTAGCGATGTATTGGTGGAACAATGTTTTCGGTCTGCCAGGTTTGCGTTTTTCATGCTGAGGTTGGAATAAGGTATGGAATAAGGCGACAAGCACAACTGTGTCATTTTATATGGGTGCCACGACGCCCGAGACCAAGTCTCGAACCACCAACCTTCGGAGCTTAGTCCCACGCTCACCAATACACATCAACTGTGCAATTTTTCAGGTACCTCTCCACGCTCTATTCCCATCCCAAGTGGCCAAATGTTCATCCCAGTCAAATCAGGGACGACTTAAGAGAAAACGTCAAAGACAACTGGATGTGGTTGTTGTTGACGCCTTCGTGGATGTATAACCACCTCAAAATCATCCTGGAGAAAAAATCACGTGGACAACCAGTCAGTTTTACGGATTTCTTTGGGTATCTGGTTGGAGAAACCATTTTGAAAGACGTGAGATTTTTTCACTGCTTTATGTTTCCAATGTTTGATGAAGCCCCGGGGGGACTCCCATATAAAAATGAGGGGGTGCTCGTCGTACCTTTTAGGGGTCAAAATTTGTGCATTGGTACCTCTTAGGATGCTAAAATTTAAAATGACCCCCGTGTTGTTTAAGAATTGGTAGCTCTTAGGGGTAAAAATTCATTTGAGCCACGCCCATCAAACAACATTCTGGTACCTTTTAGGGTGCTTTTCGAAAATTTCCGACGAGCACCCCTGTCATTTTTATATGGGAGTCCCCCCCTCGGGGATGAAGCACTTCAACCTCTCTACAACCGCCACCCAGAAGCAAAATTAACTTTTCGTTGTAGGGAGGTTTCCGGATGAAGTAATTGCGTGACACATTTAAAACCTTTGTAAATCGAAAGCAAAAAATCGTTAAAACCTGAAACTTTTTGTTCAGTAGTTTGGGCAAAAACGTGAAAAGTGTGAGCCATGCTGGACAGTTTTGGCCATTTTTTCTTTGTTTTGAATACGGTTCGCTGATTATCTTTTCAAATTTAGCGCTCGGAGCGCGGTTCAAGGTCCCGGATGTGTCGCCTAATTCTGGGCGATGATAATACTGGTATCCACATACCATGTTAAAAACAGCTTTGTAGGATGTATACTCAACGGTAGCTAGGGAGAAAAATTCTGGCCGTTGAAGGAAGATGGTCAGTCATTATAGACCGTTATTGGGGGGTTTGTCTTCGCAATCAATAGGGAGCTTTAGCTGACCACGACGGCAGCGGAAGCTAGAACGGCACAAAACAACAGGTTTAATGAGCGAAAACAATGCCTCTGCACGTGCGTTTTACATTTTGACACATGTCCTTGCTGTTTCCTGCAAAACAACAACGTCAAATAACCAAATTATTGGTTTTATGGAGAAGGTGAATACAAGACGGTTAAATTTCTATTTGAACTTAAAAGTTCAGCTTCTGGACAATTCCGTCACGTTCAACAAACTAAACCATTTGGAGTAGTTTCAAAGAGCACGAATTCTTTTTTCAACGGCATTTTCCTTGGCGTTGGCGTTGTGGTTGCTAAAGCCTCCATCCTCCCCCCGTAGCAATATTCTCGCGGATTACAAATGTCAGGCAAGAAAGTCTACTCGAAAACCATTTGTACAAAGGCAATTTTGAAACGTTGAGAAATATCCTTCATATTTTTCGTTAACAAGGCTACAACTGTTAATGTGAATTAATATGGTATGATAGTATAATTATGTCTACAACAACAACCTTTATTCATGTGTCAAATCTAAAATAGCAGTTATACAACCACTAACTGGGGACACTAAATACTACCTAAAAATATTTAAGAATTTAAAATAAAACTATATATAATATGTACAATTTAAAATCTAACCTAAGTCTTACATAAAAGGCAGTTGTCACATTTACTATCAGTCAATTTAGAAACAAGGTCTATTCTACGTATGTAACATTTAAACGATGATATGGATGTCAGTTCCCTTACATTTCTTGGTACAATTGCCCATATTTTGGGTCCCATATATCTAAGCGAATGTTTTCCAAAAGTGACAGTATTACATCTAGGTTACCAAAGTCATTATTACGCAGTGTGTACTTAAGTTGTGGAATTTGAAAAAGGCTACATATGTAATTAGGAGATAAATTGTTCTTTACCTTATACATAAGGATGGCTATATCCTGTAGTCTTCTGTTCTGCAGTGTACTTAGGTTAGCCATGTCTAATGTCTAATGTCTAATTTTTTTTCTTTTTAAATGCGAGCGGAGTTTGGCTGTAGCCCACGTTTACAACTTTATCTTCTGTTTTCTTTTTCAAAGCGGAAAGACATTCCAAAGCTGAGCGAGCAACGCAGCGTACTACAAGACGGCATGGTCCCTTTTCCGTTGTACACGTGTGTACATGTGAAGAAAAACGTGTCTGCACAAGCTTTCTGTGGTAAGATTTAAAGTGTGAATTTTACTTTAGGGCCCGTTTTCATGAAAGGTGAGATGAGTTTCGTCTCGAGATGAGTGTCGCCCCGGGATAAAAAATAAATTCGTTTACATGAGTGGTTTCATCCCGAGAGCTCGAAACAAACGTCATCTCCCCGGGGTGAATTGGGTGTTGATCTCAGCCGAACGAAATGGACACACAACAGTGGCGGATCCTGGGGGGTGGGGGTGGGGGGGGGGGGGGGGTGGTAATCCGGGGTTTCGAACCCTCCCCTCTTTCAGATTTTTTTTTCTTTTTTTTTTTTCAATTTGTTTGACACTGAAATTCTTGCATCGACAGGATCGTATATCACTATTCAACTGGTTGATTGTTTTAATGAAAAACGCGTTGCATTTTGCCACTAAACTAAATTCCAGGCACATTTAAAAGTGCAATTGTTTTGGGGTACCCTCTTATGGTCTGCTCGCCTCTGCTCACCTCCGCTCGCTTCTGCTCGCAACGCAGTATTGCCCGACCGGCGTTCACAGAAACACGTGCTCGTCTCTGCTTTCTCCGTCGTTAAATCAGAATTATAACTTACAACCGCGACTGGGGGGGAGTAGTAATTTGCCGCAAAAAAGTTTCAATCAATCAAGGTTTGGACCCCCACAATCAAAACTTCCTGGATCCTTCTCTGCAAAACATTCTTTTTTCCAAGAAATTGATTTTTGAATTAGACACACTGTAAGAAGAACGTTCTACAGAACCTTAAAACTCACCTTAAGCTTTGACTACCATCAACTGGTGAAATTGGCCTCATTATAATAGACAGATTTAGCAAAGACAACGCGACGTGAAATGAGGACGCGACACCGCGCGGAATAGTCTGGACCCGACTTCCGGTCCTTACGTTCACGTTCTCGGGTCAAGGTCGCGTCGCGTTCACGACGGCATTTGGGTTGTTTTCACGTCGCCATCACGACGCGGGTGATTTACTGCCAAGAAAAGCCTTTTTTCGAGTTGAAAAGGTAGGAAAAGGTAGGAAAATTTATTTTGCTACCTAAAATTACCATTTTAGTTAAATATTTCATGTGTCCTCAAAGCCTATAACTTTTAAAAGCCGACAAAAACTTGTTCAGTGATACTGATTCAGTTTTGTGTTTGTTTCCTTGAGTTTTCATGTCAAGTATTTTTTTTCGACTTTTTGTGGAAGAATGGTGCTGTTTTGCTTGATAAGTTTTTTATTCTGGAGAGATAATAAAGGCATGAATTTATTCTGCATTTTTAGCGGTTACGGTAAATTACGAGGTTGTTAATTTTAGCCCAATTACAACAAAACAACAAATTCAACAACAACACGCTATACTTAAACTACAAACATAAGCTTAAGCCAAAGCTTAAAACATTTTTTATATGTAGATTTAATAAGTTCACTGTTACATTTATCTTGCTTTTATTTTAAAGGATTTGATTGTATAATGGAAGGAGGAAATGGAAGTCCAAAAAGCGACGGGAAAAAAAGTAAGTATATTTTAGAACTTTTAGTGCGCGAAGTGATGAGCTATATTTTATCGCTCACTTTTTCCCATTTTTTGTGAACGTTAATAGTTTATGTGTACTGCTGTAGAAGTGAAACCTCCTATCAGCCTTGATATTTACACCATTTTAGGTCATAGAGCCTTGTACGTAGTTGTGATTTGTAGCCCATTCTTTCGTTTGATTTATGCTTAATTTGATCGTTACTCGGTAACAACGTTTTACCGCCCTTCGGGTATGAATTTTTTTGTTTTTATAAACCTCGACTTTTTAGGCAAGGTGGAAAAACAAACTGTGAAAAGTCACGCTTTGTGTGCTTTCATACGGCATCGAAAACAAACTTGAAAGGAATCGACAATATTCCTCGCGCTTATAAAGTCGTTCATGGTATAAATGTTGAAAAAAAAATATTGTCAAAATTAAAATTAGGATCGTCACTTTTCAGTGACAAATGACAAATATGTTTACCCAAAGTGTTTATCTGAAGCTTACGTAAAGTGGTACTATGATCAAAAATCATGGAAAACTCATTTTTTGTTTTCGTTATCTGAAAAAGGTGTAATAAATTATTGACATTTGGTATTTTCATTCTACTCTAGATCAGTGATGGTGCGGACTGTGGCGGGGAAGGAGTGTTCATCAGTAAACCCGGAGGCAGGGAAAGGGGCATTGCATGGCAGGGTGTGGCAAGCAAATTGAACAGTTCGCCACAGTTCTGTGTCAATGCCCGAGCTGTAAAGAGATCAGTTTAATAATAATTTATGTCCCAGTTTTCAAGTCGGTGTCGATGTGAACAGATGATATCCTGTGGGATTTGCAAATTATTAAAAAGCAACTGCAGATCGACATTCAGCATCTTCCCAATTGTCGATGTCAAAGCGCCCAAACTTAGAATAGGAAAGGACTGACTAACCAAACGGACAACGTTCTACAACGGCTCATTTCAAAGTCTGAGGACTGTTGTCTTTCGTGCGAAATTAATAACATATTATATTTTCCTTTTCCATTTATCTATCAACAGACTAAAAATACACGTAATGGAGACAGTGGATTGTTCGGGAAACAAATCGAATTCGAAAAAATAATCGACGTCGCTGTCCGCCTTGTTTTCAGCTTGCTAAATCCCTTTTACCCGCAACGCGACGGCGTTGTCGACCCAGTCTTAATCTGTCACTCCTTGTGCGCGCGCCGTCCTCATCTCACGTCACGTTGTCTTTGCTAAATCTGTCTAATAAAATGGCCGATCGAACTTTCATCACGGCAAGACTCTAAACATGGCAAAATTCTCATGTAAACGGGCCCTTTGACCTTTGTAGGCTAGGTATACTACTGAAGAAACTTTTTGCTCATAACATTTTTTTTCCTTCGCAGAGTGGCTTGAGTTTAGCCCTTACGAAATAGGAATGGCAAAATATGGCACGTTTATGAAGACTGAACTTTTTGGAAGCAAGTTTTTCTGCGGCACGCTCCTGAAATCGTATCCTGAACACACGCTTTCATTCTTACAAGGTAACAAAGTAACACCGTAATGTTTGGAATATAAGCGGTTTTCAATCGAGTGTCGTAAAACCAAAACCAAAGTTAATTACTCTGGCCAATCACAACAGACGCAGACCATCCAATAAACCAATCACAGTTCGAAGCAAATACAAGTCGCCGACGCCAAGCGCGGGAAAACGCGTGCAAGTAAGTCGCGATTTGTTTCGGTTTTACTTCTGATTGGTTTATAAAGTGGCGCGAGATTTTTTAGCCAATCAGAAAGCTGTAGCAATGCAAAACCACAGCAATAGTGAAATTACTTTCGACACTCAAATTGAAAACCGAATAGGCTTTGACAAATGGCCTTTACAAACACTGACCTGTGGAAAAGTTTTACTGAAAGAAGTAGAACTAAAAAAGAAGTAGAAGATGATGAAAGGTTGCGTGAAGATAGGAAAGTTCTCAGTGGAGTGTTTAACTTGAAATATCACACGAGAGTACGCAGAAAGATTATATCGCCTCGAACTCAGTAAGTAAAACATGACTTGAAAATAAGACGCGCGGGTCATGGGACGAACTAAAATTAGCGTCACTGAATTTCGCTCGTTCCGTTCACATAATTGCCGTCATCTTATTGCGTTCGACGATAAGACAACGCTACCTAATATCGCGAGGGCAGGCTTTTTGTTAAAATAACAATTTTATTGAGATTTTCTGAAGATTGACAAAAATGTTCGAAAATTTCTCTCCCATCGCAGGCATATGGGGCAGTGCATTCACAATACTTCTTCAGCGGGTACTTCATGAAGGACAACCTCCCAACCACACTGTCACGAACATGCGCAACACTGGCGACCTGAGAGGAGAGCTACGTAAGTATCATCTATTTATTGGCTTGACGTTTTTAGTAAACAGTTTGAACACAGGAGTTTCAGTAGTCTGTCGAAAACTCTACCCCGGGGTTCTCAAGATTAACCGACAAACTGCAAGGCTGATCTGACTACGCAAAAAAGTAGATTTTGCGAGACACCAATACGACAGAAACCGATAAAGCAGGGTAGCAACCGCGGACAGCTGTTTCGTTTGCAGTCCTTTGCAGATTTTAGTTCTTTTTCTTTTCTCAAGATTGCATCTAAAGGCGGCTTAGTTTTCGACCACGGCTACCCGGGGTCCCCCACTTACCTGAGGTCCTCCATCCCCATGTAAACAGGACTTAACTTTGACAGTGGTCATTTTCGATTCAAACATCCTTAGTGGTACCAAACCACAAATATTAACCTCTAAAAGTTACGATGATCACCCCCGCCACTTTTATATGGGAGTGCTCCCCGGGGGAGTTTACACGATTCGTGATGAATTCATTTAATTCATTTCATTCATTTATGTGTTTACTCCAAACCTTTACAGATGTTAATAATTAAATTTGAATCACGTTATATTAGGAAGGAGAGGAGAGGGGCACGTCTAGATAAACTTATATTGTGCCCCAAAAAGTTATATAAGTAAAAACAAAAAACTTATAATTTTTTAGTAAAAAGTAAAGGAAAACTTATAAAATAGCTTGGTAAATGTCAAAAGAGATGATGTTTCATTAGTATTGAGCAAGGTACCAGCGTAAAAGTGCTTTTCTAAACATCTTTCTAGATGGTTTGTCTCTGATTAATTGCGGAATACTATTCCAAAAAAATCTTCCAATAACGCTCGGGCAGAATCTCCTGAGATTAGTTCGAAAAAAGGGTATGACTACTTGATTACATGATGCACTGCGGGTATTGTAGTTGTGTAGCTCAGATACTAGTGAAACAGGTATATTAGGAAACTTTTCAATGTGGAAATAATCATAAAATAGCATACATGTGTTCAGTTTAACAATATCAGGAAATTTCAAAAGGCTTAGGGATTCGTGATGAAGGAGATGTTTCGTTACGAAAAAAAAAAGAGCCATTCCAATTTTTATCAGAGCTGTGCCATTGTTCACTGGTGTAAGCCAAAACGTAACTGAAAGATCGAGATAGCGCCAAACAAAACCTTAGGCTAAAATCTCAATAAGAACTCCATTCCATACTGTAGATGGTATGATCAACTCGGATGATATTGAACCAGCGGGGGATGAGGACAGTGACGAAGAGCAGGATTTGGACGCTACAGACGGAGAGAGAGAAGAAGAACCAATGTCACACGATGATCATGATCATAGCTTCTTGACAACGATCATGGAAGGCTTCGTTAATAAAATCTCGATGCTCAAGTCACGCGCTGGCCGAGCAGGCCTGGTGCATAACTTCTTGCGTGGACTGCAACTGATGTCTGCCCCAGTCACATCTGGTGAGTTGATATTGTTGAAGGACTGTTTTCGTTAATACCAAGGAAGTATCGCCTAACTTTCGAATATGCTTTTTCCACAGACCCAAAAGATCTCACTGACGCCGCTGACCAGCTGGCTGTTAAGGCAAAGCGCATCTACCTGGTTGACAGCGGGCTCGTGATGAATTCACCATACCCTCTGCTGTTGAGACCCCAACGAGATGTGGACATTTTTCTGTCTTTTGACTTCAGTGCTCGGGACAAGAACGACTTTATGCCCTTTCAAGTAAGGCCAAGGACAATTTTTGGACAGAATATTTAAACTGTCATTTCAAGCGTTATATCTTGCGCAGAGGCGAAGTAAATTACTATACCTTTTTGGTGTAACGAGCTTTAGATCTGGCAACTGGTGACAAGCGCAGGAAAATAGGCAACCGTGCTAGTCACGATTGGTAATACGTTTAATCGTATTTGTAAACAAACAGGAAAATGCAACAAACGCAAGACAGTCATTTTCGAGGATCAACAGGCTTTCTATAATTGACCGTCTATCCATGTGGCTTGATAGCTCAGTGGATAGAGCATTGCACCGGTATCGCAATGTCATGGGTTCGAATCCCGTTCAAGCCTGAATTTTTTCAGGTTGCTTTTTTAACTGCTTAAGAGCATCTTATGTGTGCACCCATAGGTAAGATTTGTGTAATGCCATACAAGCTATCGAAATACACTGAGCGCGTCCTCGTGATTAGTGATTATTTAAGTAATGATCCGCATAAGAAGGATAGCGCTGAACGGCAATGCACGATGGAATGTCAACTTTTTTCATTGTTACAACTAGTGATCTGATTGGCCTAGACTCAAAAATTGCTAAAAAGTTAAGGTTCAAGGTGCATTTTGTCTAATTTTTTTTAATTTTCAAGTAATTTGAGACCCAATCGCATAACATGCAAGTTTTAAAAGATATTGTATTTGGGGAACTTCATAAAGAAGCAAAATTATTAGCTATTGTCTTCTGCTATTCTGATTGGTTAAGCACGAACATTTCCTAAAATTTATTTGACGCAAATGGATTTTCTTTCTTTTTATAATGAAATATAATTATGAACCATGAGCCCCTCCTCTATTCTTAAAACCAAAGATATTCTATGTGGGAAATAGCCAATGCCGCAGAACAATGAAGTTTACGATAGTTCTTATGTGGAATGGCATTACTTAACTCATAAATTAAGGAGCTCTAGTTCCATGGTGCTCTTTCCGACAATATTGATTAAAAACCTCGACCAGTCTATCGAAAACTGTTCTAAGAACAGTAAAAAGCTTTGTCGCCATTTGTTTGTATTAGGAAACCAAAAAATTAATGGTCCAGTTTTTTAAACGACTTCTGTACTAGTTCATTAATTCGGCTTTCAATTGAGTGTTGAAAGTAGTTTTGCAATTTCTTTTGTTTTGTTTTTTTCAATGATACGCTCTCGCGTCCATTTATCAACCAATCAGACGTAAAACTAAAACCAATCGTGGCTTACGTATACTTGCACGCGGTTTCCCGCGCTTGGCGCCGGCTACATGTATTTGCTTCGAGTTTTAATTGGCTAATTGCGTTGCCTGTGTCTAATGATAGACCAGAATATTTTCTTTAGTTTTGGTTTGTGACATAGCCCCTTAAAATAGCAATGAATTTTTCAGGAACTTCTGCTGGCAGAGCAATGGGCAAGGAGTAACAACATCAAATTCCCTCCCATCAACGCTAATGAACAGTACAACATGTACGGCCTGAAAGAGTTCTACGTGTTCTCAGACCCCGAGGATCCAACTTGTCCCGTTGTGGTTCACTTTGCGCTCGTCAACAAAACTTTCAAAGAGCAAAGCCGTCCAGGTTTGTTTTAATAGTTCTGCCTCGTCCGCACACGTCCGTCCTTATTTTAGTGCGGCGCGCGTGGAGTTGTGGGATTGCGTCCTTCCCACGACACCCCGCGCACCCTGTTTCCCGCGCTGGACCGCCGCCTGGGAACGAGACAGTTAATAGTTGGTATCGCGTGGGTACCTAGTGTGAATAATATTTTTTTTAGCCGACCCTCACCGTAAGTAGTTATCGGACTGTTCAAAGGGCCATTTGTTAAAAGTAAAGTCGCACAAGAGCCACAGAAGGCCCTTGGGGGATTTGGGGGAGTGCCATATTTCATATTTCGTGAATAGGGTAGGAGAATTTCTCATCAATTTGTGAAAAAATTCATTCCACTTTTTTATCTGAGAATTTCGCCACACCCCCACCCCAGCCCACCCCCGCCCCCTTTTCCTTCATTTTTCGTAGGCAGCTCCCCCTTAAAAGCCATTTCTTTCGCGTGCCCCTCCCTCCTACAAATCCCACCAGACCCCCTCCCCCACCCATCCCATAAAAAATGAACGGTCCCGTACGGTCGCAGCTTAACCCGGTTTTTGTAGTATGAAGCAACTAGGAATATTGCCACTTCCCCCTGGACGGGATGTTAGTCCATCGCAGGGTTACTCTCGGCATTATGTAGCCTGTACACATTTATACACCTTGGAGTAGAAAGACAATGTAGAGCAAAGTCGGCTCTTGTCTAAAGGCCCGTTTAAACAGGCGATTGTTTGTGCAATTTTTGTCGCACTTTTCGGTGCAATTTTTGTCGCGCACAAGTTGCATCTTTAAATCGCGTGTGTAAACTGGCGGCGATTTCAGTGCGATTTAGGAGCGATTTGTCGCGCGATCTCGCAGATAATGCAACTTGGCGGCGATTTTTGAGAAATCACAGCAAATGTCGCACCCGAATGACAGGAAATCGCCGCAAGTTTACACACGCGATTCGAAGATGCAACTTGCGCGCGACAAAAATTGCACCGAAAAGTGAGACGAACATTGCACAAAAAATCGCCTGTGTAAACGGGCCTTAATTAGACCTTCAGGCCTGAAATCCAACGGTCCTAATCAATACACGGCGCCATTAAAACCACAGAAAAAAAAAGAAAAATGGAACGACTCTGATGTTTTTGGTTGTAAGCAGCAGGTAGTGTCCGATCACGTTCTGCATTTTAGCCGATCCATACAAGAAATTGCTGGTGTGTACAGCTGCGTATCCAAGGAACAGATACTGCTCCAAATCTTTGTCGTGTAAACGTTTTGTCCGAGTTTTTTTTTTTTTCAAGTTTGAAATGAAAAAGGCGTTTTAAAGAAGATGAATTTCTTCACAACGGCATTTCACAGCGTCGTATTGTTTCGTTCTTTTTTTCTCAGGAGTTCCACGTAAAACCGCTGAGGAAAGAGATTTTGCAGATTTTTCAATTTTTGAAGACTCCGATGGATGGTACAGCACATTCAACTTCCATTACCCGCCAAAGCAGTTTGACCGCCTGGCAAAATTGAATGAATTCAACACATTGCTCGGGGAACAAACCATCAAGGATGTTATGGCAGAGTGTGTTAGGAAGCGAAGAGAAAGAAAAGCACCCAATGGAATGAATGGCCATTGAGTATAGCCTTTGCATTTTGCCCTATTCTCTAAAAGGGCTCTGTTAACTGCCTCAGAAAAGATAGTCTTGTCAGTGGTTGTTTTGAAGCAAAAGCAAAGAATAAAATAAAGGTGTAAATGAACCATCCCTGTCTAAAATAGAACGCGATAAGCCCCCGATGAATCCTTCCAAGAATTTTTTTATTGATATATTTAACAAATAGTTTTTTGTTCGCCATTATATCAGATTATATGTCCTGTAATAAATAATAGTTTGACATCATAACATGGTCAAAACATAGCGATAAATGCTCTTGGGAGGACTGTATATTCCCAAGAGCATTTCAAAACAATAGTTCCTGCAAAATTTGGAGGGTAAACAAAGTGTATTATGGGCAATTCGAAAATAGAGAATATATGACTGCTTGGAAACTCGACATGGAGTTTAATTCGTGTATTTTTGTCTATCTATGTAGAACGCTTTTCAATAGACAAATTAGGCAAACGCATTGTTGTACCCAATTCAAACCTTCTGGGAATAAGATTCTTTGTTCACAATATATCCATATAATTTCCATGTCAATGCTTCATTGATTACAAGTACCAACGTTCTCTCCATTCCCTCAACAAGGCTAATTGTTATGTACCTGGAAACTAGTCTTGTTCGCTCATCGCGCGCATGTTACGTCATAAAGTCTTACTGTGACGTCAAACATTCATTCTACCGCTTTTCGCGCAACAAGTAAGTTGTGCGTTTTGTGTAAAAAGAAAAGAATTGTGTTGATTGTGGACGTGGTGATTTTGCTCTCTGCGATGCCCGTTTTCATCCTTTAATCGTATCGGACGCTAAATGCTAGGCGTGAAGGTAAGTTTTTTTTTCGTTTTAAAGAAAAAAATTATTGCTTTTATCGCACACACACACACAAACTCAGAAAATCTCCAAACCTTTTCTCCCTCGTTATTCGGCATCTTAATTTTCTCAAAATCTTGAAGTTGTTACATCAATCGTTCCAAGTGAAAAGAGCGGCTGTTTTCCAACAAGGCTATTTTCTATTTTCATCCACGCGCACTTTTTCTAAACTCTGTTTTCTTCTATCAGAAAAACAAACAAGTTTTGGTTGCCATGGTAGTCTCCATGGACTTTCCATGCGTGCGCACGCGTTCCATGTACATTTCTAAAGTGCGCGCTTCGAAAGTTATTTTGTTAAATCGCCCTTTGCGCAAGTCATAGTTTTTCGCAGCAAACACAATTCTGAAAACAAAAAAATAGGTATTAATCCGTTGTTTTCGCCCTTTCTCAAAGTTCTTGCGTTTTACTGCTAGTTGGGCTTGAGGCTAACAATCTCATCGTGTAAAATAGCATTTGTTAAGGTAAGTAACAGCAACGAGGACAATCAGTACCCTGTATGAACGCCTTCCTAGGTTTTTCCGAGACTAGTTTATCCGGGGGTTATAACCTCAGCTTCAAATCCCGGTTATTATTGTTATAAGCACTGGGCTAATAAAAAAAGAAGAGAAGTATCCGGGGGGGGGGGGGGGGGGGGGGGGTATATATATAATAGTATCCGAGGGGGTATAACCTTAAAATCCCCGATACTGAGCTTGTACAACTTCGTAAAGGTTTTGAGGTTATAAACGAAGAGGGGGGTTATTACAGGGGGATTATAACCTTAAAATCCCAGTTATAAGCACTGGGCAAAATTCCTCGACTTAAACGTTGAGTTGACAGCGTTGGTTAAGTTCGGATGCAATGTAAAATTAGATACAAAAACCATTGCCGACAAATGCAAACAACTTTAAACTTAAGTTAAAGAAAAATTTCTCTTACAGTAGATTTTAGAGCCGGATTCTGTAACCTAACATACGCTTTTTAACATGCTTGGTAAATAATTTTAGATCAAATTACGCCACCATACTTTTGAATGAGTTAATACAGGGCGTCATCCTCGAAAAGCAGATTTTATTTTATTTAGCTAGTCTTTTCTATTTATAACACAACTTAGTAAGCCTTTTGTTTGTTTCTTTATCAAGCACCGTGTCACTAATAACAGTCTTCCCCATACTCAGAAGGCCATTCAAGACAAGCAACTGAAACTCTTGGGTTCAAACATCGGTCTGTTGCTAACAACCGTCTTCCTTGACAATCTAGTAATAATGTTTTGTTCGGTTTGCAATATTGTATTCTTCATTTGAAATGTTTACAACATTAACACAATAGCAGCCTGCGTGGAAGGCACTACAAAGGGGACGGGGGAGGGCATTTGGTCGCCAAAGGGGAGGGGGACGGGGCATTTGGTCGCGAATCGCGTAGATGAGGAGGGGGAAAGTACGCGCTTCACGCGCGCGCAATTCCCACATCCCCCCTCCATTTTCTAGCGCCTGCCATGCGGGCATGCGCAGCAGTGCTTGATGTTCCAATGTTTTCTTGGCCTCATTCCAACGTGTGACTAGAGCCTGCGGTGAGATCCTGACCATTGTTATTTGTCACGCGATCGTGTCGGCAACCATTTGATGACGTTGCAGGCAGCATTTTCGAGATCATTTCCCTTAAAAACAAAACATACCTTATTATTAAATAAATGCGAATTGGTGGGGAAATTGCCACCGAATAAAGGAAATTAACGCAAAAGAGGAGGTAAAATTTCTGAGAGATGAGATCTGGCCAATCATAAACAATGAGAACGCAATAAGCCAATCAGAACTCGAAGCAAAATCATACAGCCAGCGCCAAACCCGGGAAAACATGAACCCGAAGACCTGCTGCCAAGCGCGGGAAATCATAAAACCAATGCAAGGCGCTGGGGAAATATGCACCCAGTGACCCGGTGCCAAACGCGGGAAACCATGAACCAGAGTTTGGAGATAAAACACAGCTTAAAGACTCCATGTCACCTACCTGTTCCTTTAAACCACTTGGGTACCGGGCCTTTACTGGCCCCTCCAGTGCGAGGCCTGCTACCGGAGGCAGTGTTCTGCGCGTCACGTGATGTATCAGAGACACCAGCTCCGTGTGAAGACGCCCCTGGTTCAACATTAGTTGAGCTGACAAGAGAATCACCGATATCGGGTCTGGCACTGGAACGAACTGACAAAACACTGTAAAATAAAAATCATGAGCTGTGAAACTTCAGGTGCTTCTCATTTAAGGCGCTGTTACACGGTGCAATTTTTTCTGCAACTTGTCTCGCAACGGCGTTGCGAAACAAGTTGCGCGGACAATTGCAGTTGCGTGAGAGGGATGTTACACGTTGCAATTGTTTTTTTCAACTTGGTATGTTTGTCTCTTTCGCGCCGTTGTTTTGGCGCCACTTTTGAATGTTTCAAACAAAAATGGCGGCCAGAAAACGGATCATTCAGGTTGAGAGGCACGCAACTTTTTTGTCTTGTCTCTATTATCAACCAGACTTAAATTCCACAGACATTCATGATTTTTCAAAGCCTCTTCTTCTGTGGCAAAAATGTCCCGAGTGTCCGGAGACCAGATTATGTTATCAAGGCGCATGTGCATAAACAGCCAGAGGGGGATTGTGGGAGATAAATTGGAAAAAAATGCGAAACAAGTTGCAAAAGGGGTGTTATACACCGCAACACCATGCAACGCCGAGATAAGTTGTTTCGCAACGCCGTTGCGAGACAAGTTGCAGAAACAATTGCACCGTGTAACAGCGCCTTTACGCGGAAAAAAGAAACTAGAAACTCATATTGATTTATGTCAATATAATTATCACAAAACTCAACAAACATAAAAACCAAAGTAAATACAACATAATAGAGCTGTTTTCAACTGAGTGTCGTAAAACCAAAACCAAAGAAATCACTCTGGCCAATCACAACCGAGGCAGACAATCCAATGAACCAATAAGAATACATGTCGCCGGCGCCAAGCGCGGGGAAAACGCGCGCAAGCATGTCACCACTGGTTTTGCTTTTACTTCTGATTGGTTGAGAAAGTGGTGCGAGATTTTTTAGACAATCACAAAGCGTAGCAATGCAAAACCAAATCATTCGCGAAATAACTTTTGTTACTCGATTGAAAGCCGCTCTTATATTGTCCAAGTCAATTAAAAATTGCTCTAACACGGCCTGAAGCCTTCTATATATTTTGTCTCCTTACCCATTCTCTATAACAGCTTTCTCGGCATCTAAAACTGTCGAGAGATTCTCTGTAAATCTGCTAGCTAAGAAGTGCTCTGAAAAGAGAAGTTTAAACTAGAATTAACTGAGTTCTACGGTTCTAAGCGGAGAATTCCATTTTGTTTACCTTAACCCCTGTCAACAAGATGCTATGGTGTGACCATTCAAATGAAACCTCTTTGGCAGTACGTGTGGTACCATCTGTTTTTCAATATTTGTATTTTTTTTTTGGCGCTCTTGGGAGTTAAAGGGTTATAATACAACCTTAACAACAACTTTCTTACCCCGTTTTTCTTGAGATCCAAAATGTATCACTGAAGCTGGATATAACTTGTTCTAGGGAAATTACAAAATAAATATATTAATTGTAGACGAGTGTTAAACCAAATTGTAGAACAACAGCCTTTTTTAATGCAGTTTTAAAAACGTAATTTAACGGGGATAACAAGAAGGAGGGCCAGTGATCACCCTGAGGTCAGCGATATTTGGCATGTGCGCATATGCTATGATTCCATGTGATGTCAGAGTCGAGCGTGGCGTTGTGTCTTTTCCACTGCCTTGTCAGTGTATCGCGTGCCTGTTTCCCTGGCTTAGGTGCCAGAATTTGCCAGCCATGGGGGCAGTTCTCCCTCTAAGGGGCAGTTCTAAGTTCTAGGAGCTGGCTGCCAAAAGTGGAAGCTCCTGGATGTCCCTAGCACCTAACCTCCTCTGAAGCAATACAGTTGTTACAGCCCATGGGGGAACTCCTCAAAATGTTTGGTGGGGATGTGGGGGTGTGCCTCTTAAAACCTTTAAGCCCCGGCTTCAAAACTTTAACAGTTTTGGATGGCATTGTTGGACGCCTGGCTAAACATTCCAACATTGTTGTCCAACTTGCTGAAACACGAATGGCTGTTGCTAGTGTCGAAGACGTTTCAAGCTCGAAAGCTGTTCTTTAAATGCAGTTTCTAACTAATTGAATTTAAGTTTTTAGCAAGCAAGTCAGTGCGACTTGCGTGGTGAACCTAAGATTTTATCATTTAGCTTTCATGATCAGTAAAAACTGAATCTTTGTTCATAAACATTCTGCACACAACAAAGCTTTTCGGGCCCGAAACATCTTCGGAACTTTTGAGAAATGAACGCCTGACCCACCCCTAAACTGATAACCATTTTCAGACTGAAAGGGTTGAAAAATTATATCCATTTGGGCCGCTCATACCTATAGAGTTTATATAAGGGAGTCCCCCCTCCCCCTACCCCTTCACTCCCACCCCCCTCTGGCCTTACAATTCATTTTGTGACAAAGTTGTTTGTAGTGGGGCGACTTTGTAGCAAAACTTAATTAAAAACACTTACATGCTTGCCAGGAAAAGGTAGACTTACCTCAAACAAAGTTGCATTTGGCTTGTCAAGAATTTGTTTTGGTGGTGTGGTGTCTATGGGAAGGAAAACAATGCAAAGTTAAAAATTCCAGGAAAAAAAACAGCAGTTTAAAATACTAAAACCATGCAGAAATCAGTATAAGACTATACTCACATATATAAAACTTTATATTTGGATCTTCTAAGTGAGATTTGACAAATGCTGTTATGGCTGAAACTAGAGGAACAAATGTTGAACTTAAATTCATCAGCGTGGACAAGTTTCAGGGCTTCACGCGTACACAGAGAACAATGTAAAGTGATGGTTATTATTGTGATTATATTAACTATGCCCAATATGGTTGAAGCCTAACAACTTGTGAACTGAACCAAATGGGTCAAGCCCTGGAACAATGAAAATGAGAGATGCTGAAAATTTAAGGTGGCTCTGAACCCCTTCCCAAGAAATTTTTTAAACTTTGCAAAAATTGTATCTCAACATGCTAATTATAATTAAATAAAAAAATGGGGGTCACCGAGCTCGTTTTTTAGTTATAAGCACTTAAAGCTAAAATTAAGGATGTCTTTAACAGGTTATACTGCTACTATGGTAACCTGTTACATCATTACATTAACTTGTTCAAAATGACTGGCATTTGTTTGATTATTGTATTGTATTATTGTAGCATCAATTGATAAAAAATTGTAGCATTGATCCATCACAGTGTAAGTGATGGTAAATGCTGGGAACTATTGCAAACCAAGAGTTCAAACTCTCCATCTCGTTTGCCCCACTTACTCTGACACATTCTAAGAGTTGAAGCTCTTGCCATCTAATGTCGGCTAGACAGTTCCCATTTGACCAGCCATAAGACCTGGGTCAGAAAGGGGGGAGGGAGGAGGGAGTGGTATATCCCATATCCGGTATCCATTAATGAAACTGCATATCTACCTTTCTCCATTGGTCTGAAAAATGCTTGTAAAATCAGTCTGTCTGGGAACTTAACTCGCACAACCACCTGTTGAGAGACAAAACTAATGGTGAGAATAAATGACAAAAGACTGCCACAGATCATTAGATAAGGACATAAACTACGGTTCTTAGAAAAAAAATTTTATCACAAATTCACCGACCTTAATGTGATTTTTCTGTACTAAAACATATGTGGATAACAGGCCTTCATTACTTCCATGACTTGTTTAAATGCAGGATTGTCCCTTAATCTCTTTTGATTTTGTCTAGGGGAGCAGGGATGGGTACTGGTGAGAGCACTTGCCTCTCACCAATGTGGCCTGGGTTTGAATCCCAGAAGTGACACCATATGTGGGTTGAGTTTGTTATTGGTTCTCATCCTTGCTCTGCGGGCTTTCTCCGGGTACTCTGGTTTTCCTCCCTCCACAAAAAACAACAAATTCCAATTCAATCCGGAATCAGTGAAAGAGCCACTTTGTGGATTTCCACTGAAATTCCTGTTCATTTATTATTTATTTTCAACTTTCTCTTGAATTTTCTATCATTTTAGACAGCAATAAAAAATTGTATGAATGTCCGTTATCTCAAGTCATTTCCTAAAAGTTGATGATTTGCCAGAGAAAGCAGTTTTTCAACTTATGACCGGCACGTGAGCTACAAACCATCATAGAACCATTTAAAATACTCCAGTCCTGTAGAATATAATCCATTTTGTTCTTGTTGGTGGTGATGGTGTAATATATGCAGGCCATGCTGACAAATTATTTCTCAAACTAAGATTGGTACAGAGCCAAAGAAAAAGCTACCTACCTTGTCATATTTATACATTTCTGCCTCCTCTCGCACTTCACGCATGGCTCGTGTCATTAAAGGGGCACTGCCTGCTTGACTTCTGTTATTCACAAAAAAGAATACAAAGAAGAGACATTATTGGCCTACATACAGGTAGTAGAAGTTTCCTTTCCAAAAGCGCAAAACGTGTCCGAATCTTGGTAGGTGAAAGACAAGCTCATTTTTTTTTGCTCTGTGTTGCTCCTCAATTTCTTCTGGTGCCTTTTGCATATTCTTGGAAAGGTACCAACTGCTATGCGGGCTTCAAAAGTTTGGAACCCAGATGACAGATGGTGTTAAAGAAGGATGGATCCAGATCTGGTTAAACAGAGAAAATAAGTAAAGGGGAGGTGCAAATGAAACCCTAGGAAGATTAAAACTGTATTTCCATAAATGTCCCATGAACTACATCAGACCGTCAGTTGGAATCTGTCATGTGTTATGGACACAGAAATAGAAGATAATGCAGGGTTGTTTGGAGAAAATTCATATCTCCAAGCAGCCATGTATTATTAATTTTTTTTGCTTATTATATACATGTAAATAAATCATACTATAATATATTACAAAGTTTTAAGCAATTTTCTGAAGATTTTTGAAAATTCTCTAAATATCGTCCAAAGGTTTTGTAAATGTTTCCAATCATTTTCCAAAATTTTCCGAAGAATGCCGCAGATTTTCCGTAGATTTCCGAGGAAGATCCAAAGATGTTTTCACAGGAGACCAACACCTTTTAGCTCGTTTGACATTTAATAACGGCAAACATGGTAGCTAAAGTAAAAATATTGATATCTTTGCTCTTCACAGTGAAGATAAAACTGATATCTTCACACGTGACGAGATGTGATTTTTCCACAGTGGAAGAAATCCTCGTATTTCACGTTAAATAATAATACAGTTTTTAATGCTAAATCACAGTACCTTTCATTCTTCAAGTCTCTTAACATAACACGGATGTCATCCACTGTCACTTCAAAGAATTTATCAGGCAGCTCACCTAGCATATCAAACAGGGGCAAGTTCAATCATCTTTTCATCCAACTTTTTCTGTTTTTTTTTTTTCTCTTGCGCATGAAAGGAGTCTGTAGGAGCAATCTAGTCCAATCAGAATTTGCTCTCACATGGTAGATCATGGGGAAGGGTCTTTCCTTCTTTTTTGTTCAAAGAAAATAAGACTCAAAAGGGCTGAATTACTTTTTTCATTTTTTACCTTAGACTTGCCTTTTTTACCCTGTCCCCTCCTTATATGCAAGTCTGGATCTGCTACAGACATGACATTAATACTGTGAATAATACACTGTCAACTCTCTCAAAGCAGACACCCCTGTAAGGCGGACACCCCTGTAAGGCAGACATCAATGACTGGCTGGTTCTGCCCGAATTTCACTTGTTTACCTGTAACTAAACTCTCTATATGGCAGATACCTCTCTAAGGCAGACATCAATGACTGGCTGGTTCTGACCGAATTTCACTTGTTTGCCTGTAACTTAACTCTCTATATGGCAGATACCTCTCTAAGGCAGACATCAATGACTGGCTGGTTCTGACCGAATTTCACTTGTTTGCCTGTAACTAAACTCTCTATATGGCAGATACCTCTCTAAGGCAGACATCAATGACTGGCTGGTTCTGCCCGAATTTCACTTGTTTGCCTGTAACTAAACTCTCTAGTATATGGCAGATACCTCTCTAAGGCAGACATCAATGACTGGCTGGTTCTGACCGAATTTCACTTGTTTGCCTGTAACTAAACTCTCTATATGGCAGATACCTCTCTAAGGCAGACATCAATGACTGGCTGGTTCTGACCGAATTTCACTTGTTTGCCTGTAACTAAACTCTCTATATGGCAGATACCTCTCTAAGGTGGACATCAATGGTTGGCTGGTTCTGGCCGTATTTTACTTGTTTGTCTGTAACTAAACTCTCTATAAGGCGGACACCTCTCTAAGGTAAACAATAGTGGTAGGATGGTTCCAACCAAATTTCACTTGTTTGTCTGTAACTAGACTCTCTATAAGGTGGACACCTCTCTAAGGTAAACAATAGTGGTAGGATGGTTCCAACCAAATTTCACTTGTTTGTCTGTAACTAGACTCTCTATAAGGTGGACACCTCTCTAAGGTAAACAATAGTGGTAGGATGGTTCCAGCCAAATTTCACTTGTTTGTCTGTAACTAAACTCTCTATAATGTGGACACCTCTCTAAGACAGACATCAATTATTGGCTGGTTCCGACTGAATTTCACTTGTTTGTCTGTAACTAAACTCTCTATAAGGTGGACACCTCTCTAAGACGGACATCAATATTGGCTGGTTCCGGCTAAATTTCACTTGTTTGTCTCAGGGGTTTCAATAGAAGCCGGCTACCAGCGGTGTACCGCCACCTACTTCCCCTCTCACCGCCGGTTACCAGACACCCCTAGTGGGACAGGGCCTTGCGGCCCTTATCTGTCACAGCCGCCTATTATACCTTGGCCAACCACCTACATCAATTCTTATTGAAACCTCTGTTGTCTGTAACTAAACTTTCTATAAGCTGGACACCTCTCTAAGGTGGAAATCTAGAACTAGTCCTGAGGGTGTCCAGCTAAGAGATAGTTCACTGTACTTACACATACCTTCAACAGGTTTAGGTGAAGCTGGATCTTCTTCACTAAACACAACAGGCTGCCTGTCACAGGTTGTAGCTAGAAATTCTCTACGCGATGAATCAGCCCTGACAAGATTAAAAACCACAAGAGTCCATTTTAACCCTATTCAGCGTGGGCTTTTTTTGAGTTCCTGAGCCTGGGGGGGGGGGGGGGCACATCCCCCCTTCGTAACTTCAAGAACATTTAGGCCATGAAAATGAAACCTAGAGGGCACATAGTACGTCTAAAACTGTCTCCTTTGCGGTCCGCACAATGGAACGATGACGTCATATGACGTAGTTATTAGGTAATTAGTTATACGGCCGCCATCTTGGATCCGCCATCTTGGATTTCTGAAATTTTTTAAAACCTCTTAAAAACCGTCCAAACTGACGCAAAATTAATCAAAACCAATAAATAAACACTAAATGACGTAAAAATACAAAAGTTATACCAATAAACATTGTTTTTCTTCATTCAAAGGTATAAATGTGCAAATTTCAGAAAACATGGCTGTCAAAATCTTGTTGCCATGGAAACATCAAGTCACGTGATCAAAAAATTTATTGCCAGATAAATTTTAGGAAAAGTCACAAAGTTTGATGGCGTTTGAATACATATTAAAGAAGTTATGAATGTTGAAAGTTAGCGCGGAAACTTTGTGCCCCCACCCCCCTCCCCCCAGGCCGAATAGGTTTAAGGGAAAATTGCCTTTGGGTTTGTGAAAGTTTCTACTGTATAAATGTATGCTCATTTAACAGAATTGAGTCATCAGAGCACAGTGGTAACATAAGTCATAATTGCTTTCAACAACAGATGCTCTGGATATGCTGTAGCCCACATACAACAGAATTGCCTCTGTTTTCACCTACAGACTATAGTAATCAAATGACTGTCTCCACAAACAAAAAAAAAATCAGTGGTATAGTGGTTAGATTTAGATTTATTGATTCTGGAATGATTGTCTTATGTAGCTGTGGTTATGTTGTGATTGTGGAGTCTGTAGCACTACAACGTTTGGTTGTGCTGTGATTTGGTTGACTCACCCTATCACAACAACCAAAGAACCCCATCAGAACAACCAAAACGACAACAAAACAGAACAGTAGTAGGATATATATCTTCTTTTCTTTGGTTGTTATCCTGTGGCAAAAGCCAGCATAGGCCAGGTTGAGCATGATGCGACAATCTACAGTCAAAACAGTACACAACAACATGACAGGACACACTGAGAAGGACATGGAAATTGCAGTGTTCATCGGTCGTCATCCGTTAAACAACACTATTTTGGTTGTAGTGGTTGATCTCGACCGGAAACTACACCCAAAAATCACATCAAGAAATGCAACACATTTGAACGAAAGAAGCATCCGGCAGAATGACCATCCACTCACTTTTCTCTCTGGAATAAGTCCATGCCTGCTGTCTCTTCAGGGAACTAATAAAATTCAATAAAAGAAATTGAAATTAAACTTTAATATGTCAATCTATGTTAATGTGTGACAGCAATAATTATTATTTAACAAACTTTCAACTTTACAGTGCAACTTTAAAGCCTAAATCATTTGACCAGGTTGCCTGGCTTATTATAATTACCTCTTTATTGGAAATTATTTTTTAAAAAAATTGCCTCCCCATCTCTCCTTTAATAAACCTGGGTGGAGTCAGATGCTTCACAACTCACTGACAATTCAGATCTTGAAGATTTTGTTATTGAACATTAATTAATGAACACCTGGAGTTTAGAATTCTTTGAAATGCCCATGTTAAGTTGAGTTTATTGTGGATTTTTATAATTTGATGAAAAAAAAAAAAAAAGAAAAGAAATTCTTAGAGCACAACTTCTAGTGAGCGATGTTTAAAATTATTGCCTGCTTTGATTAATTCACCCCTGCCCCCCTCGAATACTTATTGCTCCCTTCTTTGCCACAGAAAACGCCAAAAGGGGTGAGATCCACCAAGGAAGAGGTAGAAACCCAGGGGAAACCCAGGGATAAAAGGTACAAGAAGCGGGAAGTTCAGACCCCCCCTCCCTCCCCCTCCCCCTCCCCCCCCCCCCTCCCCCTGATATGGCTGAGATGTTACGGTTTCTCCCTGGTATTGAGTGCTTATACATCTGAGCTAGCCTATGAACAGTCTCTCATGAACAATGAACAGCACTGATACAAGCTATCAGAAAAATGGGTGTGGCAACCTCTCTGAATCCATGCCACTTTAATAAGCTTGCAGTTTTTGCCACTAATTAGTGTTTCCAGACAAAGCATTGCATTTCATTCCACTGCCATGAAACAAAATGCTCCCAGTCTACATTGGAGCTACAAACCTACCTTAAAATTTGCAAAAGGATTTTTTGGAGGGCTTATTCTTGCTCTCTTGGGTTCCTTAGGACCTTCTGCATAAAATAAATTTACACATGTATATTAAGCAAGTAAAACATTTGGATATTTACTTTATGTAATGATTGTAGAAGAACATCAAGGTTCATACATAAACTTGAGAACAAAATTACATCATTCAACTTTTGCCATGACATTTCCATGTAGGACATACATACTGTACATGGGTTCAAAGGCCTAAACAATTTCTATTGTTTTAGTCTCTTGCTTTATAAAGGTTTCATTAGTCTAAGTGAAAAAATTATTTTGAATAAATTTATTTCTTGATCAGTGACATTCGATGACCTGAAATATGAGGTGTTTTGGAGACTGTGATTTCCATGGCATTTCTGTCTGTACAAACTCTGCAACACATTTAGCAACTCAACTTAAACACAATGACAACACAAATTGTTTGGAATTGTCACAACTTTTCCTTGATCAATGCCGATCAATGGCCTAGATTTCAAAGTTTAATTTCATATTTCCATGTACAACATGTGCACACATTTAGCAACTCCATTTAAGATATGACTGTGACATGCAGTCAGTTTGGTACAGGTTAGGGTGTTTAAATATAGAACAGGTTACAATGAATTTGAGACATGCTAGTCAAAAGCAAGATTCTGGTTCAACCTTTTAAGGTTCCTTTTAAAATTCCAACCATCTGACACCCCTTGATCACTTTTATATCAGAACTCATCTCCAAGGAAGTCAACACCATTACCTTGAATACTTGTATCTTTGGATCGCATCTTTGCGGTGTCATCTATTCTGACATCTCTCTGCAATTCACTTGGCATTTTTTGAATTGTGCTATCAGAAGTCGATGTTGCCGATGTAACAACAGGTTTGTTTATGGTCTTGCTTTCCTCTGATGTATTTCCTTTACCTTGTTCGCCTACCGGGAGTACTGGATTTGTGTGTGAGATGGCACTGTGGTCTGTCTCTCTCTTCTCTTAAAAAGAAAAAGAATTATCTTTATTTATATATAAACTTCAGTGAAATATTTTTCCCACCACGGAAAAATCATATCTTGACACATATGAAGATATCAATTTTATCTTCACCGTGAAGAGTGAAGCTGCCATATTTGCCCTTTGTTAAATGTCAAACACACTAATTACCAGTAAAGGTGTTGGTCTACAATAGAAATAATTTATTCCCCGGACCTTCCTTGAAAATCTTTGGAAACTTTCAGAAAACGATCAGAAATGTTTGCACAACCTTTAGACCGTATTTGGAGAATTTTCAAAAATCTTTGGAAGTCTTCAGAAAATTGCTTAAAACTTCATAGTTAGAGCCTTTTATATGATAAACAAAATAATACATGGCTGTTTGGAGATACCAAATTTTTCTTCTTGTATTCAACTTGATATCTCACTTGTTTGCTGCACTCGTCTCACTTGTGTGATATCAACTGAAGTTGAACATTCGAAGAGAAATGTTGTATCTCTGTGCACCCATTTATTATGTTATCGCGTTCGAAGAATGCAATCCTAATTTCGTGCTGGTTGTCCTGTGGTTTATGTGCAGTAAAATTTGAGATTTTTTGGTAGACGGTCTTCCAAATGGCCGCCCCTATTGGTTTTTTTCAGGGGCTCATTTCCGCCGGAAATTCCTTCGAACGCGTCTCCATAATCTGTGATTACTGCTAGTATTATATATCTGCACAAAAATTTGGTTTTATCAAATGTGCTGATAAGGTAAATTGGCCCCTCTAAAGCCATGGAATCATCAGAGCTGAGGGCTAGCACTCAAAAAGTCAGCTTTTGAATCGTTTTACGGTGGCCATATTTACCTTATAAACTCAGTTGATAAAACCACATTTTTATGTTTCACTCCCCCACCAATGCAGCACCACAGTTTCTTGCTCTGAATGCTTTGTCCCCCCCCCCCCCCCCCCCCCCCCATAATCAATTTTTTTATTTTAATTTTTTATTCTTAAGGCTTCACATGCTGCATCATTGAGACCCCAAACATTTTTTTAAAAAAATAATAAAGAACTTCACATAATCAGATACCTTTAGGCTTTTCCACTGGTGTAGTTTCTTCAGCTGTCTCCTGTAATTGTCTGTGTACCAGCCTAATGTTTGATAAAAATAATACAAAGAAGATAAGGATTTTATATGGATTTTAAGCCCAGGAAGGGGGGGGGGGGGGAGGTACTCTATATATTTTTGGGTGGTGGTGTGCCACTGCTAGGGACTGAAACTCTTACTCTATACCAGACCATGTTCAACTGCATTTTGCAACCCTATACTAGACAAGACATCAAAAATCCCTACCCTATCTCAGACCAGTTTATGTAAAGTTCTTCCGCTTCCGAGGTTCAATTCCTAATCTAGATGAAACCACTAATCAGTTTCCCAGTAAACGATACCCTATTCTAGCCCAAAACTCTCTGATTTCTATACCCTATCCAGACTAAACTGCATGAAAATCCACCCTTCACAGTGGCACATACCCATATAGCTTATATATTGAGAGTAGCCCCCTTCCCTCCCCACCCCATGGGGGTGCCAAAAATGGTATTATATTGTATAATGTGAAATAAAAACTCTAAGTTATCTAAAATGAACTTTAAGTAGAATGACACAGTACCTTATGACAGTTCTTTTACCAGTCAAGCCTAATGAGTGTAAGGTGGCTTTTCGCAAATGGTTTTCTCCTCTAATCTGCATATCACATATTTGCAAGGACAATCAATATTAATAGCAATTGGAAAAGGTCACTGTAATACCAACAGTTAAAAATTAAATAAAAGCAAATTAATTTCAGTATGAAGACATTTATAATATTTAATGTAAGATGGTGAATTTTGAGCTTGGGTACAAAAATACAACATCTAACTTGAGTCCCTACAGGGGGTGACAACTCTAAGTAGGGCTGTTTCGGGAGAAAAACAAAATTCTTCCAGGAATCTGAAGATTTTGCCGGGAATCTGGAGACTCAAAAAATTTTTGGGGAAACATGAGATAATGTTAAAATTTCGGGAAGTTCTAAATTTTTGCGAGCATGTCTCCGAAAAAATCGGGAAGTTTGTTAGAGTTGTCACCCCCCATAGTCCCTGGTGGGAATCGAACACATGCCTTTCCGATAACCAGTCGGATGCCCCATCCATTATGAGGACTCACAAAAGCTGAGGCATTTTACTAGATTCATATAATAAATTATATTTATAATATTATTCTCACTAAAAGTTGCTAAATATTTGGATATAACTCTACTACTGAACCTAACAACATTTTTAAATTACCTCTTGTGTCATATAAACACAGACAGGACTTTTATTTTCCTCAGGAGAAGTATTTAGGATCTTTCCTTGGTGAGGACTAAAGAAATAAAAAAATAATGTTAGTCATTTTGCTGAATCTTTGTTCCAAACTTTAAATGCTACACCATCTTTTAAAATGCATGACGAGAACACAACGGACATCACTACCTTGAAGGAGGTTTGGATACCCAGTCTTAAATTGCATAGATTTAGGCGATTTTATTCCTTAATTTTCTGCACATTAACCCATAATTTGACACCTCAAACATCTGAAACCACTTGTGACGGAGCCATTGTCCTTCTACCGTTTGTGACATCATCACTTTTTATGATAAAAGATGTCTTGTAACTAACTCATGCAGAAGGAAGAAATCTTTCAAAAAGTGCCCAAATGAGAGAGATCTCATGAATTGGGCCAGAGTAACACATAAAAAACCTGTCAGATTTGACTGGCAAAATAGAAGGAAAATTGTGTCTTCCTGCCACTTGCCACTTCTTGTTAAAAAATTTCACCTTCTTCAGTGTTTTAAGGGAAATGTTTACTACATAGTCTAGTGAGAGGCCAACAAGGGGAAAAAATGGAATAAGAACAAAAAAGAACGGGGAGAAAAACAAAGAAAGAGAAAAGTCAAGCTTATTATGCTTTTTCTTGTTCAAAAACTATCTCAAAATTTTGCTTTGTGCGCATGCTCGAAACCAAAAGTCAATTTATTTGACCCAGAAAGGAAAGGAAACTAAGTTTTCATGTTGCAAACAATGTTTTGGACAGTTGCTTGCAATGTTCCTCCACAGCATTCAGAAAATGGCATTAGTGGCTTCAAATTGCCATTTTCTGCAAAATTTCTGGGAGTCAATGGGTTAAATGAACTGTTTGAGAAGCCGTATTAAACACTCATAACAGTGTTTCATCAGGTATCCAAACACCTTGAAGTGGGTTAAAAAAAACTTGGCTGAACCTTGTTTTTGAACCCACTTCTCGGTGTTTGGATATACTGATAATACACTCTTCCTCATGTTTGATATACATGGATTACATCAATGCCATGTCATCATTAACCACTTAGACACAGTTTATGGAGTCCCAGTATTCACACAAGACCCAGCATTAACTCAGACTTTGTTTAAAATATTAGGGAGCTTAGCTATTTGCAGGACATTCAATATTGTTACTATTTTAATTAATGTCAATAAATTGTCGTTGTTGTTGTTGCTGTTGTCGTTGTTGATTGGAGTACAAGTATGAGATTAAGTACAAGTACAACTTTTGAATTTAAAGCCAGTCTCATCCCCAGAGCTGTCGGTTCTTCCTGTTGCTGGACAGATAAGGATACTCTAGGTATAGAATTAGTGAGAAAAGTTGTACTCATACTCAATCCCATACTTGTAGTCTGATCTTAAGTTCCCTGATATTTCTGTCCCCAAAGACTTCAATAAAATAAAAAAATGTTCGTAACAAATAGATGAATCACAACCTGTCCTGGTTTGAATCCCAGTGAGAAAGAACATCCCACAAAGATGATGTCGAGGGAAACTCCTTCACAAGCCTCTCACCAGACTCCAGTTGTAAACCCACAGTAGAGGTGGTCTGTACTGGTTTAAAAAGATTATTTATTTTATTTATTAGCCTATATTAATGGCACATATAACCAGTCATTTTAGCCTTCAAACTTCTAGTATTGTGGGGACAAATTTTCATTTAAACCCCAAATTTCAGGATTGGGAGAAGGAGGGATGGTTTGGTTTGTTCCAACTTCCTCTGTGGTGTTAGTAGAGGAGAATGCTTGTCAACCTTTTTTCATGACCACAAGGGCTCTGGTGAGTATAAGCATGCAGTTTAGATTTTCGCATTTTGTTTTCTTACAGTGTGAAGAGTAGTACACTCTTAAAAAAAATTCAATATTTGCTTACCATTCTTAGATTTCTGGCTGGTAACTAGCTCCAAATGTGCATTGTTAGACAAACCAGAATATCTGATAGGTAATGTGTCATCAAGAATTTTTCTTTGGTTCCTAGTGAGTACCAAGAATTAAAAGCATCAGTCATTACTGCCGAGAGTGAAGCAGCCTCGAATTTTAAAGTTAACATATCTTAGGGAAGTGGAAATAGGAGAGCTTATGCACATGTCATCGGCTTCCCCTGAAGGTTGACCCCTTGTAATGAAATGTTTGGAATCATTTTTCGAGGATAGTTATGTTTTCTTAAAGCAAAGATGAGAAGAAATGAACCCTGTTAATATAGACACCATAGCAGGGATGGCAATTAACACTTGCCCAGATGAGTGTCAAATTTTCTTGGATGAGTACAAACTGTACATTTCTTGGTGCAGTTCTAAAAGCCACTCGCTCAAATGGCGAGTTCTGTCAAAAAGCTTAAAAGTTTCCAACCCTGCCATAGGAGCACAGAAACTATCTGTTTTAACAGGGGATTTTGATATTACTTAATGCCCCCAGGGTAGGGAATTTGGGTGTAATTTTTGAATGCCACAAAAACAGTTTCCCCTAGAGATGGGATTTCACCATTCATTAGTACCCCGGTGGTAGGGAATTTGCCTCCGACTTCTCTGTAAATGTCAAAATCTTCTGGGTCTGCCTTAACCCTTTAACTCCCAAGAGTGCCAAAGATGAAAATTCAAGAAAAATCCCAAATTTCATTTTGTAAAATACTGGAAAACAAATGGTACCATGCAAAAGTACTGCTGAAGAGGTTTCATTTGAATGGTCACACCATAGGATTTCATCCACAGACACAAAAGTTAGAACTACATTACATGTCTCCATAATTGACTCTGGGAGTGAAAGGGTTAACGAAAAACATGACATGATGAGTTTCATTCAGGCAAATTTAGTTCACCCCCCCCCCCTCCCCCCCCGCCCCGACAAAAATTTTCCCATATACCGACGTGTTTTTCTTTAGGCGTTCTATTATTTTGGCTTTTGTTTCAGTCGTAAGAACCGTATGCATAACTAACGTAGGGGGTTATACGGAAATTTTTCCAAATTAAGGTGACTCAACCCAGTTTTTTTGGGGGGGTACCATCCTACTTTGAAGCTCTCTGGTATCCCCACCTTTACTTTTATCGTAAGTCTAACACATAGAATGAATAACATATAGATCAATCTACAATATAATATAAAATATTTGGCGATCGGAGTAATGCACCGCTGTGCACGTGCATGTTGCTTTGTGCTTGAGATTATCACATAGTGAGAACGTCCATGTGTTTATTTTTGTACTAGAGGCCTGGTTCCCAGATAGGAATCATGTGCTTAATTACTGTTAGTTGCCAGTTAAATTATATTATATACTAACTGTAAAGCATATTGGTCAGACGAAAGCCCTTGTTTCTTACACACTTCTTCGAGAACCTGAAATAATCAAATTAAACCAATTTTTAGGTAAGCAAAGATCTTACATACAAGACTTGTACACGCGATTTTCTTTCACTTTCAATGGTTTTCGTAGCACGTCACTTCTGATATTTTCACAATAATTTCGCAATATATTTACATTAATTAAACAGTTCGAGAAGATAAGCGTCTATATAATAAAATACCTGTAGGATAGTGGTTGTAGGGTTCACTTTGACGGTTTGGCGACGTGCGTTTGGACAAATTACAGTAACACTCTTGCAGGCCGCCATCTTGGATTTGTTTTTGTGATTCAGCGGTTTTTTTCTTAGCTAGTCACCAGTCTCCTATCCAGTTCCCGCCAAATGCGCGCGAAAACTGCCCACGAAAGACATTTCTCACAGTTTGTTTTTTTAAACCGAGCAATTTGATATCCAGGGTTAAAGCATGCTAACTTTCTAAGTTAGATTTTATTAGCTTCCTGTTCTTATCAGCTGCTGGTGTAATTTGATATTCTAGTCTATAGTATATTCAGTTCAATGTAATTTGTATTTGCTTAGCTAGCCGTTGACCAGGCATTGCCCAGCCATTGCCAGATTAGTGTACTAATGGCAATTGTCTCAATTAAAGTTAAAGTTAAAGTCATACTGTCCCGCCGAAATAACTCGGAGTTTCGCTTACTTTATTTCCAAATATTATGCCACCAAATATACAACTCATGACAACTTACTTATTATTTTGTCTCTTTAGTGAATATTTCTTTGCTTTCATCTCTTTTGGCAATATTTTTCGTTGTATTTCAAGATAATAAAGAAAGCTTCTGGCCATAATCATGATCAAGGCTTGAAGTCGCTCAAATGGCTTCTCATTGCCGATAAACTTTTTTTAAACGACTCCATTACGGTACACAAGTGCCTAAGGGACCGTTCATTATTTATGGGAGGGGGGGGGATGGGTGAGAAAATGGGGGGACCTGAAATTTTAGCCACTGCAAAAGGGGGGGTCCTGGGGAAATTTTTTTGTTATGGAGGGGGGTCTTGAAATTTTAAACAGACAATGTCTTAAATAAAAAAACAAAAACATAACTACAGTGTACCAATAAGAGCGGGGTACCCCAGATTTCATGGCTGTGAGCCTTTGGGCTCTCTATGATTCTTCTAAGAGCACAGCCTTGCACAGTATTGCAGTCAAGGAGCATGATTTATAATTGAAGGGCTCCCTGCAATAACGTCCTCAGTGCGTTTTTGGAAATTTTTCACAGAAATCTTGGATTTTTGGCCTCCAAAGGGACTCACCTGCCATGACTGGATCATGTACATTTGACTGAAAGGATTTAAAAAATCCAAGTCAACAAATCTTCTATCTTCGAACAGAATAATTTTTTATTTTGAAAAGATACATAGGGTGTCCTGGGAGCCATTGGGTGTCATAGGGGCCCAAAACATTTTCTCAAAGATGTGGATTTTCTTCCCCATTTTGGAGCTGTTTTAAGTACCTTAACAATAATAAATCATTAATTTGACAAAACTGTGCTTTTAAAGGCCTAAAACATACAATTTTAGTGAAAGTTACCAAAAACACACTCAGGACGTTGTTGCAGGGAGCCCTTCAATTTTAATTTCTTTATTTGGTACTTCCATAATTGTACACGACAACTTAAAGTTTTAACCCACCATTAAACATACAGTATTACTGGATTGTAACAGTATTAAACTGAGGGTTTTAGTGATTGATGTTAAAAGTATTAATTAGTATTTGTAACCCTAGCCAAAGGAATTTTCCTTATCTGCTACGTGGACATTAAGTTGAAGAACTGTTAGTAGTATCTTGTAGTTATCAGTTCGTCCCTTGTCATCCTTGTAAGTGAGTCAACCCACCCATGTGCACCACTCCCGGTTTCTGGGTTGCTCAGTAGCAGTGGTTTTGTATATTGCAATAAATCTTTATATAGCCCAGCTGAATCTTGGTTGTGATAGTAATAAACAACTATTAAAGTCTTAACTCTAGTTCTTCAAATGCACAGTGGACCAAGTGGTTGAATTGCTTCGATAAAGAAAACCACACAAGAGTCAAAATGCCATAAGTTGAAATTACTATTTATTAATAAATTTACTGAAAATTATTCTAAACTTTTTTTCATTTCCTGTTACAACATGTTATGGTTTTATTGCTTTTATGTCTGGTTTATACTAGATTATGTCTGGTTTATACAGGTTTATGTCTCCTCCATATCTGCATTCCCATCATATCCTCATTCCCATCGTACCCCAGGCCCATCATATCCCAAATTTACACCTATATGCTTAAAACTAAATATGATATTAGAAGCACAGTTTTTAATATCAAGACAGCAATACGTTCACCCCCAAATTTTCACCTACTTTAGATCTGAAAACCGACATGCTAGCCACTACATCCTCGCGCCCCCACAAAAATACGGTATGGATACATACAATACAACTTTTATTTTATAGAAATCAGATTAATAGTGGGGGGGGGGGGGGGAGTACTGAAATTCTTCCCCAACAGAACAGGGGGGACCTGAAAAAATCCAGATTTACAAAGGGGGGGACATGAAAAAAAATGGAAAATTTGTTAATTTCTCACCCATCCCCCCCCCCCCCCCCTCCCATAAATAATGAACGGTCCCTAAATGGACGAGTGCCAGACTATCTTAGTCAAAAATTCACACGTAGACTAGATGTTCACGACAGAAATACACGATATAAGAAAGATTTGAATTTACCGAGATGCAGATTAAAATCTGGGCAGAGATCGTTTGCCTATAGGGGCGCTACATACATGTTGGAACAGACTCCCCAAAGATCTTAAAGAAGTAGCGGACTGCAGCATTTTTAAGAAGAGACTTGTAAATATGCCCTCATGTAAAATGATTTTTATTTTTATTTTTCTTGTAATTAGTCTTAATTAGTATATTGTGGCTGAAAAGCCCTGCAAAGGGAGCTTCAATAAAATGTATGTATGTATGTATGTATCAATTGGCAGACTTTTGAATTCGAGCTTATCTGTAGCCATCACCACGTGCGATTTGGTAGAGAATTGGCGTTCGCGCTAGTTTTTCTATCTTTTTGCTGCTACACCGTGCTGACGAGACCCAACCAGGTCGAAACAGCTGTCCACGGTTTTGGCTTTGAGTTTGGGCTCTATCATGTCGTTGTCGCGTTAAATGTTCTACGTAGTATCAGCCTTGCTCTATACTTTGATTGTGCCTTAATTATCGGCGATTTTCAAATTGTCCACCAAAAATGTCTGAAAAAGGTGAAGTGTTCCCAAGCCAATTGGCCAGGATTGTAGAAAGTTGCCGTTGTTTTTGTCACGTTTGAATGAAATTAGCGGGGGTTATGAAAAACATTTACCAGCCTCGGGTTCATTTTGGAGTAATTTGAAGTTCTTGAAAATGGTGCTTTTAACTGCGTGGGTTTGTGGGCGAGCACATTAAGGAGGCGATTACAGTTAAATTACCTCGACTCTCTATAAGCCGGACACCTCTCTAAGACGGACAGTTGGGGCCGGTCCCGACGGTGTCCGTCTTAGAGAGAGTTGACCGTATCAATAACACAATTCTCGATTGTGATTGGTTATCCGCGTGCCTATTTATTACGTAATAGACGCGCGGTCATGTGGGTGTCTAATTACAGCTGTACAATTACAACTTTTTCTAATTGGACAGCTGTAATTGGATACCTACGTTGCGCGCTGTATTCCTCCTGCTTTTAAACTGACAGAAAATATCCTTGACGTTTTGAGTGCAAAAAAACTCCACATAGACGTATTAATCTCGAATTTTGTTATTGATGCGATTAATTAGTAATTGAACTTCGTGTCGTACAATTCAGGGGTAATCGTGCTCATAATTTCAAATCGTCCTCGCGCTGCGCGCTCGGCTCAACCGATTACTCCCTGAATTGTACTCCAATCAGGCCCCGTCCACACTAATGCGTTTTTGAAAACCTCCGTTTTTGGTTCCCCGAAAATGGATAAAAAAGATCTGCGTCCACACTAGCGTTTTCACATCGTTTTTGACCGTCCACACTAGGGCTGAAAAACGATGATCCAAAGGTGCGTTTTCACCACCAGGCTCTGCTCGGACGTTTTTTCTGTTTAATACGCATGCTCCTATAGCGTCAGCGATACTACGCGTTATTAGTTGTGACGTAAGCGTTTTCGGAAAGCTCCGTTTTTGCCGTCCACACTAAAACGATTGACCTTCGTTTTCAAAAGTCTCCACTCTGAAAAGCGTTTTCGAAAACCTCCGAAAACTTGTACCTCGTGCATTATTGAGTTATATAAGCACTTGGGAATTTTTAATAACGCTCGAAAGTGCGAGAAGCACTCGCCTTTGGCTCGTGCTTCTCTGCACTTCTCTCGTGTTTTGTTTTCAGCACGAACTGCACGTGCTATGCTTCAACTTTTTGCCAATTTGCATACGGTGCCGTTTGTAGGCGAGCATACAATGCTACGTCCTAGCGTTCCTACATGTACTTTGAATTCCATTGTGCCATTCTAACAAAGGAGACTTGAATAATTACACCCCGGTGAGGCTGAGCCTGCGCATAAAAGAGCATTATGGTATTTTTCGGAGTGGCCAATAGAGCGGCGTGATACCCTGCAGGTCCAACGAAATAAGAGATTGTAAAGAGCTGCGTGGTATCTAGGATTAGTATATACTGAAACAGTGGATAGCATTGTTGGCGCGCTTTGATTGGCTACTGAAACTCGGAATAGCAAGTGCTATTCACCTCCCAGCAATTTGCGCACGAAAATTGTAATCGTTGACAGGAATAAATGAGTCAAAAAGCATCATTTTCGTTATATTATCTCACTGTTTCAGTATATACTAAAACAACTATTCACCTCAGTGTAGGTGGGTAGTGGTGGATATTTACCTCGCCGATTCGCGGCTCGGTAAATATCCACCACTACCCACCTCCACTTCGGTGAATAGTTGTTAAATATCAGCCCAACTATCCCCTGGAACAATCAAAACTGCCCCAGTTTTTCAGACAGTTGGCAATTGTTTGGTTTGTTTCAATACAATCACCTGGCCCCGGTTGTTTAAAAGGTGGATAGCGCTATCCACCGGATAAATCACTATACAGTGGATAACGCAATTGGTTTTGCACACCTTTATCCGCTGGGTAGCGATTTATCCGGTGGATAGCGCTATCCACCTTTTGAACAACCGGGCCCTGGAAGAACAAATAAAAGCCGGCCATGTGAAAAATAAGGATACGTGTATATACCAGTTGCTTCTTTCTTGACACAAATCAAATCTTATTTGCATACTAAAAGAGAGCTACAGACTCAAAAGTTAGAACCACGTTATGCAACATAATAAACAGTACCACAGGAAAGCTAGAACTTCATCCATACACTTGAAACTTAGCTACAGCTACAGTTTTCAGACAGTTGGTAATTGTTTGGTTTTATTCAATACGATCACCTGGAAGAACAGAGAAAAGCCAGCCCGCATGTGGAAAATAAGGATACATGTATATACCTGTTGCTTCTTTCTTGATATAAATCAAATATTTGCTGTGCAACATCATGTAATAGACAGTACCACAGGAAAGTACTGCTCAGTAGCTTTCAATTGAATGGTCACACTTTAGGATTTTATCCACAGACTCAAAAATTAGAAACACCTTGTACAGCATAATAAACAATACCACAGGATAGTACTGCTCAGTAGCTTTCATCGTGAATGGTCACACATTAGGATTTCATCCTCAGATTCAAACGTTAGAAATTAATTGTGTTCCACTTTGCATGTGTAGCATAACAAACAGGACCTCAGGAAAGTTCTGCTCAGTTTAGACTTCATTTTATTGATCAACCACACGTACACCATCATAAAGTATTTATCAGCATTCAAATGAATCATTGCACGCTAGAATTTCATCCATAGACTTAGAATCTTAGCTACAGCACAGCATGTTGTACATGACACAGCAGAAGGGAGAGGATAAACTTGAACCCCGCGACATTAGAAAGTACATTTTCTTCGCGACCTCTCATTACTGTGTAACTTTTCCTGGGGTAAGTTTCTTCCAATTGTAGGATTCTCAGTATTACATTATATCCCTTGTTGAATTCGTTATAAAATGGTGGAAATTAAGGGCGAGGAGTTAATCACTGTTTTCTTTTCAGCATACGCAGCGTGTCCCAATTAACATTTCAAGACACCCATTGGCTAGCAATCCTCCAGAATTCGCAAGAGTCCTAACAGAGAAACTGGAGCGCGTCAAACGGGAACAAGAACTTCATGAATGGGAAGCACGCAACTTGTCTGCTAGCGCTCATAATTTTGAGGTATGTATTTCTGTTAAACTTACAAACAACACTGTATTTAGCTTGGTTAACACTCTGTTCACAAAATAACACTCTAGCTTAAAGTTTCATGACATATATCATAGTAAACCTCCCAATTGGATAATCGAAAGCTAGAGTGTTTCATCGAGATTTATATTAGAAAACTCGGTAATTTGCCTTGATGTTTCAACAGTACGGTTTTTTTTAATTTGTGCCACAAGATGGAGACCATTGATTTTTGATTTTTCTGTGACGTACCTTTCACAGTAGTCATTGATTGATGAATGCCTCCTCGAAACAAATGACAACTGAGGCCTGTGTAATGAATCCTAGTAATCAATATGCTCTGTACATTTATTCAAATATATTCCATATATGAAATTCTAGTTTAGAGATTATCAAGGTTCTGCTCTAAGGCTCCAACTATAAAATCCGGTGTCCCCACTACCTAAGTGTTCGGCAAACAGTACGTTTTTTCTGGTCCCTCAAGACAAAAATTAATAACTTGTAGCTCCCAGACACTGCTAGAGGACAGCACTGTAAATGGCATTTAGATATATGTTTCTCCGATGTAAAGAAAAGTAACAAGAGGTGCTTTTTCCCGATTGTTTTCTTCATTAAAAGGAACACTGTCCTACCGAAAAAAAAAACACAATTTCGCTTAGCTTATTTCCATGTTAAATCGCCAAATGCCACCAAATATACAACTTTTAAGTTGTATAAAACGATTCTGTGGAGCAAAACAGAAGCAGTAATTTGGAGATAAAGTGCAGGCCCTGGTTGTTCAAAAGGTGGATAGCGCTATCCACCGGATAAATCACTATCCAGTGGATAACACAAAGGATTTTGTTAATACTTATCCACTGGATAGTGATTTATTCGGTAGATAGCGCTATCCACCTTTTGAACAACCGGGGCCAGGATTACAAGGTTGCAAGTGGATTTTAGATTATAACATTTGATTTTGTGGCAGGCGCGGTCAAGAAATCAAACTTCTCATTCGTGTAAAATTTTGACCTAGCCGTTATTTTATTTCTTTGCTTTCATCACTTTTGACGATATTTTCTTCCTATTTCAAGACAATAAAGCAAGCTTAAGGCAAGCTCCTGACCATAATCATGAAAACACGATATATAAGCCGGACCGCACTGTCAGGGGTGCTCGTCGGAAATGTTTGAAAAACACTCTAAAAGGAACCAGAAACTTCTTTAATGGGTGTGTCTCAAATGAATTTTTACCACCAAGGGGTACCAATTCTAAAACAACACATGCCATATTCTGTCATATTTTTTGGGCTTTATACCCTAAAAGGTACCGCGATAATTTCTAACTGTGGTCATTTAAGATTAAAGTACCCTTAGCGGTACCTATCTACAAATTTTGCCACCTAAAAGGTACGACGAGCACCCCGTCATTTTTACATGGGAGCCCCAACTCCCCCCCCCCCCCCCCTTCCCCCCCCCCCCCCCCCCCCACTGTCCCTTTGAAACGTTTCTAGACACTGTTTTTTGTATCCTCTTAGACGCCGAAAAAATCAATTCTCCAAGAAGCCATTGATAATAGCAAGATTCCACTGAGTACTATAGCGATGTCCGCATGCTTGTCCCCAGGGTCTCTCTTCTTCCAGTCCCCTGGAGCGAGAGGGTGCAGGAAGAAGAGAGACCCTGGGAATGAGGTTGTGATGTCAGTTGTTCCTGAGTCTGCGGCACCTTTCAAGGATCCTTACCAGACTGATAATGCTGGTGGCGGAGTTGAAAGCTGTACCGTAGCACTTCTGCAGCACCAGTAACTCATGATACTAACAGTCAACCAGCTCAACACCAACAAGTACAAAGGCCTAAAACTCCAGCTCCGGAACCCAGAGAAACAGTGGTTGCAATAAGTAAAAAACGGCAAAGTGATCCTTATACGACAAGGAGAAGAAATAGAGACAGAAATGAGATAAAAACAAACAGTTGAATATGATTGAACCGCATCCGAAATGACCCCAAAGCAGGCAGAATGTTTTCACAGCTCCCACATATTTCATTCAAACGTGACAAAAACACTTTTATTTATTTCAATCCATGGCTAAAACAAGTACAAAAATGAACAGACAATTATTAAATAGAGCAGTCTTCAGTTGAGTATCGAAACTAATTTAGTGATTGCTTTGGTTTTGCATTGCTGCGTTTTGTGATTGGCTAAAAAAATCTCGCGCCACTTTCTCAACCAATCAGAAGTAAAATCAAAACCAACCGTGACTTGCTCGCACGCGTTTTCCCGCGCTTGGCGCCGGCTACATGTTCTGTTGGTTCATTGAATTGTCTGTGCCTGTTTTTGACTGGCCATAATTACTTTGGTTTCAGTTTTACGACACTCACTGAAAACCGCTCTAAATATATAATCAAATGACTAAATAAATAAGGGAAGAGAAGTCACAGGAGGTTAGCAATGGAACCAGAGGAATCCTTACCGCTACCACCCCCCCCCCCCCCCCCCCCTTTCCCCCCTTAAAGTATATATATCAATATACAAATTTTTCAAAGTTAAAACTGCTTATAAGTTATCGGTAATAAGGCCAATAAATGTATAAGAATTCAACCATAGGCAACTTTCTTTTTGTAAAAATTAGAGCACTGAAATCTGTAGGCCTTGCTTTCCTCCTACGCAGTTCTAAAGTTTCTCAATCAAGTTCTTTCAACACATTTCTTTGGCACTAGCAGATCTTTCATAGCGATGTAGTACGTAGCGTGCAGCTCTGCGTTGTACCATTTCTACTCTATCCCTGTTTTTTTTGGTGTATGGGTCCCAAACCGTTGAAGCGAATTCCACAGAGGCAATAGACTTCAGTTCTGGAGTTTTTCAGTTCTGTTTGTTGAGTTTTTGAACTTTAGAGTTCGCGTGTTATTGAAAAGCGCAGTAAATTAATTACGTTTATCACTCACAAACTCCGTATCATTGGTTTTGTCTTAGATACTGCGAACAATGTTCATATTTCAGCAGCTTCTCTAGAACGGCGATAAAAAAAGGTTGGTATGAAGTAAGGGTGTTATTTTTCTCATTAACCCTTTCACTCCCAGAGTCAATTATGGAGACATGTAGTGTAGTTCTAACTTTTGAGTCTGTTGATGAAATCCTATGGTGTGACCATTCAAATGAAACCTTTTCAGCAGTACTTTTTCATGGTACCATTAGTTTTTCAATATTTTACAAAATGAAATTTCGGATTTTTCTTGGATTTTGTTCTTTTGCACTCTTGCGAGGAAAGGGTTAAGGGGGCGTTGCTTGAATTGAAGGGGTGTTATGTTTGATTAAGAGGGCGTTTTGACCAGTAACCTACTCGGACTAAAGAGACAAAACTGGGCAAAACGCCACCACGGCATTGAAGAAAGCACTCAGTTTAGGATGGGTTCGATTGGCTGTATTCCGGAATTAGAATAGGCAGAAAGGTCACAAAAAATGCTCATACGGGGTGCTTGGAGAAACTGAAAAACTAACGGCGCCTTTCTTTTGGACATATTCTGCCCATTCCAAAAACAGAATACCTCAAAATATTGCACCTATATCTCTCGTAAAATATGGAAAGAAGTCGCTGCTTTGACTATGTATATCTGGAAAAATTTTGGTGTGTGACAATGTAAACAATATAGTTTTGTTAACGTATTCTGATTTCAAAATGACCAGAATATGTCCCCAAAAAACGCGCCTTTAATTTAATGCATTACTAAGGGATAGTAAACGTGACGGAGTGCATTGTTGAGTTCTGTAAGCACGCGCGGGAAAAATAATAATAAAAAAAAAAACAGAAGCGCTAAGAGAAGCACGAGCTGTAGGCGAGTGCCTCTCGCATTTTTCGGCAATTTTTTTAAACTACTAGGTGCGTATATAAGTCAACAATGCACGTCATAAAATGTCCTATGATTTGCGCGCTCTCATACCGGTGACGTAGGCTGCGTGCATTATCACTCGATAAAGTACGCGAGTTATAATGAATACTAAAATGTACACTATGTGAATTTCGACGCTGTTCATAATTAAATCATCGACGATTCGGCAATGCTGCCTTCTTCCCTTTTCCAGGATACAATACTGTCACTCGGTTTAACCAATCATAGCGCGTGCATTGCTTTGAACATTTTATAACGTAAGACAGATATTATAGTAAAAGTTAACAAATCGAGGCAATTCCGTTTATTGTCATCCCGGTTAAATGAACGTGCCAACTCCCACGCGAGTTTGCTGAGCTCATTATTACTCGCAACATTCTCCGCATTTTCAAGTCTCATTTCCTTTTTAGTTTCCGTTTCCGAGAATGGCGCATTGGTATTACAAGGGAAATTAAATATACAACTCTAGCCAATTTTTTTTTTTTTTTTTTTGGGGGGGGGAGGGGTGGGAATGTACATGTCACTGAGTTTTGAGCAGGAAAAAAATGTTAAAGCCGGCGACGAGAGTTTGGGTGGATGGGAACGCCACTACCGTAAAGTTGCGAAAGTAACGACCCTCCAAATCAGCGATAAAATTTGATAGTAGTAATTCCCGAAAACAGCGATCACCCATAAAGTGACGATCTTCCAATAATATATATAGATAGGCTTAGCCTTACAGCGGAGCTCCCTGAATTCGGTTAGTTCTTCAAGCAAAACAACCTTTATATGATGTTGCGCTACGTCGTACGCGCCCTACAAAATGGGACAGCTGCGGAAAAGGGAGCGCCCGCAATAATTCACTCCAAAGGACCACAATACAACTTAAGAGCACTCGAGATTGGACCTTTTACAGCTGTCTTTTATACTGTAAATTATACGTGGTATAGTGAAGACTTCAAAGGAAAGACTGATTTGCTCAAAAATCACAAATAATTACCTTTTAAATACAAATTATGTTTATATTTTTTACATATGCGGTGATTATGCTAAGATTAATCTAATCGTGTGATCTACAAAAGGCAATATTCTTGGTTTTCACGTGACGTCATCGAATCGCGATGCCTTCTGAGTTTATGTCCACCAGGTTGAAGATGACTTAAAAATAAATCTTTTCATAAGTTTCCTGCCCGGTAGTCTTTTGGTTTGAAAATACAGCTGAATTTCTGACTTTCACCCTACGTGACACCAACCGTGGTAGAGCTTTTTCCTATATGGAAGAAAGGCCTCTCCTCGTGATTTTTAGCACTTTGGACAGTTAAAGTATTAGGAGGACAGTTTATGCGAATGAATAGTAGTTCACAAGAGAAAATTAATCGCTTTCAGAGCGAAAGTGAAGTCCAGATGTTTTTATTGATCTCCGGCGGCCATCTTGGTGTCCCTCGTTTCCATACAAAGGTCTGTAAATTTGAGTCGAATGCTTCGGCCAATAATTCAACAACGGGATACTGCACAGATCTGAGACTTAACGAAGTTGTTTATTTGTTACTCTTTTATAACATTACAAATTCTTGGCTTCTTTCACTAAATCGTTTCGATTTTAAAATGTTATGGCGCGACAGTGAAAACCAAGAATACGTTACACGTTTTTGCTACTTGAAACTAGCGACCCCTCGACAGTATTAGCGATGGTATAAAAAGGCTGCTAAATCCGAAAATAACGACGAACTTTACGGTAGCTGTTCCTTTTCAGTCAATCGAGCGGGCGAGATGATCATGAAAACACAAACAAGCTCGGCGGGACTGGAGCCGTGTCCCCCCCCCCCCCCCCCCCCCCCCGCTCGCATACCAGAAAGGAACTGATAGCAGTATTTTTATTGTGGTGAGGATCTCTGCTAAGTCACTTCCTCAAACAAAGCAAACCAGACAGTTTCTATGGAAAATAATATTTAATCTCGGTAACCATAAAATTATACAACATTAACATAGCATTTACAAATATATTATAAGTCTATATACAAACATAATGCCAATTCTCTGGCCCTCCGTGGGGTTTGCAGACCCTGTATTCTTTATAATATTTAAAAATCATTTCTGAATATAAAACATCCAGTATTAAAAGTACAATTTCTCTTTAAAAACGGTAAGAATTTCTGAGACCTCAAGGGTCGACTCTCTCTACTTTTCCAACAATTTTGCCTTCGAAAGTTGGTAAGACAACACTGTCATCTTTTACTTCTTCGTACACAACTTCGCAGTCGCTGTCGTCGGTTGATCGCTTAAAATAGAATCTGAAAAGAAAGAAATAGGTGGTTTGCAATCAATCTCTAGAGACATAGATAACAATAGTGAAACGAACAAATGCTGGTGGACGAACAAAAGGAGCTAATGAGAGAACTATTGTTTCTGTCCACCAGCATGGCGGCGATGACGTAACATGAAAACCACCTATACGGCTGAGTTCTCTATTTCTTGTAAGGTTTCAAAGGCAATATTATGTGAAATTACTTCTTTAACTCTTTTTACCCCCAGAGATGGTGTGATTATTTAAATGAAACCTCTTTTCCAGTACTTTTTTGCATGGCACCATTTGATTTTCAACATTCTCCAAGTTTAATTTGGGATTTTTTTTTAATTTTGATATTCGGCACTTTTGGGAATTAAAAGGTTAAAAAAGTCAGACGTAATCACTCAGAGCTGTGATCTGAAAGTTACAAAGTAATATTGTGTCATAAGGCAAAATTAAACTTGGTTCTCATATGTTGCTATAAACACGACTAAAAAAGTCAAAATCAAGATAATCCTTGCAGTTATGACAGTTATGTTGGAGGGATATTGGCAACATATCAGAACCAAGTTTACAGCTACAAGACTTTTTTTAAACTGATGAAATAACTTTAAAGATACACAGACAAACAAAACTCACCTATAACTTCCTTTTCTTGGCGGCAACAAAGTTTTAAACTGTCCAAGTGTAACATGTTTTACAGGAAGCGTTGTTCGATAAGGAATCGGCTCTCCCCATAAAAAGTATGTGATTATTTTATCATTTTTGTCCTTTTTTTTCACTGAGCCACTAAATCCACTGTCTTTGCTGAAAGTATCAGCATGCGACACTGACGACATCACTGACGACCCTGTCATAGAGGGCGCGGCCCTGAAATGCCGCTCATGAGGAGCACAAGATGATTGGCCATGACTTGAAAAGTCTGTCGTGGAACAGCAGGATGAAGCGCTATTTTTTTCACGGTGTGACGATGTATCTGCATCTCCCACTAACGGAGATCTGGAGACAAAAATAGCAAAGGAGGAATTAATACCAGTATACATGGCACCACTTCTAGTTTCAGTGCAGTTGCCTCCAGTTAAATTTAACATCCACAGCTACTTAGTGAATAAAAAACATAATACTTAGAGGGTTCAATATTGTAATGTTTACATCAACCCTTTCACTCCCAGAGTCAATTATGGAGACATGTTGTGTAGTTTTAACTTTTGAATCTGTGAACAAAATCCTATTATGTGACCATTCAAATGAAACCTCTTCAACGGTACTTTTGCATGGTACCATTCGTTTTCCAATGTTTTACAACCAATCACAACCCACAAACATGACCATGTGATCATTAAGCATAAAGCATCGTTGTTTCCGAAGATGTCCGCTATGATATTTGCAGCAGTGAAAAATAAAACTGTTGGTCGAGCTTTCAACTTCAGAGTTTCCATGTTATTGAAAAGTGCATACAGTAAGGCAACAAGATAAACTTATTTATTATGTCTGGTAATCCTTGTTCCCTTGAGCTAATGTTAAAGTCACTCCACTGTGGTCGTGTCAATAGCTTAGTGGTTAGAGTACCTATTATGAGTCAGAGATCATGGTGATGTAAATTTAATTCCCGCTCAGGATGTCTTTTTTTCTGGACAATTTGTTCCATTTCTCTTCTGAGGAATGTCAGAATTTACCTCTCTGAAGATAAAAACTTATTTCTTGCACAAAATTTTAATTCTGGGTAACCTAATGTTCGGACCCTTGGGATCTAATGATTTTACTTCCAGCATAGCCTTGCTAGTGGCTTGATAAGGAAAGGAATTTTCCACTTTACAATCTTGAGATTGGATCAGTCAATTTGGGAGTTAAGATTCGCTCTGACGAAGGGCTAGCGCTCGAAACGTCAGCTATTTGAATATTTTTACAGTGGTCAATTTACCTTATCGACTCAGTCGAAAAAACTAAGTTCTCGTGTTTATGTTTTGTCTGTTAGTTTGTAGGTGGTTAAATTGTTGTGCCAAATTGTATGTGTGTGGTGGGGACAAAGACTAAATACTGTTCCCTAAAGGAAACTGTCATCTATATTTGGATAAAAACATAGGATTCATGTGTGGCCAGGAAGTTCGACCTCTTATGTAAGGCATCTCTTCAGGGATTCAAGTTCAAGGACCTCTGGAACTTAAATAAAAATTCCAGGCCATTTAAGAAGGCAAAACACTGATTATAAGATGAGACTAATGTTTATTTTCTGATTGCCATATCACCAATTCTTTTTAAAATAATCAAACTGACGCCTACCTTTGTTTTGGATGATGTTTACTTCTTCTCTCACCCTCTTTCACTTCAATTAACCTCCTCTTAGTTTCCTCCAGAACAGAAGACGCATGAGGCGCAGGAAGGGGCGGCATCATAGGATCGCTAGCAATGGGTTGATTAGGCAAATGCCGAGATGGCATCTTCTCAGACTGCCTAATGGAACTTGCTGTCGATGGCTGCTTACTCTTCGAGCCACTTTTCGTGGAAGGAGAATGGTGGCGATGTTGCTTTAGCTCCCGCGGAGATACATGCTGAGCTTGTTCGCCTTCCTCCATCCACTGCAATATGCGATGATGATTGTGTGTTAGGAATGGAATGTCGTCATCCTTCCGACTTGGGCGTGCCTCCCACACATTACCGTCCTTGGCTGGAGTGGTCATGCTTGGCTGGGGTTCAACTGATGTATCTTTAGGTTCTGGAGCAGGAGCTTTAGGCCTTTGTACTTGTTGGGGTTGAGCGGGTTGACTGTTGACTGGTGCTGCAGAAGTACTTGGGGCACAGCTCTCAACTCCGCCACCAACATTATCATTCTGGTAAGGATCCTTGTAAGGTGCCGCAGACTCGGGAACAACTGACATTGCCATGGTACTCAGTGGAATCTTCTTGCTATTGTCAATGGCTTGCTGGAGTATTGATTTTTTTGGCATCTAAGAGGATACAACAATTAATGTTTAGAAACATTTTACACTGGAAAAAAAGACTTGTCCTCTAGCAGTGCCTGGGAGCTGCAAGGTATTATTTTTTGTCTTCGAGGGACCAGAAAAACTTACTGTTTGCCCAAAATCTAGGTAATATGAGCCTAAGAGCAGAACCATTTTAATCTCTAGACTAGGGCATTTATTAATAACTTAGTTGTTTTGCAGAGGCATTTATTTTAAAATCAATAACTACTGTGAAAGGTACGTCAGACACACAGACATTGTTGTATTCTTAACTCTTTAAGCCCCGATATAAAAAATGCAAATTCTTCTAGTAAGTCTCCAAAGACTTCTTGTGGTACAAGTTGAGAAAAAGTGTCACACATGAGGGCCATACATGAGGAAGAGTGTTCTATCTGCCATTCAGTATTTCGAAACACCGAGAAGTGTGTTGAAAAAACTGTGTGCAACAGACTTCAAGGTATTTGGATACCTGATAAAACACTCTTTGGAGTGTTTGATATATCTTCCCAAACTGATCATTAAATGCAGCGAAAACAAAGGAATAAAATCTCTTGAACAGACCACCACATATATGATTTTCATTGTTAAAACTTGATAATTATTAACAAGTTTGAGAAGGTGTTGGTCAGGTACATGTATATTATTGATATTACAAGGAGAAATAGAATGCTTAACACTGTTGGAGCTTAAATGGTTAAAAAAAACTCAAAGTCTGAATTAACATTCACTTCCCATAATCCCTGAGGCATTAATTTTTTTTACAACTGTTCAATAAGGAGTGTATATTTGAGGGAGGTATTTATCCAATTGGAAGGTTAACTTTTAGCTAGAGTGTTATTTTGTGAATAGGCCAGTTTTAAGACACTTGCAGAGTGTTAAATACAACATTGTTTGTCGAGTTAAATAGAAATACAAACCTCAAAATTATGAGCAGACAAGTTCCGTGCTTCCCTTTCATGAAGTTCTTGCTCCAGTTTGACGCGCTCTAGTTTCTCTGTTAGGACTCTTGCGAATTCTGGAGGATTGCTAGCCAATGGGTGTCTTGCCTCTTTCGGGACACGCTGCGTACGCTGAAAAGAAAGCAGTGATTAACTCCTTGCTTTTCTACTTTTTAATAACTAATTCAACATAGCACACCATGTCATAAGAAGCCTACAATTAGAAGAAACCTACTGCAGGAAAAGGTACACAGTAATAAGCGGCAGCGAAGTAAATTTGCTTTCTAATGTTGGGTGTAAGTTTGTTCTTTCCTTCCTGCTGTGTCATGTACAACATGTTGTAACTAAGTTTTACGTCTATGAATGAAATTCTAGCATGCAACCATTTATTCAATTTCATTCAAACCATGCAAATGAATTGGTTGACCAATAAAATGAAAGCTACCGAGCAAAACTTTCCTGAGGTGTTGTTTGATATGCTTCAGTTGCAAAGTGTAACATCTTAAAACATAGTTAATAGAACAAACTGGTTATGAAGCTCAACAAATTTCAAACAGAGTGTACAAAGCTGTTTTGTTTTTCCTGCGTTCTGGTGCTTCTAACTGTTGAGTCTGATCTGTGGATGAAATCCTAAAGTGTGACCATTCAAATGAAAGCTACTGAGCAGTACTTTCCTGTGGTGCTGTTTATTATGCTGTACAAGGTGGTTCTAACTTTTGAGTCTGTGGATGAAATCCTAAAGTGTGACCATTCAAATGAAAGCTACTGAGTAGTACTTTCCTGTGGTACTGTTTATTATGCTATACAAGGTGGTTCTAATTTTTGAGTCTGTGGATGAAATCCTAAAGTGTGACCATTCAAATGAAAGCTACTGAGTAGTACTTTCCTGTGGTACTGTTTATTATGCTGTACAAGGTTGTTCTAACTTTTGAGTCTGTGGATGAAATCCTAAAGTGTGACCATTCAAATGAAAGCTACTGAGTAGTACATTCCTGTGGTACTGTTTATTATGCTGTACAAGGTGGTTCTAACTTTTGAGTCTGTGGATGAAATCCTAAAGTGTGACCATTCAAATGAAAGCTACTGAGCAGTACTTTCCTGTGGTACTGCTTATTATGCTGTACAAGGTGGTTCTAACTTTTGAGTCTGTGGATGAAATCCTAAAGTGTGACCATTCAAATGAAAGCTACTGAGTAGTACTTTCCGGTGTTACTGTTTATTATATACAAGATATGTTGCACAACATGGTTCTAACTTTTGAGTCGGTAGTTGAGCAAACATTTTACTGATATTAAGAAAGAAGCAACAGGTATATACAATGTACATGTATCCTTATTTCCACATGACTGGCTTTTATTTGTTCTTCCATTGATTGTATTGAAAGTGTGGTCATTCATCAAATGAGCAGTACTTTCCTGTGGTACCGTTTATTACGCTGTACAAGGTGGTTCTAACTTTTGAGTCTTTTATTTGTTTCTCCAGGTGATTGTATTGAATAAAACGCCAACAATTACCAACCGTCTGAAAAACTGGGGACAGCTTTGATTGTACTAGGGGAGAGCCATGCTGATATTCCTCTGTATGGATGCTACAAATAAATATTCACTTAAGGGAAAGTCAAAATGCTTAGAGTTCAGGGAAACAGGGAGTTTCCTACAAAGCCCTTATTTGTGTTGTCACACAATGCTCCTTCCAACAGCTTTGAGGACATTAGGAAACAGGATGGTTAAATCAATCTCATTCTTACATAACTAACATGGCCACAGTCTGAACAAATGATGGGTATTGTAACACTTACTGGCACAAAGGGAAGATATGACAGCCCTTCTTGGTGACCTGAAGCCTTTCTACGTGAAGAACATTTTCGTCTTCCACCACTACATCTGGATGATGTATCACTGTAAACAACAATAACAACAACAACTGAGTCAGTTAAAGAAGAGGGTAATGAGCATGTACATGACTATTGGTTTACTTTCAGTTTCACCATCCCCAAGATTAAACCCAACTGAAATTAGTTTTACTAGTCAGATAAATAAATGATATTACATGTGTGCTTCAAGGCTTACAACAGAAAAGGAAAAAGAAATTAATTCCAGGTAACACCAATTTGGTGATTTGCAGTTTCTTCCAGGCAATTATGAGCAGTACAGTACTAGTGATGTTATATTTTCCTGAATACTACACTATACCTGTCAAGTCTCACAGCTTAGGCGAGAGTCTCACGCCTGTGAGCCCAAAACACCGATCTCACGCTTACTCACGCCTATGGAGTAATTTCTCACGCCTGACTTACAGATTTGAGCTATCAGCCTTAACTGATCACATGACCCAATCAAAATATAGTTATGTTCATGAAAATTTGGCATATTTTTGTAGGTTTTTATCGTTCTGAACATTACAATTACAGCTGGATGTTATTAAACAGAGGTCTGAGGTCCATGGAAACTTTCTAATTCTTTGAAACATCTTCGGAATAGATCGGGTTCTCTTCGGATTTAGTCGGGTTGCCTTCGGAAATCCTGGCACTCTCATGCTTATCACTCTGAAAAAGTTGGCAGGTATATACTTCACACAGCTTACACACTGTGTAACAAAAGCCCCGTTTTAATAAAAATTTTAATAATAAAGCCACATAAAAAGGAACTTACTCAGTCAAGGCGCTGTCAGTGACTGACAGAGTATCTTCTGTCATAGCATCACTGGAGAGACTCTGGTTCTCAGATTCAATTCTCGAACCCACAGGGGCCGTAGGATAACGATACCGCGAAAGCATATGTTTCAAGGGAACATTGCAATGGAGAAGACATCTGAAGTAAACGAAATATGAATTTAATTTAATGACTTTAGTTTTTTATAGTATGTAGGTCACTTGAATAAGTTAAGGAGATAATCTACGAATAAGAAAAATAGAGCAATATAATTATATATTTAGTACATACTACATTATGAAACAGTGGATAATGTTGTTGGCACGCTCTGATTGGCTACTGAAACTCGGGATAGCAAGTGCTATTCACCTCCCAACAATTTGCATGCAGAAAAAAAAAACAGCTACTGGAGGGGACACCTCAGTGTTGGTGGCTAGTGGTGGATATTTACCTCACAGCTTGGTTAAAATCCACCACCACAGCGAATAGTTGTTAAATATAAATATATAATGACTTCTTTTTTTTGCACACAAGCTTACATGTTCAAGGTTAGTCCAATATTTTAAGACAAAAAGGTACCACAGATAAAATATTATCCAGGATAAATATGGCAAACTATGCTATACTAATAGATGGTCTATTTCTGCACATAAGCGCTCACATACAATGATTGTACGTATGCAAGGTTCATGAACTACTCATTACAACTATATTGACAGGATTATAGGAAATTACGATTTCTTATTTACTTATTATTAATACTTCAAGAGCTACACTGCCAAAGCATTGAAGTTGTGTTATTTTTTTATCCACGTCACAATACATGATTACTTAAATAATTATTTTTATGAAGATGGGTTTAATGCAATTTCTTTCATATAAAAGCCCTGCATATTGACAGGACAAGTAATTACTTTGATCGAGGTAATCAGGGAAATGCATCAAATGTACATGTACAGTTGGTCGAGCAGACAACTGTTTTGTGCCTGATCATACAATGATAGCAAACAATGAAAATCCTTCCTGGTGGCTTCACTTTTGTTAACCAAAATTCAAACGTGCAATGACCCACTGTTAAATGCAAAAACATGTGCACTTTCTTTACGATGCCCTGGAAAACTACCGGGCCATGTAAACAGTTGGATAGGTTGAGATAACAAATTAACAGTTTAACTCAATGTCCGCTCATTTCATATGCAGTAAACAACTTTATGAAATGCAACTTTGAATTTTTGGCCAAGAAATGAATGCTTGATCTTTTGTCTCTGCAGGGGTCAAGAAAGTAGTTTACTACATTAAGTATTTCAGATTAACAGCAACTCAAATCGCCTATGAAACAGATCATTTCATATGCAAGTGTTTAAGAGGAGCTCTTACGGAACCACTAAAAGTCGACATGGCAAAAAGTCTTGAGAACAATAGTGAAATAAACCAAGCACACCGCTTGCTTGTTGACCTCTTGGGAACAAAAACATCCTTCTTAAGACCAAGGTCATGGTTGAATGAATCTCAATGAAAGAAACAACTTTTTTCAAGGGTACAAAAACATTAGGCTTTGAAAACAACCTTGACAATATTCTAGCTGCAACAAAATCTTTGAATAATCAAAAAGAGGAACTTTTTTGGGTCATGTTAACTGCACAAATCTTATAAAAGCAACTTGAGCAATGTGTCCTCTTTTAAAAGTCTGTGCATAGTTAGAATAGTAATTTACAACTGCAATCTGGTCAAATTATTAAGAGATTTGTGAATTTTTTTGCAATTATGCAATGGCAGCTAAGAAGTGAATGCTAATGTATGTTTGCACAATTTATTGCTTAGCTTTTCCACTCAGCTCAGTCTGTTTGCTATGCTTTCAAGTTGATACAGGAATTCATAAACGAGAAGCCAATCAAGTGACTGTGGAATCACAAGGAAGCCATTCAAAAACGAAAACAGAAGTAATTGCTCGAAAAATTACAATCTTCTTGTCTCATTATTAACTTGATACTGCATCTCGAGTGTCCGCTCACGGTTGGAAACAGTGGCCTAGGAATTCACACCCTCTCCAAATTACAAGTACTTCTGACCAAACGACACAATAACAGAACATACAACCAACATGTTTACCCGGTCAGATCGAAAAATCTTGCACGAGAAAGATGCACGATTTATTCGCAAACCAAAGACTGATGTGTTATTTCAATCAGATGCGATTTGATTTGACTTGAAAGCTTGATAGATTTAACAGATTTGTGATCGTTTGGGGGCATCAAAGACTACCCGAATTGAAAATGTCATTTTATTACGCAAAACAAAGTATGTCGAATTTTATTTTGCCACAAGTTTGTTGATCGATCACTTATGTGATTCGCACGGTAAGCGATCATTCGCCGGAACGAAAGAAAAGCATTGATCTCGGACACAAATACAATGCTCTTGATTCCAAGAGAATGACAATTACTTTTGTCGTTTTACTAGTTCTAATTTTATCTGGGGGTCAAACAACTTAAACATAATCACAGTTACATTTGAAAAGCTGAATAACACCAACTCGCACATTCAAAAAACTTTTCAAATGGTAAAACTGTGCACAATCTAATAAGGTCGTAAGATTTCTGTAATAAAGGATTTAGATTCTTTGGAAATTAAAAATCGGACTCAATTAAACGATATGCCGGGTTGTACACAATCGCATTTCAATCACTTTACGAGGTTGGCCGAGTTTCTAACATCAACTTAGCTAGGTTTTTCAAAAACTGATTCAAATGCTTATAAACAAGAGAAGTAATATCTATTTTTCTTAAGTAATCCTCACGATTTTGGCTCTAATCTCTCTCGCGGCAACCAAAACAAAATCTCTTGACTCGGCGCTTTCATTAACTACAAAGTCGGTAAGATTATCGTTCGAAAACAAGAGAAAGCAAATTGCAATAACATTGCTTAACAACGACCCAATCATATTCGGAAAGCAGTGAATGTAAATTGCCGCTGATAACTATACTCTACAACTGTCAGCTAACTCAATGAGATATTTGAAGTGTAGAAATCCGGCAAAATCGCTAGACAGCGGCGCTTACGATTTTTAAAGCGGTTTGTTATGGTAGAAATTGAGCGATTCACTTACCTCGCATTGTGTTCATCCGAACCCGATACGTTTCCACAATGAGACAACCCTTTCACACTTTTGCGATGTTGTTCAATTTCTAACTGGTCTCCATCGTCCTCAATCTCGTCAAATCCTAAAACTTTTTCCTCAGGAAGAGTAGGTAAATATCTACCGTGAAATCTAGCCGGCTGCGGATACCGTTCACATACATCTTTCGGACTTTCGTCGCCGCTTTGAATACACTCCCTGTAAAGGCTTGTATTCATGAATCGCGGGTAATGATTATTTTTCATGTTCGCCATGATTTCTGATAAAGCCTCCTCAAAAAGCCCACAATCCACAGACTGATCATTAATATGATGAGCTATTTTGCTCCTCGTTGTATCGCTAATATCTAAAGCGTCAGAATTTCCAGCGAAAATAAACTTCTGGAAAATCGCTTTGGCGGTTGTTCGCAATTCATGTGAAATTGGTGCCATTCGCTTGAAAGAATCGGATGCCCGCCAGAAATCTAAAAGAATTTCATTGTTCTCTTGTTGTAGAAATTGATAAAAAGAGTTAAATCCTTGACAATCCGTAAGCATATCACTCAAACTTGTCGGCCATCGCTCGCACTGCGGAGTTGAAGCAGCGCTGCCCTCCGGTTCAAATCCAAGCGGTGCTAGCTTCTCTTCGTCCGATTCAAGTCCCGAAAAACCTCGCATTGAGATCGATTCCTTCTTCGAGAATCGCCTTGGCGTCATTCGAGGACTTGATAGAAACGATTCAGGCTTCGAAGAACCCCCCAATTTCCCTTTAGATCGTTCTGTGTCGTTCGAATCCTCACCGGTTGGAGGGGGTCGCATAGTTGTGGGGCATTCAGCGACTGATCCGGCCTGTAGTATTTCACGTGTGGTGCTAGATTTCTGTTGTGATTCTCTGTGACCATAATAATTCTTTCGATAGCTTTTAGGAAGCGTATGCTCCAAATCCATAGTTAAGAATCGACGCGAACTGTAGACCGCATTCAGCCGAGTTGAGCGAAACAGCCTGGTTTTACAACTGTTCGTCGGATCTTACTTAGAGAATGCCTCGCAGAGATCAAAGGTACGCCGCGGTGAACCCCCAAAGCAAATATTCAAATACATATATCAGTTGCGACGCTCTGGTGAACTGCTCAGAATGTGTGCTGTAGCCGATGACTAAAAAATAGTGAATAAATGATGGCCACACGTTCGGTGATCTTGACGGCTATGTATTGATCTTGAAACGTTTCTTGCGCGAGAAAACGTTCGCAGTACTCCAAAGCGCTCCGCATTTGGGTCCTAAGTGTTTTCAAGTGCGGTAAGGCTGCAAACCTACTTCAAACGAAGCCGCTAGCAAAAGGCGGCGCACAAACGATCAATCCCTCGGGAGAAAACGTCACAACGGCGCACGAGACCGCACCAATCAGAACACACGCTTCGGTGCCCCGGGTGATAGCACGTGCTTTATGGCAACTTCACACATGTTGACGGTGGCTTTAATTAAGTGCAGCTGGCTGAATCATTTCTGATTGCCTTGCAATGAGAGGTACTGAAAACCCAACGAGCTGAGGCCGATCTGGGAATAAAGCGGCTCTTTTACGCCTATCTTGGTAACTTATTGGGCCGCTTTTTCGCCCAGAGCTATTGTATTCCGTGCTAAATGAGGATTTAGTTCGGCGAATCGTCTTAAACCACAAAATGAATTAAACGCTCTCATTACCAATCTTGGATAAGCAAAGAGCGGCAAGTCTAAAAGGATATCGATGTCAATCAAATTCGACAAGTGAGCTCTGCTGATTGTTTGGTTGGCGGGGAAATTTGTTTGTAATTTTTAATCAGCATTCGTGTCATATTTTTCAAAATGGCTACATCGAGAAGCACTTTGAAGCGATCAAGGCTTTAAGATGGTTTCTTTTCACCGCGTTTGAATCTTTTTCGATTTGCCAAACATCATTTTACCTCACTCGGCACTCAAAGTACGTGCCGCTTTTCGTGTTCTCCGGCATTCTTATTCAAAATATCTGCTAATGAAATTTTTTTTATTTGATGAAGTGTCGGGCCTATGCAATTCACTTAACACATTATTGGTTGTATTGCGGGATAATATTTTTTTGAACTCGTCGTCTTCACGAATCCATGCGGCTCTTTTTTAAACCCGGCTTAGTTGAAATTAGGTTAAGGACCGAGCTACAACTCAACTTGACGATGCCAGCAATAATTATTTGTCTTTTCGGGTTCCCCTTTGTGTCGCTAGAGAGTGTTTATCTGAGTAATTTACGAGTAAAAAGTTAATTGTAACGGAGAGGACAGCAAACACCGCTTAGAATTGCTTGCCTTGCATTTCAGAGACCGAAACCGCGCTTTTGTGATGTTAGTTATCTTAACTGAACGCGGGGAGACGAATTTTAATATTTCACGGAACACAAGCATCTCGGCGGTGCCTTTTATGTATGGCCGGTTCTTTTGATGAGAAAAAGTTATGTTCTCTTATCACCCCATTTTTCGCGTTTCCACACGTCCACTGACTGGGGTAGTATTTTTCTGGCACTCGTAAGCAAAACATTTGCGCGATCGCAAAACAGCAGCAGAACTTTACAATGCGCGGATAGCAAATGATATTTGGATCACCGTGTTGTTTCAAAATTCCGTAAAAGAAACCCTTCTTAAAATAACGACTTTCAAATGAGCACGCTGGGTATTTTGATTTCAACCTGACGTGCCTCGTAATATTGTTACGCCAGACGCGCGCTCACGCAGCCAAAAAAAATTTAAAAGGCCAACTAGATTGTGACCCAATGTGTTTATGTTGAAAAAGATTTGTCTGTCTCTAAAAATAGTGCGATTTCGTGCGCGCGGAAACAGAATTTACAACGAGTAAACGTGTTAGTTTTCCTGTCTATTATTTTACCAACGCAAACTATTTAATTTCGCACGGCGGTACGGATATAAAGATTCGTAGTTAAAGATTTTAAACAACCGAAAGGAAAATTATTAGCCGTAGCCACGGCGTCCGATAGACTTGCAATTCCGACTTTTGTTGCCGAAGAATTAAAAGTTTCGAGCTATAAATCCACAATTAGCCACCTTAAGTTTTTGTACGTTCGAACGGGGGCCTATTTTGGAAACGTTTGAACTTGCCGCTTTTCATTGCCAAAGTGTCAATTACTCACTGAATCGAAAAAAATTGAAAATGGCAGTAGCTTGGCGGCGTTTGCCTTTAGTTTCACATTCTCAAAGGTTTGTCTGTTTCCGATAGTAATAGGGATTTAACAAAAGCTTGCTTTACACTTGATGAAAATTAAAAATGGCTCAAGTCTTTGGATGATCGCGCAAACGAGATAAAATCAAGCGGAAATCGGCCGAGCGTTCTGACCGGAAGTGCGTTGTTTTATACCGGAAATGGGAATACCTCGCGACAAAACGTGAGCTGCGATGTAATTCCCTCAACTTTGAGAAGCATTTATCTTGACAAATTGCTATTGCCTAGTGAGGCCAATTAGGAGAAAAAATGCGGTCGTTTTAATGCCAACATTTAAAATACACGCGCGTTTGTTTTGTATCACTCGTTGTATAGGAAACTGTGATCTAGGAGAGAAAATTGGGGTTAGTATTTCGTTGTATTTTTTGCTGGAAGAAACTCGTAGTTTGAAATCGAAAGTTGTCGTTGAATATAAAGTTAAGCGGTTCAAGGTATAAACAATCATATTTCAGGTAACTGTGGTTTTGAAGGCTAATTATAAACTAATAGCTTGTTACAGAATATAGAAAGCGCCGCTCGGACACGATAAAAAGGCCTATTGAAAATAGGCGGGCACAAGATGGCTTAGCTATTCTTAAAAAAACAGATGGAAAATTCTATACGTTTTAGAAGATAAATATGGAAATTTAATGAAATGAAAGTGGGGCCATATTAAATGTTACACCGAGCCGTACTTTTGGCCAAAAAAATGCTCTGTTTGTTAATGTTACGAGATACCCGTGATTAGAAAACTTTCAGAGAAATTTCAAAATGGTGTCGGAAACTTTGAGATGCTCTCAGTAAAAGTTTTGTAATTAAAAAACTGAGTTCATTGAGTGAATATTGAACACATTCGTGCCATTTATATTTTGTTAAACGAACTGATTATTCAGCAGACGTAAACGGTATTCTTTAAATTGCCTTATTGCTGTTTAATGACATTTTAACCGTATTTGCAGACGACACTGAAAAATATTCGGCAAATAAAACGAAAACTTGGAAAGAAAATATAATATTCATGGTAATCAAAGTGCTTGGTTATCGAAGATGTTCTTTCAGTTTTAAATCCCCTTGTTGAGAAAGAAATTATTAAAAAAATAACTCAACGAGGGTATGGTAGCTTTGGGTTTAAGCCCTTATGCCTTCATTTGATAGTTATTCTACCAGCCAACAAATGTGTATATATAATTAAAGACAGTTTTCAATTTTCTTTTCTTCTGTGCTTTTCAATATCTGAAAGAACCGTGCACTCTGCGATAGCTATGCACAATCATTACCATAGATACTATTTTCCTTTCCAAGTTGTAATAATCAGTTCTTTTACAATTAACAAATGGAAGCAATCTTTTGAATATTCACTCATTGAATTCGGTTTAATCCCAGACCTTTTAGAGCATTTCATAGTTACCGACACCATTTCTTCAGTGCTGTTCAGTTTTAGAAACAAACCCATTACCACCGGTTTCTTTATTTATCAAATCCATTATCCTTTATGGGACTGGGCCTGTACAGTAATTGAAATATATCAATAGAGTTTTGATTGGCTGATCTGCGGTCCGACAAAGTTATCAGCGATAGAATATACTTATTATCCAGTCATCCTGACGGAAAGCTGAAAGCAAAATGAGCCAACTCAATAGAACATAATATCACATTTTTTAATATATAAAAAAGGAAGCGAATGAAACGGTAGATTAAATTTGCCGCCCAAATTAAGGCTGGGAAGTCTTAGCTCTTCCAAGAAAAACAGTTTAACAATGATGGCGAGCTTAATGTGATGTTCCACACTGCCAGTAAAAATGAGCTATTAAAACACTTTTCCATAACGTCAAACGCCGGAGCAAAATACAAGAAGAATACATTACAACGCGGACTTCGTGTCTCAGTATATATTGAAACAGAATTAATGCTCTTTTGGCGAGCGAATTCGGTTGGCTACTAAAATCTTGAACATTCATCAAAATTGTTCTCTTCCAAATGACTTTTTAATCCTCCTTTGCTGGAGCCGGCAAGCACGTCACCATAGATAAAACCGGCTCATAAAAAATCATTTACGGAGAGAAGATCTAAAAAGGTTCTGAATGTTTGGTCTAGACTCAATGTGTATATGTCCTTGAAAGGTAGGGGGTTTATATAATTGTTTCAAGTCTGCACGGATCAACGAGACTTCTCTCTTTCAGCGCGCTTCTCTCTCAGCGCGCGAGCCGCTTTGCAGCGTCTATACCGTGCATCGCAAACAGGAAAAGATGAAACTATTAAGACAGGAAAAGGGTCTTTTTTTATCGAGGCGCCGCAGTTTTTTAGTGTCTTAAGATAAAGCAAATAAAATATTATTGTCGTCTTAAATCTCAAGAAAACTATACAATGGAGCCTCTAGGCATTTACATGATATAAAAATAATGAATGTCTGTACAAAGAAGATTAAATTGTAGGTAAGCAACAAAATATTCTGCTTATCCGAAATGTTAACACAATAAGTAACAAGCTTGTGGTAAATAGTTAGAAAACAGAACGGGCTGTAAACGGCAAAAAAAGCGCAATTTTTGTTTAATTTTAATAAAGAACCATGCAACCAGTTCGCGTTAATTGGAAAGCTATAAACGCTGGAGCGAGATGATATCGAGACAATATATAAGAGAAAATAAACGATACGCCCATTGTGTTCAAGAACATTCAAACGAGCCCGGAGGCATGCTGCAAAATGAGGCGGCCATTTTATCGGCTTGACTATCAATTTTTCAATCAAAAGATCGCCTGACTATTTGCAGCGTCGAAGCAAAAAAACATTCATTATCATTGTTATTTTGTATTCAAGCAGAGAAGTGGCTAAACCGCCGCAGACTCATTAAGTTAAGATGATAAGCGACCACAAAAGCAAACTGCTGACATATTTTAAAGTGCTTTCAGTGTAATTTTGTCCTTTTGAGGCGCCGGCAAAGTTTAAACAGGTTTCGCGCGAAAAAAGCCTCTTGACCGAAACCTGGAGAGCTTTTCTTTCCGATCGGCACGCTTGAAATGCTGATAAGATAACACGTAATTATGATAACTGAGTCTTTTGGATCCTACAATAACATAATTATTATAATTACGAACAAGACTTGGAATGAACAAGTGCAAAGGAGGCCGATGAAAGAAGGCCATGATGTAGGCATGCGCACACACGCTTCCTTGCAATTAAAAACAGTCTGAATATTTCTTGAAAAAACATCGAGTTTTGTCGAGTTTTTCAACGTTTCTACTTCTACGCCGCCCAATTTTTTTGTTCAACCAAATAATAAGGTAATAATCTCCGGAACAAAACCAAAAAATAGCGAAACATTGCGGTTTCGCTTAACGAACGGCAAAGACAAAAAACACAAGTGATATAACTGTGAGATATGGGATAAATTGATCTCAAGTGGCAAACGAAAAAATCAATAAATGTAATATTTACTTTTCAAAAAAGTAGACTTTGGCTTTTTACTTAATCTTATCGCGTCTGAAGTTAAAAGAAGGGTTTTTCTTATGGCAACAATAGTATTATAAAGCTTCAAAGATAATGCAGTAATGAAGTGCTCTTCGGCAGAACTCGTAGGAGCAGATAGATTGTTTGCAGTTTAAAATGTGTAAATAAAACGCTTTTGAAGCTTTTTTTCTCTCTTCCCGATTATGCCGCGTTTGCTGAAGTGCATCCCACAAGATAATACATTAGCATATCCCATATTTACCTCCGAATATCAATAAAACTTGTGAAGTTCCCGAATTTTAAACCAAAATGCAAATCCCAGTCACGATTAATTCTACGGTATGAGTCAAGAACGGCACAATTTAACAAAATGTTTTTGCAAGGACACGAACAGTAGAAAAAATATGAAAAGGAATCATGCAGCGATTCCGTTCAAAGTCTTTCGTCTGGAAATTAGGTCAAGTTTTGCTTTCAAACGAGAGCGGTCAAGCAATATCAAGTGTACGGAAATTTTTTTATAAGAAAATTTAATCCTGTGAAGCAAACCCGAAAATTTCCGCCAAAAAATTCCACATTAACCTCGCGTCAGAAAAAAGGGGATATAAGCATAATTATTGAATTGTGGATATGAACCATCCCTTTTCGATTATGTTTTTGGGCGAACGAAGGATGATAAAATTTCGGCAACTGAATTATTGTCAAGAAACGAAGCGAATTCCTAGTTTTACTAAATCAGCGTCGCGCAAGTATAAAGATTCACCCAAAACCGGGAATTTACAATATCAGTATTTTCGGTGATCGTTTTTTACAGTTTAGAATAGTATTATTGAATTATTGAAACGACTAAAGCCGAAAAGACCTTTTCTCGCGACTTCTTCAATTTCATATTCACTACATATTCACAAACGTATAATTATGTGAAGGGAAGACTCGTAATTTATCATCACTGACATTTGTCAAGAGTCGATGAGCTAGTTGTTTTGAAGTGATAATACAAGATTTAGCGAGCTAAAGGGAACTCAACGCCCTCTAGTATTTCCTTTCTTTTGTGTGTTGTTGTGTTTTTGTATCTCCTAAGAATAACTCATGGGTTTGCGCAGGCGCTGAGCTTGATTCGGAGCGCGCGTTTATGGCTGGCACATCTGCATGTACGTGGTTTTGGGAAGAACGTAAAAGGACCGAAAGGAGAACACTCAAAATATGGAGGACGTAAAAGTCTAAATACTTCAAGCGGCTGAAATGTTTGGGGCATTTAAAACAAGTGTGTAGCAGCTGGTGTAGATAAAAAGAGGAACAAAATGACAAGAAGTCATTGAGACAAGAAACTAGCTAGCAAAACACTTAAAAACGTGGAGGATGTAAAAGTCTAAATACTTTAAGCAGCTGAAAAGTTTGAGGGCATATCACAGACAAGTGTGCGGCAGCTGGTGTCGGTTATAACAGGATCTACAAGAAATAAATGGGACTTTCGAATAATCTCGAGAAGGTACATGGGTTGGGTGTATCATCTTGAAATTTATTTCGTCGTTTTGTTATAAATATTGAAATCCATCTGTTACGCAGCGCACAGTGTGTCAGTGTATAAAGATACTGAATTTGTGGGCGGATAACCTCTTGGTGATCCTTTTAGCTCTACAATAAATGAAAATCGTGACTGTAAACCGCGGCTTTCTGCAGCTGTTAACCCGGCCTTTTACTTCCAGAGTCAATTATGAAGACGCAGTGTAGTTCTATAACTTTGTGAACAAAATCCTATGGTGCGACCATTCAAAGGAATGTGTATTTTACAAAACGAAATTTAAGATTTGTCTTGAATTTTGATTTTTGGCACTCTTGGGAGTCAAGAGTTAATAATACGATCTGCTTTGGGTTCACCAAAATGGCTTAGCGTGTTTTTTGTAAAAGAACTGCTCAAGAGCTTTCATTTGAATGGTCACGTTTAGGATTCAATCACGCATTCGAAAGTTTGAACCACATTGTACAGTATCATAAACAGTACCACAGAAAAATATACTCAAAAGCTTTCATTTGATTTGCGTGGGCTCAAATTTTAGAATTTCACCGCGGCTGCGAGCAGCTGTTAATACTAGGACTGCTTGGGGCTCTCCAAGGCGAGCCTTTGCGTGTGTTTCTTGTAATATGAAGATACTGAGGAAAGTTACTACTCAAGAGTTTTCAATTGAATGGACACATTTTAAGATTTCATCCACGGACACAAAAGTTAGAATTCCCTTGGACAGAATAATAAACAGTACCACAGGAAAGTACTGCTCAGAAGCTTTCATTTGAATAGTCACACTGTAGGATTTCATTCACAGAATCAAGTTACACCTAACTTGTACAGCATAATAAACCACAGGAAAGTACTGCTCAGTAGCTTTCATTTGAGTGGTCACTTTAGGATTGCATCCTCAGGCTCAAAAGTTAGAACCACCTTGTAAAGCATAATAAACAGTACCACAGGAAAGTACTACTCGATAGCTTTCATTTTAAAAGTCAAATTTAAGGGTTTCATCCACAGGCTCAAAAGTTAGAAACACAATTTAAACCCGAGATCATGCAGGCGTTTATTTTTTCAATCTTGCGGGAGAGAATGGTGTACAATTTGGTTCCAATCTGCGATCAGCCCCACATTGTGCAACAAAACAGTCAACAGTATAAAGTGCAACACAGGAAAGTACTGCTCATAGCTTTCATTTGAATGATCACACTTTAAGATTTCATCCACAGATTCAAATGTTAGAACCACCTTGTACAGCACAATAAACAGGAAAGTACTATTCATTAGCTTACGTTTGAATGGTCAAATCTAAGACTCTAAAAACATCTAACATTACTCAAGGACTGACCCAAAAGTAAAAGATTAGCTGCTGAAGAGAGTCACCAGCTTATGTTTCTTGCAGTATCAAGTAATGCCTCAGACAAGGGATTAAGGTGTACAAAATGTATTTTATTTAAACAATACCTACGGAATATATATGTAAGCTTATATACATTCATTTTCCCAAAGGTATGTCTTGTCAGCACGCACTGGAAATCCCCCTCAATGAAAGCCTTATTCCACTTGAAAAATGTCTTTAGACAATGAAGTCCAATGAGAGAATATGACCAGAACACAATTACCTCTATTTCGAAATTGCACGCACAAAACTTGAAGAGAAACTTTCTCCTCACTGAAAAAACTATGTTGGACCCGCAGTGTTCCTACCGCTATGAGCGGTCACCTCTAGCTTGGAGAGTTTGGGAGGTCGTTTCCGAGGAGTTTAGCCGCATTTATTAGCCTTGACTTTTAAGTTTCCAGCCTTTTAGCCTCTGATTAGGAGCAATTCATCGTGTTTAGCCCAAGAGGCGCCAGCTTTATAGGATTGTTCTCGAAAGGTTACGCGCCAAAGCCAAGCGGATCAGGTCAATCTTGTCTTTCTCTTCTTCCTCTTGTGCCTGGAAAAAGAAATTAGATCGTTTTCACCTGATGTCATCAAAATTCTAAACTCTTAACAGCTTATTCTACACGGCTCTTCTTTTAACACGTTCTTTATATAAGCAAAAGTAATCATTTTGCCAAGTTTCATGTCAATACATTGCATTGTTTTGGAGATATAGCATTTTACATTTTTGGCCGTGCAGCTGAGCGTCTCCGTGTACGTAACAAAGACAAATATTCTCCCTTAAGTTTGTAAATTCTTTTGAATCTTTGAACTGAACAAAAACAATTATAAAGAAAATTTAGCTGCCGCAATGTTGGCGTACTAAAGTGGTTCACCAAAATGGCCGACGTATACCACGTACACTAATTTTCTAAATATTGTTTTCTCCATAACTCGGTTATAAAGCATCATTAGGCGTCAAAATGTTGTCAAGTCATTTCATTTGGCATTCTCTGCAACATCTTATACCTGGTTTTGCTCTCAAAGCAAGAAAAACAGACTGCTTATCTAGATGAAAACGATCTACAGGAAACCATTTAAACCTCTCGCCTACAATATATGTATTTTTGAAGAGCTTTACTGCTTTGAATGGCGACTTCAGTGTTTCATTTACAAAGTCAAAAATTAGAAACACATTGTACAGCTAAAACAAAGCCACAAGAAAATCCGGCGCCGTAGCTTTCATTTGAATAACCACACTTAGGATTTTATCCAAAGACTCAAAAGTTAGAGCCATCTTGTACAGCATAATAAACAGTATCACATGAAAATACTGCTCAATACATTTCATTTGAATGCTCCCACTTAAGGATTTCATCCACAGACTCAAAAGTTAGAACCACCTTGTATAACACAAATAAACATCACATGAAAGTACTGCTCAATAGCTTTCATTTGAATGATCACACTGTAGGATTTTATTCACAGATTCGGCAAATGTTAGAACCTTGTACAGCGCAATAAACAGCTCCACAGGAAAGTGCTGCTCAGTAGCTTTCATTTGAATGGTGAAAAATTAGGATTTCACCACAGACTCTAAAATTAGAACCACCTTGTACAGCATAATAAACAGCACCAAAGGAAAGTACTGCTCAATAGTTTTCATTTGAATGTCACACTTTAGGATTTCATCCACAGACTCAAAAGTTAGAACCACCTTGTACAGCATAATAAACTGTACCACAGGAAAGTACTGCTCAATAGCTTTTATTTGAATGGTCACACTGTAGGATTTCGTCCACAGACCCCAAAGTTAAAACTACATGACATGGCTATAGTTTTGACTGAGGAAGTTCATGAAAGCTAAAGAGCGGCCTATTTGAAGAATAACTTACTGAACTGTAACAAGTATCTACGTCATGTAGGTATTGTCGCAAATTACTCTACCGAATATTTTGACGCAGCCATAAGTAGCTAAATTTATTTGGCGGTAATATGCTCGTCTTCAAAGACAATCAGTTGAGGGCATGTAGAGTATAAAAGCGGAACGTTGTTTTTGCTATATTGAATCGCTTCGTGGGAAAAAAATTAAAACGTTATTATTGTATGTCATGAATATTTCGGTCGCCAAGTATACGCGGAAGGAGGCGAAGCCGATCACGATCCTCGCGCGATTAATGCCGCGCGCTAGCTACGCAAGTAGAATTTGGAACTTTCTTCGCAAGAAAACTTAACATACATATTTGCAAAGTTTTACTGGAAAAAAATTTGAAGACGCCACGCATTCCGGACGGTTTGTAAGGAAAATGTACGTCTTACAATGTAATGTGATCGATCGCGAAAAAAAATTACAAATGATCGTTTGGGCGAATGGAAAATCTTTCAACCCCTTCTGTAAAACTGAGGGCTTAAAATCTGAACATCTTCATCTTTCAAAGTTAAGCTATGACAACAGTTCTTGAAAGAAAAACAGACGAACGATTTCTAACCTTGAATCACCCCTGACAACCTTGAATTTTTGCCATGTTTTTTTTTTCGGAAAACACACGAAGCAACATTTTGCTTTATAATTAAAAGAGCTTATGGAATACAGTATCCTTGGAGCGCAAATGTATCCGTTTTGCTAATTTTGCCGAGGATAAAGTTGCAAGCCGATCAAATGTTTACGGGAGGGTAGATTTTCTTTGCTTTCCTGCATTTTTGAGACTTAAAATTAGCTTTGGATAAGATTATCCTAGACGATAACAATGTTCTTTTCTTGTTCTACACAAAATTCCAAATCTCCGACCAATCCATGCTTTGTCTGTATCCCATCCCATATACACCAATAATATTATTTACATTGTCATTGGACCGTAACTCGATATAAACCATGCTCACACCCGCTTTTCGGGTTAAGTTCGGGGGGAAGGGGGAGGGGGGAGGGGGGAGGAGGGGGGAGGGGGAGGAGGGGGGAGGAGAGGGGAGGGGGGGAGGGGGGAGGGGGGGAGCGCGGGATCACTTCCTGTACATATACAGCGACTGGTCTTTAACCCCAGCGTGTCGTGCAAAACGCAACAAATTAACTGCGCAAACACTTGAAGGGAAGCACTCCAACGCTAAAAACTTTGGAAGATGTTCAACGGTTTAAGTATAGACGGTATATTAGCACTTTAATAGGGGTCAGAGTCGTTCAGAATAGACCCAAAACACGTAATACACAGGAAATTCAACCAAGAGGCTTTCTCTAAGGACTTTTTAGCCGAATATATCCAGTGCCCTTTCGCGTGCCGGAGAGGTTACCTTCTCATAAATAGCATGTTTGGCCGAATTCCACGGTTTATTAAAAGAAAACACTCAAACTTGCAAGCAGTCGTACACGAAAGTTTCTTTTAATCTCTAATCTTGTATTAGAGACGGTCTTCCTTAACATATATTCTTAGCAGGATGCTTTAATATTTCGAGAAGGTAAAAGATTAAGTAAATTACAATTGTGACGCTTACTTCTCGAGCTTGGATCGGATTTCGTTTAAGCCGAGTTTACAAGACAATCTTGTTACAATGTGGATTCCTTACATTGTTTTCGATATTCCGACTTGATAAACGTTTTAGCAAATTGCATTCGGTCGAATTATTAAAAAAAAACACGTTTCTTTAGTGTTTCCTTAATTTCCTCTTTGAAATCACAAGCAGAAAAAGAAACATCCTTGTCAATAATGTGATGCATTGTGGAATCTTTTTGCGCAGTTTTTGTGGACACTGCAACTCTTTTGTGTGGGCAGACACGATGCTTTTCTCAGTTTTTTTTTTCCTAAGTTAACAAAAGCTTTGTGCCTATTACAGATTAACCCGGCTTAAAAACACTATAGTGCCCATTAGCTTTCATTTGAATCATCATACTTAAAATAATTCAACCGCGATAAAATAACCACAGGAAAGTACTTACTCAGAAGATTTCATTTGAATAGTCTTAGGATATTATCCACAGATTCAAACCTAACCACCTTATACAGCACTGCTTATACAGTATAATAAACAGTACCGAAGGAAAGTACTGCTCAACAGCTTTCAGCGATCAACTTATTTGTAATTTTCTTCGCTCTAAACTGAGGGCAACCAAATTCGCAAATTTCGTTTTGGAAACTACTTTTACCACGAGGAAGAATTTGAAAGGACGAATTTAGGATTTCACCCACATACTCAGAAGCTAGACCCAACTTGTACAGCATATTAAACAGCGCCACAGGAAAGTACTGCTCAATAGCTTTCATTTGAAAGGACATGCTCTAGTAATTCATCCGTCGTTTGTCAGCGACGTTTTTGCTTATAGTGAAGCGTGTAAGGCAAACGAGAAAACTCTGTAAAGCGAAAAAAAAGCAACAAGAAAAACTATAGTAGAGCATAATATCGTGATGGCTTAAGGCCCGTTGACACAGGCGATTTTTTGTCGCACTTTTCGGTGCACTTTTTGTCGCGCGCAAGTTACAAGTGTAAACTAGCGGCGATTTCAGTTCGATTTGGGAGCGATTTGTCGCGCGATGTCGCAGAGGTTTCGAACATGTTCAAAACCTGATGCAACTTGGTAGCGATTTCGCACAGAAATCGCCGCTAGATTACACTTGCGATAAAAGTTGCATTGGAGAGCACGACAAAAGTTGCATCAAAAATCGCATGTGTAAACGGGCCTTTAGAGGCAAGGAAAAAGGTTTAATTAATTTAATTTGTGTTTCGTGACGGAAAATAAAGCCGAAAGACAAATATTTGGCGTTGATATTTGCCGACTAACCTCGTATATACAGACGGATTTAGTTTCTGTAAACACAGAGGCGGAAGAAATATTGGGCTTCCGATATTGAACACCTACAACAAAAATACCTTTAATAATAATCACGAGTTTTAGAGAAACATCATGTAACCATAATGGAGACTCGTATTTGGGGCTTAATTTTTAATCGGGTCACGGGCTTCCGGAAGATATATAGGCGATTGACGCGAGACAGATCAAGATATGCGTGCGGCACGTGCCGCATGCACGCACTAATGAAAGTGCTATGGATGAAACTATGCAGGAGCGAGTAAAATCGGTTTAAAATTAGGCTCTGTGTAAACTCATACGTTTTTATAGGTCTCCGTTAACATTCCGTCGTAAAAATTGCAAAACGTTTACTGCCAAACTAGCGTTTTCGTTTCGCCAGTTTTCAACTGTCTAAATCAACGCGTTTTCGTTTGAAAACGCGCCCCTTTGATGTGTTTTCATCCATCGCGCACACTAAAATCAGTCTCCGTTTTCAACCGTCCACACTAAAAACGAACCATCCACACTAAATGTCCACTATTTTCATCACCCTTTTTGATAGCTTAAACGAAAAATTCCTAGTGTGAACGATGTAGACGCTGGAATTTAAAGGGGCTATGTCACCAGCCTGCGTGTAGACGTCTCCCAGCAAAGGAAATAGGAGAACGGTCTGCACGCACGCCAGGATGGAAATGGATTGCAACTTGAAAATCAGTTTATGGCCTTGTGTTTTGGAGACTCATTTCCATCCTGGCCACCTATTTGTACTCTTAGATCACCAGTAGAATAATTTGAAACAAAACTGGACAATTAGTTTTGGATTTGCAATGATATAAATATGTCTTTTGGGGCTTTTTAAAGTAACGCTGAAAATGGTGAACATTCAAATGAAAGCTCTCGAGGGGTACTTTCCTGTGGTATTGTTTATCATGCTGTAGGAGATGGTTCTAACTTTTGCCGAGTCTATGAATAAAATCGTACAGTGTGACCATTCAAATGAAAGCTATTGAACAGTACTTCCTTGTGGTGGTGTTTACTGTGCCCCCAAACCCCTCCCCCCCCCCCCCCCCCCCCCCCCCTCTCTCTCTCTCCATATATTTATTAGCTCCTTCTCGCGGCGCACCATGCCTTTACGCGCCTCCCGCGCTCTCGGAAAATAAATGATTGCTACGCGGGCTATTTAGCACTGACTTCTCGGGTTTTAAAAATATTTACGATTGCGCACACGTGTGGTAACATGGCGTAATGCCGGCTGACTGGCTTTGATCGGCTTTACAGAGCAGGCGATATTTCATAATTACAACGTTGGGTTCAAAAACAATAAGCTGAGACTAAACCTCATTGATATCAGTCCTACAACAGACAACTACCAAGGTAAACAAAACGAAAAAAACACAGAAACGAAAGAAAGTCCGCGAAAGAGAAGTAAAAAAGCCGACGCACTGTTATGACCCCCAGAAAGATCAAAAGTGTTTCCGAAAAGGAAAACATGGCTCAAACGATTTCAGGAACACAATTGCCATCACGGGGTCTTTTTTATAAGCGTTAAATAATCCATAATCTTCGGTGGAATTTGTGTTACTCTGTGACAATGACCGCACAGAAACCAAACTCTTATTCTTCTTTCAATGTATTTTTGGTCAACACAACTCATTTTTCAACATCGAAACGAACGAGCAAAACGTTTGCGCGTTCGTTTCGATGTCGAGGAAGACATTGTGCCTTTAGATAATGAAACTTTGAATCAGTTTAAGCGACGAGTTCAAGCTAGATTCGCCATAAACTTCGAACTACACAATTTCCTATCTGTTTAGTATCTCTTAGCAAAATGAATAAACAAAGTTTTTTTTTTCAATTGTCATCTGATAAAATAAAAAAAAATGAGAGGATAATAAATTGAGAAGAATAGGAAACCATTAATTAAAAACAAATGTAAAAATTGAACAGAATGTTTTGACAACAGGATTGAAAGACTCGCCGACACTGCAAACACAAACAATTGATATCAGTGTTAAATACTAAAGTAAACAATCGCTCACGTTTATCACTCCTTTCTTCTTGTAAAGCATAAACTGTGAAATTCTTTCAGTGGAGAAGAAAGGCATTATACCAATAGTGAAGGAAAAGCAAAACAAGACCGGAGAAAGGCAGCTGACAAATAAAAAAAAACAGCGAAAATTGAAAAGATAACTAAAGAGAACAAGTTTTCTCTGCTCTTTGCCTAGAATGATAAGATTCGTGTGTAAAATAAAAGTATCATTTTAACATAAAATTATAGTTAAACGAAAAAAAAAAAACAAATTCATCTTTCTAAACGTATAAGCGAGGTCGACTTGTAGCGTTCGTTTTGAACAAAAAATATTATGGTTGATATTAGTACTAAACAAACTTGCAGCAAGTCTTTTCTCATTTTTTGGAGAATGTATTAAGTTTTTACCTTGGTATCTTATAATAAGTCAGTAATATTCTAAAGTTAGTCATGTGATGTAGTTCTTTAAACTTCTGAGTATACATGTGGATGACATCCTAAATTGTAACCATTCAAGCGACAGAGCAGTACTTTCCTGTGGTACTGTTAGATGACTTAAACGTTTGACGGTTTGTGGATGAAACCCTGTGTCCTTCAGTTTCTAACGAAAGCTGTCTAATAGACAAGTAATTCTTCCCGGTAGTAAAACTAGTTTCCAAAACGAAGAACTTGGTTGCCCTTTAGCGCGAAAAAAATAAACAACAAATTGGTCGCCCGTTTTGTAGCCTGTCCACACACCCCAGTATAAGAAACTGAGGACGAGAGCGCGCGTTTGCTCGAGTATCTTATAAAAAATATATAACGTCTTTGGACAGAATACTAGTTTTGAAATGTTTTAGCGTTTCGCTTTCTGAGCACGTGGGGTGCGGTGCGTCAAGGAAGCTTGCCTACAGCGGGGAACCCAACTCAATAATTCATCAAAGACAGCCCGCCAAAACTAAACAGTAATTGCTAGAATTGTGCACAGCGCATGGGGCCGATAGAACAAAATACAAGTTCTAAATTTGATTATTTTTATTTCCACACCACAATAAGTTTTTGGTGTCTACGAGACGGGGTTCGTATTTGGAACAGAGGGCGGCATGAGCTTGTTTAGTTCGGTACCCGTTTAAAGTGGAGCGCTTTCTTGTCGGATGAATAAACCGTGTCTGCTGGTTGCGGAGTAAATACCCACACATGAAACTTTTATTCATATGTTAAGGATGGCGGTGTCTTTGAAGCAAATTCGGCGAAGCTTGTGATAAATATTACAGCTGACGCTAAACGAATATGGAACAAACAATTATCTTTGCGACGTAACAATACATACAGGGCTTTTGAATTTGAATCACTTTGAAGCCTTCGAAAGTTTTTCTTAAAACTAGACTTTAAAAGGTTTCCTTATATAGATGACGAAGTCTTTAAAGAGTTTTCATGCCGTAAACGTTTCCAGAGAAACAGGTTCTCTTAAATAAATATTGCTTTTAAAGGGTATCTTTAAACTTTCAAAGGGTTCCAAGAGTGCGCTACAAGAGGTTTGCAAAACAGAGTCTTTAAAGGGCTTCCGAAAGAAATAAAAAGTTATTTCTAGAAATTTCACAAGTAAGAGCTCTAACAAGGATTTCATAAGAAGATGTTTTACACGAGTTTATGTGGTAATGAACTTAAATGTCGCCTTTTTTTAAGGAAAGGCGTTAAACTACAGGAATGGTCCACCTGTAAAACGGAACAGGTTGTCTGGTCGGTAGAAGTGGAAAATCTTTACCACCAACTGCTATTCAAAAGAATTTAATTGAGTGGTTCACTCGAGAATTTTCTCTTTCATCTTGAAAGTTCGACAAAAATGTTAGAACCACAAGACACATTACAATGTTTACACGCATAACAAGGCGGTAGGAATCATTGTTAAAATTCCTCAAAAAAAACGTCCAAATCGCCGAAATTTGTGGTCGGTTGGAGGCGAAAAATCGCTAAATTAAAGGAACACTGTCCCGGCTGATGTTGTGTTTTCATGATTATGGCCAGGAGCTTGCTTTAATCTTGCTTATTTATCTTGAAATAGGAAGAAAAAAAATTGCAAAAAGTGATGAATGCAAAGAAATATGAACCAGAGAGACAGATATCGACTAAAAAGGTCAGAATTCCACAAGAATGGCAATTTTAAATTCTTGATTGCCTGTCCGCACGAAATCAATCAAATTTGATGAACTGTAATCCACTTCCATCCTTGCAATCCTGCACTTTATATTCAATCTACTGCTTCTGTTTTGCTCTATAGAATCTTTTTATCCATTTAAGTTGTATATTTGGTGGCATTTGGCGATATAACATTGAAATAATGTAAGCGAAAGTTTGTTATTTCGGTGGGACGTTGTCACCAAAAATAGTGACTTTAGACAAAGCAGGACGTTTATTAAAACGCCAGCAAAGAGGAATTACTAACGATTTCCTATTTGACTTTCCAAGAACAGTTGATCAGAAATGCTTAGTGGAATCGTAGACAATTTTTACTAACTTGACATTCCATGTGACAATCCATGCAATGAATGATTGGGAAATGTTTGAATAGTTATCCACGGTAAAATTTTGCGAGAAAAACAATACGGAAAGAAAGAACGAATATGCCATTACGTTTTAATAATCCCAAATGCCAAAGAAAAAAAAATTGCCAATCGGCCTCCACTCATTTCGTATTGTACCAGCAGGGAGAATTTGACAAGGAAATTGTCATGCAAGTTGGTCTTAAAGCCAAACCCGCGATATAAAAGGCGGCTGGACTGTCCAACTCAAGCAAATGAGCAAAATCTATAGGTGGTTTTCACGTTACGTCAAGGCAGTCATGTTGGTGCACACCTACAAAAAAATTTTAATTAACTTCTTTTGTTATGTGCACCAACATGGCCGCCATGGCCTTTGTCAATTGAGTCCCACAGGACTGAAGGCGAAACCATCTGAGTGAAAACCATCTATTGTTCTTGCTCATTTGCATTAGATTCGGCGTGAGGTTTTGCCCTTTTCGCCTTTAAAGGAGCTTTATCACCATTTTCAGTGTTATTTTTAAAAACCCAAAAGACATATCTATATCAGTGTAAACCCAAAAATATTGGTCCAGTTTTGTTTCAAGTTATTCTACTACAGTCGAACCTCTCGCAAGCCGAGACCACCCTAAATGCAAAGCTAAGATGCTCGCTTACGAGAGGTGCTCGGCGCTTACGAGAGGTGCTCGCTTACGAGAGGTCAGACCACAGGGGGGCTTCATTTTTAACCTGTGAATACGCGCAAGCGTAATGAACGCGTTATCGGTAACGGTGGCTAATTCGCTCACTCGCTCGCTCGCTCGCTCGCTCGCTCGTTCCATCACTCAGCTATAAACTTAGTGACGTAATGCTTTGTTTCGAATTCGTTTCGTAACACAAGAAGAACAACGTGAATCCAGCGATAACAATAACTAATTTGTTGTAAACGAATATAAACAACAATAAGATGTTTCGCATTTGGAGTCTTTAATGCAACATTAAAATCGATATAAAAGGAGTTTTCAACCGAGACACGCGTTTTGATGCGTATCTACCTTAAAATAATAAAATTTAGTCTTAATTGAGTATGTGTTCCACGATGGTCGAGAAGCAGTCGGGAGGCGCGAGTTTAAGTCACGTTGAGGACCATTTTTTTCCTTCGGACTGGACATTTTGAAATTGATACACTGTTTTTTATTTTTTTTTTTTGCGTTCGTCAAAAATCCTTATGTTTACTTTTAAAAAAAATATCGCACCGTGTCAGTGTGAAAACATAAGCTTACGCAATATTGCGATACGCGTTAGCATTTCTTATTCACGGGTTGGCTCTTAGTTGCCTTTGATGAATCAGATGAACCTGTAGTAATTTCAATGTACAAAGCACCTATCAGCGAAAACTATTTTACTATTTAGAAGTTTTGGTGCAAGGGACAAAATTTTCGTTGTATTGGAGTTGCACTTTAACACATTATTCATTTTGCGTCTGCAGTGGCACCGAAATATGGGCGAGTGGTCGCCTACTAGAGGTTGAAAACAATAGAAAAATTCAAATCACCAGCGTTGAAAGTGGTCGCGGTCGATTACGAGACGTTTCGGCTACAGTATAGTGAGTTGACTGGAAGAAACTTTGGTATTTTGGAAAAGTGGTCGCTTAGGAGGGGTGGTCGCTTAGGAGGGGTGGTCGCTTAGGAGAGGTGGTCGCTTAGGAGAGGTGGTTGCTTGGTAAAGTCTAGATTCCATAGCTCAGAAGGAGGTCGGTTGATTGATAAGGCATTGATATTACAAGGAGAAAATTGATGCTGATCACTCTTAGGGCTTAAAGGGTTAAATAGTTAAAATGCTGAGTGGAATCCAAGGTATTTTTTACCAACTTGACTTCTCAAATGACAATGACTGACAGGGAAATGTTTGACGAAAAAGTAATATTTACAAGGAACCCAGTACGAAAGAAAGAAAAATAAGGGATTATTTAGTCACGCTTTATAACACCAAATGCCAAAGAAAAAACTTTCCTATTAACCCAACCTCCACTCATTTCGTATTGTGCCAGTAGGAAGTATTTCACAAATTTAGTTTCCCACTTTTCGCCGTTAGTTTTTTTCTCATCCCGTCATCCCATGGACCAGTGAGGGTCCTTTTTGATTTCGCTTCCCGACAAAGATTTCAATGGTTTCCCGCATCCTGACTACAAAACATAGCGTTTCCCGTTTCCTGTTATTGACAATTGCTTGTTTCCGTATGCTGCCCTTTCAACTTCCCTCTTAACTCCCAAGAGTACGCAACAAAATTAAAAAAAAAATGATTTAGTTTTGTAAAATACTGTAAAACAAATGGTACCATGCAAAAGTACTGCTGAAGAGGTTTCATTTGAATGGTCACAACGTAGGAGTTTGTCCACGGACTCAAAAGTTAGACTACATTACATGTCTCCACAATTGACTCTGGGAGTGAAAACGTTAAGCCCCAACCCACTTCCCTTTATATCTCTGGGAATGAAGTATGCTTGAATATATATTGATATTATGGACAGAAACAAGATGTTTTCCACTGCACATGTTTCTAATTTATTCCACAAAGCCTTCGTTGGCGAGCTCTATTTATCCGATATGACAGAACAATAATCCCTAATTTCTCGACAACGGGAGTTTCGCAGTACGTGAATTTCACCTCGCTTGCCAAATGTACAATTTCATGCGCGTCGGTTGCTTAGCTCATGTGTGGCTTGAATACCATTCCTTGACAAATGCCGGCCCCATAGAAAGCTGGATGTCGTGCGTTTAGCGATCGTTTCCGTGTGTTTAGCGTATGTGCACGTGCATGACTGAACGGCATCTGAATCGTTTGCCGCTAGTATTGGCTCGCTTATGAAATAACAGTTGCCTTAGGCAATGTTCTTTCGGCTGTGTCGTCACAGTTGAGTCAGTTGAGCCAACGAGAGAACGTCTAAGTCGTTGCTTGAGGTTTTTGGCCGACTGTGAAAGAAATCCCAAAGCTTGACCTTTTATCAAATAGAGACCATTCACACAGCTACCCTATTGTGCGGTTTTATTTTGCTGTTCTGGGTGGTTGTGACTTCTGAGTACCCTAAGTGTTCAAATGAAAGCTACTGAGCAGTACTTACCTGTGGTACTGTTTATTATATTGTGCAAGGTGGTTCTAACTTTTGAGTCTGTGGATGAAATCCTAAAGTGTGACCATTCAAATGAAAGCTACTGAGCAGTACTTACCTGTGGTACTGTTTATTATGTTGTGCAAGGTGGTTCTAACTTTTAGGTCTGTGGATGAAATCCTAAAGTATGACCATTCAAATGAAAGCTACTGAGCAGTACTTTCCTGTGGTACTGTTTATTATGTTGTGCAAGGTGGTTCTAACTGTTAGGTCTGTGGATGTAATCCTAAAGTGTGACCATTCAAATGAAAGCTATTGAGCAGTATTTTCCTGTGGTACTGTTTGTTATGCTGTACAAGATGGTTCTAACTTTTGAGTCTGTGGATGAAATCCTTAAGTGTGACCATTCAAATGAAAGCTATTGAGCAGTACATTCCTGTGGTACTGTATATTATGCTGTGCAAGGTGGTTCTAATTTCTAAGTCTGTGGTTAAAATCTTTAAGTAGCACAATTTAACTTTTCTGTGGTACTGTTTATCCGTTTTGCTTTTCAAGGTTGTTCTAACTCCTGAGAATGAAGTCATGAAGATTAGCCTTCAGATCAAGGTGATGATGTAAGTTCTTTTTCCTCAGTGGAAGCGAAACACATGGTGGGATGGTCAATACGCTTAAAGAAGTACACATGTTTCGCATGCCATACACAATTTGTTTAATCAGGTTTAATATATTCGCAGCAACAACAACAACGAAATAGATATTAAAGCCTGCACAAAAAGGAAAACACGTTTTCCTATTCTTTCAGCGTTCTCTATCAACCAATATCTGACAAAATTACGTGGCTCGTGTCCATCCAACATTTTTGTGCGCCACAGTGGTGCATTTGACAGTGAGAGAGAGAGTAATAACGAAGATTTTTAACCCTTTAACTCCCAAGAATGCCAACATCAAAATTAAAAAAAAAAAACTTCAAATTTCATTTTGTAAAATATAAAAAAAACAAATGATACCATGCAAAAGTACTGTTGAAGAGGTTTCATTTGAATGGTCACATAATAGGATTTCATCAACAGACAAAAGTTAGAACAAATGGTAACATGCAAAAGTACTGTTGAAGAGGTTTCATTTGAATGGTCACACCATAGGATTTTATCAACAGACTCAAAAGTTAGAACTACACTTTACGTCTCCATAATTGACTCTGGGAGTGAAAGGGTTAAGGTAACACTACTCCATTCTTGACATTTCTCGAAATCTAAACATATGGGCAAACGATTGTTGTTGTTGTTTTTTTGTTACATTTTAAAAACACGCTGAGCTGTCCGGGTGACAGATCCGAGGAATGTACAAACATCAGTTTTAGAGAACATTTTACGAATTAACACGACCGCATTAAAACGATGAAAGACAAGTATTGCCAGTGATAACAAGCGTTGACAGGAAAGAGGATTGAATCGATGACAGAAAGGATGTAAATTTGGCCAAGAATAGCTAAGCAAAACCATGAGTTCCAATAGGGACTCGCCACCGTGTTGCAAAGGTCTTTTAGCCTGCAGTTATTTCGGGAGTTACTTTGCGAGCAAGCGCTAAATTATTCGCGTATCAAATACAGGGGCACGATTGGGCGTTTCGAAACACAGACTTAGGGAGTTGGGGTGAGAATTAAAGACAGAGAAGAGGGAAGGCGAGGAAGAAAGGGATAGCGAGGATGCCTCTCCTAAACACAAACCTTTGAGAGCGTGACCATTCAAACGAAAGCTATCGAGCAGTACTTTTCCGTGGTGCTGTTCATTATGCTGTTCAAGGTGTTTCTAACTTTTGAGTTGGTGACTATGCAAATAAAAGCTATTGCGCAGCACTTTCCTGTGATGCTGTTTGGTATGCTGTATAAGTTGGCTCAAACGTTTGAATCTGTGAATAAATTGATACGGCCGGTGTGACCTGGCTTTCAAATGAAAGCTCTTCAGTACTGAACAATTTCCTAAGGGACTAGTGTTTTTAGTATTTTACAAACACATTTTCAAATTCTCCCTGAATCTTGATCGTAGCCGCTCTTGATGGTGAAAAGAATTATTACGTTTGTCAATGGTACGTCGCTAGTTTTCAAAAGTGACCAGTTAAGGAACTAATTACCTTGGTGCTCTTAGATGACTTCATTCCAGAGCCCCGGGCTACTGGTCTCATTGAACGCTCCTCAGACAGCTCCTTGTCAGGATGTTCCAGGTACTCTTGGGTCCTGAACGATAGCCTTATTTCATCTAAACAGTGCATCAGTTCGTACGTTTGTGAGCTGGAGAAAATTACCTGGGCGAGAAAGGAAAGGTGCTGTGTGTTAAGAGAATTGAAAATGTTTGCAGATGAATTGAAAGAACAGGCGTTTTCACAATCAGTTTGAACCTGTGGCTCGTCAGTTTGATAATAAGAGCTACTCGAAGCTAATTTCAGTGAATGATACAGGGGGCGGGGGGGGGGGGGGGGGGGGGGGGGGGGGGGGGGGGGGGGAGGCATGCGCATTGTAAAATTTTAAAGTTAATGGGGTGTTTCTGGTACATTTTAGGGGTTTGAAATGCAGTTTGGTAACTTTTAGGATGTTGTGAAAGTTTTGTCTCGAGCACACAAGATTTCCAAGTAAAAAAAGAAATCAGTTCTCAATGGGAATCGAACTGTATAAGAATTGGTAAGTCTGCCCTTTCAAAGAGCTGCAGATTTTGCAAGGAAAATGCATATGTAGTGGAACGAAGGCTGTGTGCGTGTCTTTGTAGAATGTAAAAAAAAAATAGGGAAGCTACCGTTTATTCTCACATATTTCGAACGGAGTCTGTGAAGTATAATTGTAAAAGTTCTTGTTATTGTTGTCTTTTTAGGGGAAAATAAATTGGGGAGGTTCGGCTACACTTCCAAGAATGCTGGTGCTCGAGATCAGTTTGCTTCTACCAATTCGTCTACGAACCAGCGCATGTTGTCCCGCCTTGGAGAGGGAAAGATTGTAGAATCGCAGGGACCTAACACCATGTATACCTTTGCGTTCGAACAGACTACATTTATTTTAAGTTTCTTACCTCCTCATGTTCCAAAAGAGGAATAGTGTCAGTTAACAAGGTTAGCCACAACCTAACAAAAAGAAAAATGGTATTGTTGTTAATTATTCAACCCCGCTCGGGGTTGAATGACGGGGAGAAGTCGTGGGAAATTTTAAGAAGGAACTCCTGAAAGATAGCGGAATCACAAATTGTGGGAGAGGCAAGGAGTGGCTTAATTTGAGTTTCGATCGCCGATGCCGATTTCCATTTCGTAAACAAGCGATGCCACTTGTAACGGTCGATGCCATCATTAGCATTCATGGTAACCAGGCCTTTTGTAATGGTCGATGCCAATTCTCTCTTGTTTATGCCTGGATTGGGATGAAAGTAGGCTATCATTATTAGATAAAACTTGGTTTAGGTAAAGCGATTATTAGATCTAAGCTAGATTCGCGGTTAGGTAAGATTTAGGGTTAGGGTGACCCGTTATCGATATATATTAAGGTTACAGTGTACCTTCGGGGGTGTCTCCAGTATAACAGCTCTAGCGTCTTAAGATTACACTGAAAAACCCAGATATCAAATTAAAGCTTATAGAGCTGGCTATCTAAATATGGAAACCATTTGGTAATAAAATGAATTGTCGAATTTTTTACGACGGCTAAATTCGAACGTCCGAATCAGCTTTAAAACGCTATAACTCAAAGCGATTATTGTATTTTGCTAATTTGATTTGTTCTCTGGTTTTCGGACACGAAGCGCTAAAAAAACGTGTCGGCGATTTCCCACATTCAATTGCAGTGAAAAGTTACAGAATATTTTCGAAAAAGGGAGAAAAGAAATTGGAGTGATCGCACGGAAATGGCTCTTGACGAAAAAGTTTTCGGAAACAAGAAATTCGCCGACACGTTTTTGTTGATTATATGTTAGCCTAGCTTCTGTCCAAATTTGAGGAAAATCGAACGAATTCCCTTTGAGTTGTAGCTCTTTAAAGTGTCCCCTACAAGCGAAAAATTAACTTTGAGAAAACAGCGCTTAGAAAAACATATCGCTATATAAACAAACTCCGCCCACAAAAGTTATACCGTCATTTCGCCGTCAATTTTCACTATTTTTCGATAATTTTTTTTGGATGGAAGTTCATTCTGTAAACTTTATTTTGACGCCAAAAAAAAAAAAATTTGAAGGTACACGGTAACCTTAAGAGAATGAACCAGATAAGAGATCAAACCTTATTCCAACATCAAAAGATTTACCCAACAAAACATTGGATGAAAATGTTCGATGGTTCAGTCTGGGTTTTAAACAAAGAAATCAACTTATGCGTGATTGTTACAATTCTCTTCAATCATCATTTGTCCAATTTTTTCGATCTTTAATCCTTCCTATATACATAGTTGTCGAGACTCTTTTATTGTTGCGTTTTTCTATCGTTTCAGATGTTTATCTTAAGCATTAATTGGATTTTGCGATTTGTATTCAACAGATTCACCTGATATAGCGTGACTCATATTCGGCGGGTCGACAAAACATAGGGGGCCGCTTAATTCTAAGAACAAGGTGCACGCACTTAACCGGCTTGCAATTAATCAAAAGTTACTCCTATACAAAACAGAACCAACAGCCGCAACGAGTCCAATATCGTTAATGGTTTTTAGTGGTACCAAAAGGCTGCTTTAGGCTTTTGTTTACCCCGCAAAATAGAGCCATATTGGACCATTACGTGGACTAAAACTCGACGCCATCTACACGCTTAGTTAGTGATCCGTCATGCGATTGTAAACGGTACTTTACACTTCACGAGAGTTTAAAACAAAGCTAATTTAAACCTCCTCCACGCCAAATGCCGCCTTTGAACTAAATTCCTACTCGTGAGGTTATGAGCATGAGTTTGCGTGCAAGATTCTATGCGTTTGAAAGCGAAAACCGCCGTAAACCGCCTGGAGAAATAACGCACTTAAGATATAATCTAACTGCGGATAAAATTCTAATGGCCACAAAGGAGGCGGGGAAGTCCTTTTCCTGGGCCGGCATTTTTTTTCTTTTTCCTTTAAAAAGCATTTAATGTTCTCCCGGTTTGTTGAAATTGAAGAAAGGTGAGCTAAAAGCAAAAGGAAACCTTTTATACCAACAAAGCAATTAACTTAACGCAATTGAACGCGAAATGTTATTCAGTAAATGTGTTTCGTGAGAAGCGGCAGAGAACAAAGGGAAAAAGACGGCATAGGGGCGGTGAAGTGTGGCTACGACAACAAAATATCCATAACTGCGGCGAAAAGCATCATTAGCGTGTTTTTTATTGTCGCGGACAGAAATGACTTCCTTGAAACGATCCACGGAACTCCAAGTGTGCCGAAATATCCTTAAATTTCATTTCACAAAAAGTCACAGAACACCACAGGAAAGTACTGCTCAATAGTGAATGGTTACACTTTAGGATTTCATCCACAAACTCAAAAATGAAGAACAACGTTGTTCAGAATAATAAACAGCACCACAGCAAAGTACTGCTCAATATGTTTTACTTTAATGGTTACACTTCAGGATTCCACCCACAAACTCAAAAGTAATCTATGGGTACAGCATAATAAACAGCAGAAAAGTACTGCTAAATATCTTTTACTTCAATGATCACACTTTAGGATTCCATCCACAAACTCAAAAATTAAGAAAAACCTTGTACAGCATAACAAATAGCAGAAACGTACTGCTAAATATCTTTTACTTCAATGGTCACACTTTAGGATTTCATCCACAAACTCAAAAACTAAGAACAACCTTGTACAACATAATAAACAGCACCACAGAAAAGTACTGCTAAATATCTCAGTTTTACTTTAATGGTCACACTTTAGGATTCCATCCACAGACTCCGCAAAAGTTAATGCCATGTTGTACAGGAGGGTGACTTGTACTTCATAATACTACTGTAATAATAAACAGTATCGTACTGAGGAAAGTACTGCTAAGAAGCTTTCATTTGAATGATCACGCTTTATGGATTTTATCCCGCACAGACTCAGTGAAACATTAGAACGAAATATCACCTTGTACAGATTAATAAACAGTACCACAGGAAAGTAATGCTCGGCAGCTTTCATTTGAATGGTCACACTTTAGGATAGTTAGAATCACCTTGTACAACAGAATAAACAGTATCACAGGAAAGTACTGCTCAACAGCTTTCATTTGAATGATCACACTCGAAGAGTTCATCCTCAGACACAAAAGTGAGAACCACCTTGCACCACAGCAAAATAACTAAAATAATGCTAATCATAAACTCAGAAGCCCGGCCGGAGGGGTGGGGAGGGTTGGGGAGGGAGGGGTAGGGATACAATATAAATATGACGGGGGTGATGGTCGGATTTTTTAAAAAAAAACACCCTTATCTCGTTTTATGGGTGTGGCTCAAATTCATTTTAAAATTTTACCCCCCACCCCCCCTAAAAGGAACGACGATCACCCCGTCATTGACTCCCGGCTCAGGCTCAGCCTCAGCTCAAAAATTAGAGTTCTTATAAAAAAAAAGAGAGCGTACTTGGTATACAACTAATCTTTGCCAGTTTAAGGTGATTAAATGAACATTGTCCCGGCTGAAATATCGTGTTTTCATTTTTATTATTATGGCCAGGAGCTTGCCTTAAGCTTGCTTTATTATCTGGAAATGAGAAGGGAAAATCGCCAAAGGTGATGAATGCAAAGAAATATTAATATGAAACAGACAAAATAACGCCTAAAAAGTCAAAATTCCACAAGAATGGAAAGTTTGATTCCTTGACAGGCGATCAAGAAATCAAATTTGATAAATTGTAATCCACTTCAATCCTTGCAATCCTGCACTTTATCTCCAAACTGCTGCTTTTGTTTTGCTCTATACAATCTTTTTATCCAACTAAATTGTATATTTGGTGGCATTTGGCGATATAACATGAAAATAAGGGAAGGGAAATTTTGCTATTTCGCCGGGACAATGTCACCTTAAACAAACAAGAACGATAGGTGACCACCATATTTTAATATGAAAAAAGACACGCGACAAAGCTAAAATAGCATTAGCTGAATTGTAATCGAATTTGAAATTGCTATAAATAAAGTATAATGAAATACCTTAGCGTATTACCGTACAATCTTAGACAGATTAGCAGGTATTACAAATCCACGCATGTGATTGGCTGTTTCACCGTTGAATATTCGCGAGAGACAATCGAGTATGATCTTTGAGAATTAAAATATCACAGGTGCTAATTGTTAAATATTGTTCGTGAAGGCATGTCTAAGTAAGATCATAGTAAAGATGACTGGCGCGTGGGTCGCTCAAGACTAAAAACGGATCAGTGATCCAAAAGAAGTATTATATATTGTTTTGGGAGCGACCTTATACAGATTAAGTACAAAATTGGATTTACTGTTTTTAACGCCCTCTCCGCCAGTCGGTAAACTTAAGAGTTAAGAATAATTCATTAGCGCGAGGAGATGAGAGAAGAATTTCTTTCCTGTGTTTATCTCGACGTCGTATGCAGCTATTTTTTAGCAGCACGGTGAAAACTGAGTACCAAAATAACGGTACAGTGCTGTAGAAAGTCACTAAACTAGTGCTACAATCTTTTTAGATGAGAACCTTTTTACAAGAACATGGAGGCTGGAATGGCCAAAATTTTGAGAACGTGCTTAGATTATTCCCAGGCTGAGAGTTCGTTAAGAACGTCTATATAATGTTTTATTTTTGCAATTAGCTAACTAAGAATAAAGTACAGTGTAATTATTTGGTCAGGGGTAGTTTTCCATTACAATATAGCAAATATAACTAGCTGCATTTTTTAAAACGATGTCGCCCAGTGTAGACGTCTGGAAGAAGAGAGACCCTGGGAACGAGGTTGTCTGGGAGCGTGTTTCTCCTTGTTTTTTTTTTCACAATACAAAAACAAAAGACTGCTGCCAGTCTTCTTTTCTCTCGCTCCCTTTTCTCTTTTCTCTTTCTTGTCTGTGATTTTCGGGATGATCGGAGTGATAAAAAGCCATCTTTGGGCGTGTTGTAGTGAAATTGCATCAGCCACGTTTTCAAAAATTCAGCTATATGTATTATTAATAATAACAATTATTTTCATTCAGAACTATGATTAACCGAAATACAACTTAAACATGTCGAGCCAACGTCTACAAATTCTGCTGCTGTGTCTTGAAAAAATCGCTCACAACTAGTTACCGTTAACAATAGTTTAATTTGCTCTAATCTAGTTCCTGGTGTTAAACTTGCATTTTGCGAGGATGTGATTGGCTGCTTCACCGTCGAATATTCGCGATTGACAATACAAAATCTTTGAGATTTAAAATTAGTCTTGAAAATCCGGTATCACAGGTGATAATTGTTAAATATCGTTCGTGAAGGCATGTCTAAGCAAGATAATAATTAAGATGAAGGGCTCGACGTGTGTCGGAGACGGACGGATCAGTGGTCCGAAAGAAGTATTTAATTATATATTGTTTTGGGAGAGACCTTATACAGATTTAGTACAAAATTGGATTTACTGTTCTTTACGCCGTCTATGGCAGTCGGGCGGGAATGTTCAGAATAACTCGTAAGCGCGAGGAGATGTGAGATGAATTTCTTTCCTGTGTTTAATCTCGACATCGCACGCAGCTCGCTCTCGGGGCGGAGCGGGGCGAAGCGGGGCGGAGCGGGGCGGAGCGGGGCGGAGCGGGGCGGAGCGGGGGGTACTCCCCTACATAAGCTATACGGGTATGTGCCACCACAAAGGGCATGGGCTTCAGCCGTTTTGGTCGGAAAACGGATATAGATTTTGACCATTTCACGAGAGCGTATAATTGAGCCAGGCCAGAAAACGGGTATGGATTTTTCAAGTGAGGTCGTGTCTGAAAACGGGTGTGGAAAATGGCATAGTTTGGTCTGAAATAAAGTCAGGACCTGAAGAACCGGGTGGCACACCCCCTCCAAAACTTCCGGCGAGAAGTACCCCCCCCGCCCCCAAGCACAACTGATGGATATTACAAAAATAATGGCACAGTTTTGTTAAAATTCACTAAACCTGTACTACTAATCAGAGTATTTGGCTACGTATGGAATGGAAATGAATAGCAACTTGAACATGTTGAGCCAATGTCTACAAATTCTGCGGCTGTGTCTTGAAACAATCGCTCACAACTAGTTACCGTTTACAATGGTTTAATTTGCTTTAATCATACGAGCATTTTGTGTATGAACGAAGATACTTATTTTCTGTTTTTTTTTTTTTAATCGTTTATTTATTTATTTATTTTTGTACTTTTTGTTGCTCCATCTGGCGCCCAAGCTTTCTCACGCATTTCAAGCTCTTCAGAAGGAAGTAACTGTTACTCAGTCTATTTTTATCTCCATCTTATTAAGCCTTCGTTTACACGGTACCTGATAATACGGCGTTTTTTCATTGCGTTCGACGATAGGAGAACGCTTTCTTATCCCGGGAGCGGGGGCGGGGTGAAGCCGGGGAAAAGGGTGAGGGAACCGGAAGTAAACCGGGAGTTGAAGACAGCAGGTGAAACAGAAAAAAAAAGAAACGAGTAAAAGGTACGGGAGGTGGGACGTTCAGACAGCCCTGCCCCCTACTCCCTCCCCTCCCCTACTCCCTCCCCTCCCCTCCCCTCCCCTCCCCTCCCCTACTCCCTCCCCTCCCCTCCCCTCCCCTCCCCTCCCCTCCCCTCCCCTCTATTCAGACAGCGAAAAGACTCATTTACCGTTGTGGAGCAAGCTTCGATGTCAGCAGTGAAATCAGCAGATGTGCAGCTTCGTGGAACTTGCCTTCTTCGTACATCTTATGAAACTCACGGTATTTTCCTGTTATAAAACAAATAAAGAACTCGAATGAGAGCCGAATTTCAGCAAGAACACCGGCTCGATGAGCTTCCTATTGCTTTTGACCGATCGAAAATACGAGCATTCTACCCATTCACGACTAGAGTGAGTCACGTGATATGTGATAATCTTGATTGGCATTAAATTAATATTTTGCCGGCACGGTAAAAGAAGCGGGTACCAGTGTAGTGCGCCGGGGCTAACGCCATTCATCATCAGTCGAGACAAGCGCGTGTGTATTTTGCTGTGTAGTGGAGGCAACATTAAAAATATTTAACAAGAAGTGGCAATTGGTAGGAAAACCAATTTTTTCTTGCGTGTATCTCTGACTCAACACAGGGGTTTGCTTTCATTTGAGCACGCTTTGGAAGAGTTTTTCATCCCGCATAAGTTAGTCATCAAAGACATCTTTTGACATAAAAAGTGATGATGTCACAAATGGTACAAGGACTGTGGCCCCTCACAGGCGGTTTGGGGCAGTTCAGGTATCAATGGGTTTTAAGAAAGCGAAACTGCAATTCCTCTTCCAGCTCCTCTGAAAAGATGAAGGGAGGGATTTTTTTCTTACCCAGAAATGTAAGCCGATCACTCAGAAGCATGGCGGATCCCAGATTGTCAATCAAATCAAGGTTGGAGAACCCACCGCTTTTGCAGTACTCTGACAAAAACCTGTGCAGTGGGAAGACAATAAAAAAAAATGAAAATGACATTGACATGAACAGAGCTCCTTAAAGGAAACATCTACCACTGTTCCAACAAATTGATGTTAAATTGTTTGAAATAAAGTCTTAATTTCAATTATTTTAATAACAAGTGGAAAGAAAATTTAGTGTACAAAAAATTTGGATATGAATTTCGCCTATTTTCGCTTTTAAATTTCTCGCGCGCTGCCATTTTGAATTTTTATTGTATGCAACAATTGGGGTCGCTGCGCGTGGTAAATTTAAAAGCGAAAATAGGTGATACTCAAATTCAATTTTATTGTGCACTAAAATTGTATTTCCACTTGTTATTAAAAGAAATGAAATTTAGACATTATTTACATTCAATAATATTATTTTCCTGCTCTGGAAAAATGTTAAAAAATCTAAAAATTTCCGTACTCAGAGCGTAATAAAATATGTAAAAATCGAGAAATATTTCGTTCGGTTCTCCCGAACTTCATCAGTCTCAAATGAATAATGTTAATCAGGGGCGTTATATCGTGTTTGTGGGGTTCTCGAGGGGGTTAAAACAGTGTCATATATTTTGGCTAATTCATAGCCATTGTCTCATTATTTGCATTAATTTAACAGTTGTTAGAACAGTGGAGGTATCCTTTTTAAACATCTTTCATGGGATAGGCCATGCACATGCGTACTAAGACTAGAACTTCGTAAAGGTCGTATAAACTTCGTTTGTTCATGCTACGGAGTTCTTATTGGTTAATGCGCCAGTTCGATCAATTTTTCAAATTTTGTTGTTTTTTGTTGTTTTCGAAAGAGAAATCGCGTATGTGATGTTTTGAATGAAAATGTTAGCAATTTTCTCACATTTTGACGACCGAGATACAGCACTATTGATAATTTTATCCACGTTGTTTCAATCATCGCGACAATAATGCAACGAAAAATAAGACCTATGATTTGAGACGTATAACAAAATTCTTACCACTTTCATTTAAAACAGGCAAGTTTCCTTTCGAAAATCAAAATGTCGATTCGATCGCCGATGCTGATTTCCCTTTCGTAAACGGTCGATGCCATTTTTAAAGGTCGATGCCATCATTAGCATTCATTTGTAACCAAGCCTTTTGTAATGGTCGATGCTATTTCTCTCTAGTTTATGCCTGGATTGGGACGAAAATAGGCTATCATTATTAGATAAAATTGGGCCTAGGTAAAGCGATTATTAGATCTAAGCTAGATTCGCGGTTAGGTAAGATTTAGGATTAGGGTGACCCGTTATTGATATATATATATATATTAAGAAAAGCATCTTTTATAATTAAATTTTTCGTGGGTTTGCCGGATCAACCCAGTGGTCTAGTGGTAAAGGAGAGATGTCAGCATGCAGAGGTTCCGGGTTCGATTCTAGGTAATTAATTGCATTTTTCTTTTTCTGATAGAAAAAATAATTCTAAAATTTGTGAAAATTTTTCTAAGTGTCGCTAAAATGGCATCGACCGTTTACGAAAGGGAAATGTGCATTGCCGATCTCCCAGTGCATCTTGTGAAACCAGAAGGGCGAGGACCCTGGGAACGAAATTGTGAGTCACTGACGTCACTTCTGCTGGTTATCTTTTGGAAATTCGGGAACATGGAAATTTAATGGCGGCCACGCAAATGCGAAAAGTACAGTCGGTACTAGCTAGTTTTCAGGTACTACATAACAAAAATTAAACGATTGGCACGACTTTTCTAAACCATCAACAAAACGTATCAATGTAAAACCAAAGCAAACATGAAACTATTAAAGGGACACCGTCTCGGGGGGGGGGTACTCGGGTATATTTTGGGTGGGTATGTGCCGTCCAGGTCTCCAAATTTGGACCCTGTTTTAGAAAGAATTTGCACTCAAAATGATACCCCGTTCTAAAAAAATAGGTCAATTTCTAATACCCCGTTCTAGAAAAAATGGCTTCTGATAATTTGAAGCTTTCGTGCGTTCAAAATATTATACCCCGTTCTAGGAAATGTCTCTAAAATGGATACCCCGTTCTAGATCAGGAGTCCCAAAATCACGATCCCGTTGGGCGGCACATACCCGTATAGGTATTTTGGGGAGTACCCCCCCAGGGGACACTGTCCCGGCTGAAATATCGTGTTTTCATGATTATGGCCAGGAGCTTGGTTTAAGCTTACTTTATTATCTTGAAATTGGAAGAAACCATTGCCAAAAGTGATAGAAGCAAAGAAATATGAACTAAACAGACAAAATAACGGCTAGAAAAGTCAAAACTTCACAAGAATGGCAAGTTTGATTTATTGACAGGCGGTCAATAAAATTTCATGAACCGTAATCCACTTCAATCCTTGCAATCCTGCATGTTATCTCCAAACTGCTGCTTCAGTTTAGCTCTATAGAATCTTTTTATCCAACCAAGTTGTATATTTGGTGGCATTTGGCGATATAACGTGGAAATAAGCTAAGCGAAATTTTGCTATTTCGCCGGGACAGTACGTGTCCCTTTAAACGACACTTAATTGAAACCTCGCCCTAATCGAAATAATGGCCTTCATCATTTTCAATCTTGAAGGGCGAAAGCTCACTTGGATTATTTTCGTTATAAAGAGCAACCCAATGATATTAAATTTTACAAAACAAAGCAACCTCGTTCCCAGGACTTCTCCGTTTTCAAAATGGCAGGCCGGGTGTGGAAACCCCTGGGCGGTAGAGTCTAATTGCTATAGCTCAGAAGGAGGTCGGACACCTTAATGAGAATATATAATGTAAGAACCAGATTAACTACCCATAACCCTAAGCCTGACTGGTTAGCTTTTAATTAGGGTTAGCAGTTTATATTGTTAAATTTAGGCCTAAACACCCCGAGAAGCTAGCTGAGGCCACAGGTTCATGCCTGAGTGGGGATTTTAGACTTTTTTTTACACTTACAATTTATTGAAAATGAAATTCTAAGTGTCGACATTATGTCATATAACTCTCAATAAGGTGTCCGACCTCCTTCTGAGCTATAGCAGGTAGACTCTACCCCCCTGGACAAGGCTTCCAAAATCCTGAAGCATTTTGTCGCGTTCGACATGATGCGAAATGATGCGTTCGACATTCGTCTTGCTTAAATAATGGTTTCGGATTGCCAGAAAACAAACACGGCCACCAATCGCTGAAAATACTTCCGAAAACGCCATATTATCCGCGTCACGTGACAAAATAGTTCACGATTCTTGGAGAATTTTGGCAGCGTTGTCAGCCCCGCCATTTTTAAAGCAGCGAGGACCCTGGAGACGTTTTTGAATACAAACCTTTCTGAAATAAAAGCAGCAAATGTAGAATCCTACAAACAAAACAAAAGAGAGAAAGTCAACATATCCAGTCACCATCCAGAGAACTTTAACAGAGTTCTTGCTAAGAAATTTGAAGATGGTGACTTGACACAAAAACAAAGATGGCAAAGTTACACTTTCTAGTGTACAACGCCTTCTTAAGTAACTGAAAAGTAGAAGAATGAGCCGTTGCGAGCTAGTCAAGTTGCTAATCCTGAATGGAGAACACTCAAATGAAAGCTACTGAGCAGTGCTTTACTGTGGGGCTGTTTATTATGCTGTGTAAGTTGGTTCGGTGAACGTGACCATCCAAATGAAAGCTACACAGCCACTCTTTATCAGTTAGTGCTACAATAATAATATCAAACAAATGCCCCCCTCCCCCCCCCCCCCCCCCCCCCCCCCCCCCCCACCTAATGAAAGCTATTAAGCAGTACGATCCTGTGGTGCTGTTTATTATGCTGTACAAGGTGGTTCTAACTTTTGAGTCTGTGGATCAAATCCTAAAGTGTGACCATTCAAATGAAAGCTGTTAAGCAGTACGATCCTGTGGCACTCATGGGAGTACAATGTTTTTGGAGTTTAAAGAGCCATACCTTTGACCTGAGGCACCAAGCCAAGGCAGCTCCCAGTCTTCCACTTCGTATTGCCTTCATGCTCATAGTCTTACAAATGGATTGAGCTGAAAAACAAACAAACAAATAAAGTTGATTACAATACATATTACAACACAACAGCTTAAAAACAGTTTTCAATTGAGTGCCGTAAAACCAAAACCAAAGTAATTACTCTGACCAATCAACACAGACGCAGACAATCCAATGAACCAATCAGAACGCGAAGCGGATACACGTAGCCGCTGACAAGCGCGGGGAAAAGCGAGCGAACAAGTCACGATTGGTTTTGGTTTCACTTCTGATTGGATGAGAAAGTGCATCGTGGCGTGTTTTAGCCAATCACTAAGCGTAGCATGCAATGCAAAATCAAAGGAATTTCGAAATTGCTACTTTAGAGACTCAATTGAAAACAGCCGTGTATTAAGTCACAACAGTTTATGATCGGAGCATTGCAGTTAGATCGCAATAATGTCCTTTATTTATCCTCAGTAAGTTTTCATTGAGCAAGGCGCTCATGAGGCCGAGCATTCAAACATTGTAGACAAACACTTCATATTGAATATAACAACGTTAAAGTGTATATATGACAGCTGCTTTTTTTTAATTTGCTTGACAGAATCTACATGGTGTTTTGATAAGAAAATCGAAAAAAAGAATTTCTATATTGATTTTTCTTCCCCGCGTTTTAGTCGTCTAAAACCATGAAATTTCACTTCCGGTGGGGTACAATATCGTGCAAGAAGGGAGACTGGGGACAGTGAAGCTGTGACGTCAATACAGGATCGCCAGTTTCGCGGTTTCTCGGTTCCTGAGTATGTTTTTGAAAATTAAATAGCATTCAGCACTGAGCATTCACTCGACTCGCATTAACTTTGATACGGAAGGATAGTCCTTTAAAAAAAATTTCTTGGTGACTGCAGCCTCCACATTTATTCATTTAATTATTTTTTGTCTTTTTATACCGATATGGGAAATATAAAATTTGAAAACAGCACAGCCACTAGCACTACACCTGAAACGACGTGAATTTTTTTCGCACAAAGCTTAATGTCCAGTATTAATTTAAGAAAGTTTTCATTGTTCTGTTTTTGGGTCACATTACTCATCATCGCTTTCGTCATGGAACCACAAGTCCTCGATCGAATATTTCTCTAGCTCACTAATGTTATTCTTGTTATCCCATTCCCCAGACGTTGGGAGGGCGATGCCACATTCGACAAACATTTCTTCTTCAATTACTCATGTATTTTAGCTGCCGAAAGTAACGGCAACCCGAAAGTTGCAACACCGTAGGCCTGCTAATTCTGAAAGTAACGAGGGTACAGAAGAACTGAAGAAACAGAAAAGGACACTGGACTGTGTTACATTGTCGGGGGGGGGGGGGTACAGAAATAGGTACAGAAATAGGGCTATGAACCTTTCACTCCCAAAGTCAATTATGGCGACATGTAGTGAAGTTCTAACTTTTGAATCTGTGGGCGAAATCCTATGGTGTGGCCATTCATATGAAACCTCTTTAGCAGTACTTTTGCACGGTATCATTTGTGTATTTTTTTTTTTTCAATATTGTACAAAATGAAATTTGAGATTTTTGTTATTTAATTGCTCCTACTGGAAACTTAAATAAAAATATACAGGGATCAGTATAAGTACATGTTAAGAAACAGGAAAGGACAATTTTCTCCAATCTGTAACACAAGTAACACAATTGCGTTCACAACTGCGAGGATCATTCTTCATTTGATTTCATTTCCGCAGTTCATATATGATTTATTTCATATATATCATTTCACACAAGTAACACAAGTCAGGCGAATATAATCTCTACTGAAATAAGTAAGGAATGAGAAAATATACTCCATTCTGCTGTCTTACATTATATGATAAAATATTTACAACAGAAAGTCCGGTAGACATTCGTTCATAAGTCACTTCTTGTCTTGTTCGTCGCAGGAGGTCTGTGCTTCAGGACTTTTCTTGAAATACTTTTCAAACAGCAGTTCATAAAAGTCCAGCGGTTTGAAAATATCCACATACAAACGTCGCTGTTTCTCCAATGATAGTTGCTCCATCTTTTCCTTTACATGCTCTGGGAAGCGAGGGACAATATCGGAATTAGCCTGCGGACAGGCTTCCAGTCGGACGGCGGGGTCATGCGAAGAAGGGAAGCCTGCACGCATCCTTCAAAATCGCGGCTGCCGCCCACAAGAACCCGCGGATTGCTTTAGCTTGTCAACTGTCAAATTTTAACCAATCAGCACGCCCCGGAAGTCAAAATTCAAAATCAGGGTAAACAAATGATGATACACATGAAATCTAGGCGCCCGGTCGCTCGCGAGCTTCATGTCTCACGGATAAACTCCCAAAATTACCATACTTTCAGCCTCTGCAATTCAGTACCTTAAAGCGGATAAAATCATTATAAATAAGAGTACGTTGTTTTGTTACAGTTAGCCGAAAACCATCTCCGAGTTATTTATAGTTCTTGTCGCTTCGCTTCGCCGTGTTTGTTTACACACGCAATTTCAGCGGTCGGTCGTAGTTAAAAACAAAAATCCTTCAGAAGCTGTAAAACAAATAAAACCGTCTGCGAAAATAATTCGAAAGCCGCTAGCAACGAAAAATAATTCATGAACGTTTCATTAATCACAAACGAATTGGTCATTCAGCTGGTCATTCAGCTGGCATTTCTGGGACTCCAGGACATGCACTGCACGTTAACTCTGATCGCGAACCTGCCGTAGAATTCAGAACTGACTGAAAGAGTCGGATAAAAATAATTCTGATCAGAAAGACGACAATAATTCAGAAGAAATCAACAAAACCGAGCGACAAAATAGACAACCGATCGCTTATGGCTTCGCCGCTCATGGGTACAGCTCCTCGTGAAGATAAAACAAAAATCCGCTGCCTCCCCAGGCAAACTACCAAGAAGCTTATTGAACGGCGATTCAACTCATTCAAGACATGTTTATTATATTTAAACTTTATGCATTGAATGACGAAATTTTCATTGACCACTGAGTTGTTTTAATACACACCCGTTCGCCAGAATGTCTGCATGCACTCGTCAGAATGTCTGGGATTCTGAAAAATATTTCATGTACTCGAATTAAGAACTGAGTGAAAACGTTACTCTGTACCGGACAAAAATAATTCTGAACAGAAAGAAACGAGTAATTTCTCTAATAATTTCTAATTTCTAATTTCTCTACCGGAAATGAAAAACTACGATTACGTCATGAATAATTAAAATCCACCAATCAGCGCTTCCAGGTTTGCGTCCAAAATTTGGACGCAGACATTCGATATTCTGAAACTCGCGTGCAGGCTCCCCTTCGTTGCCGGCGCTTCGCGCCGGAAAATAGCGCCCCTCCGAACCAGGAGCCTGTTCGCAGGCTATATCGGAATATAAACTCTTTTCTTTATTCTCCATTCCCTTGGTGAACGCCTGATTTGAAACAACATTGGAATATGAAGTCTTTTCTTTATTCTCCATTGCTTGGGTGAACGCTAGATTTGGTAGATTGAGAAAATGATCGACGCTTTTAGGATTGGCATCAGTTTCGCATCATTCTCAAAACTATCAGAATTAGTTTGAATTTATACCATTTCAGCATGGGAGTGGCGGAAATACAGCTTTTCATAAATAAAAATATAAATGTATCCGCCAGATTAGTAACTCATTACTGTGAAATTGACCCGCCTGGTTATTTTTAGCCCATTGTTTTTTTGTGTGTTGTTTTTCAATGTTCTTTCTTTTTTTATCCCCAGATTAGTAAATCATTACTGTGAACCCATGCCCATTCTTTTTCTGCGTGTTGTTTTTCAATGTTCTTTCTTTTTGTATCCCCCAGATTAGTAAATCATTACTGTGAACTCAAGCCCATTGTTTTTTGTGTGTTGTTTTTCAATGTTTCTTTCTTTTTGTATCCCCCAGATTAGCAACCCATTACTGTGAACTCAAGCCCATTGTTTTTTTGTGTGTTGTTTTTCAATGTTCTTTCTTTTTGTATCCCCCAGATTAGTAACTCATTACTGTGAACTCAAGCCCATTGTTTTTTTGTGTTGTTTTTCAATGTTCTTCCTTTTTGTATCCCCCAGATTAGTAACTCATTACTGTGAACTCAAGCCCATTGTTCTTCTGCGTGTTGTTTTTCAAGGTTGTTTCTTTTTTTATCCCCAGATTAGTAACTCATTACAGTGAACTCAAGCCCATTGTTTTTCTGTGTGTTGTTTTTCAATGTTGTTTCTTTTTTTATCCTCCAGATTAGTAAGTCATTACAGTGAACTCAAGCCCATTGTTTTTCTGTGTGTTGTTTTTCAATGTTGTTTCTTTTTTTATCCCCAGGTTAGTAACTCATTACAGTGAACTCAAGCCCATTGTTTTTCTGTGTGTCGTTTTTCAATGTTGTTTCTTTTTTTATCTCCCAGATTAGTAAATCATTACTGTGAACTCAAGCCCATTGTTTTTTTGTGTGTTGTTTATCAATGTTGTTTCTTTTGTTATCCCCCAGATTAGTAAATCATTACTGTGAACTCAAGCCCATTCTTTTTTTGGGTGTTGTTTTTCAATTTTGTTTCTTTTTGTATCTTCCAGATTAGTAAATCATTAGTGTGAACTCAAGCCCATTGTTTTTTTGTGTGTGTTGGTTTTCAATGTTCTTTCTTTTTTTATCTCCCAGATAAGTAAATCATTAGTGTGAACTCAAGCCCATTGTTTTTTTGTGTGTGTTGTTTTTGAATGTTGTTTCTTTTTGTATCCTCTAGATTAGTAAATCATTACTGTGAACTCAAGCCCATTGTTTTTTTGTGTGTTGTTTTTCAATGTTCTTTCTTTTGTTATCCCCCAGATAAGTAAATCATTACTGTGAACTCAAGCCCATTGTTTTTTTGTGTGTTGTTTTACAATGTTCTTTCTTTTTTTATCCCCCAGATTAGTAACTCATTACTGTGAACTCAAGCCCATTGTTTTTCTGCGTGATGTTTTTCAATGTTCTTTCTTTTTGTATCCCCCAGATTAGTAACTCATTACTGTGAACTCAAGCCCATTGTTTTTCTGCGTGATGTTTTTCAATGTTCTTTCTTTTTTTATCCCCCAGATTAGTAAATCATTACTGTGAACTCAAGCCCATTGTTTTTCTGCGTGATGTTTTTCAATGTTCTTCCTTTTTGTATCCCCCAGATTAGTAACTCATTACTGTGAACTCAAGCCCATTGTTTTTCTGTGTGTTGTTTTTCAATGCTCTTTCTTTTTTATCCCCCAGATTAGTAAATCATTACTGTGAACTCAAGCCCATTGTTTTTCTGCGTGTTGTTTTTCAATGTTGTTTCTTTTTTTACCCCCAGATTAGTAACTCATTACAGTGAACTCAAGCCCATTGTTTTTCTGTGTGTTGTTTTTCAATGTTGTTTCTTTTTTTACCCCCAGATTAGTAACTCATTACAGTGAACTCAAGCCCATTGTTTTTTGTGTGTTGTTTTTCAATGTTGTTTCTTTTTTTATCCCCCAGATTAGTAAATCATTACTGTGAACTCAAGCCCATTGTTTTTCTGTGTGTTGTTTTTCAATGTTCTTTCTTTTTGTATCCCCCACATTAGTAACTCATTACTGTGAACTCAAGCCCATTGTTTTTTTGTGTATTGTTTTTCAATGTTGTTTCTTTTTTTATCCCCAGATTAGTAACTCATTACTGTGAACTCAAGCCCATTGTTTTTTTGTGTGTTGTTTTTCAATGTTGTTTCTTTTTTTATCCCCAGATTAGTAACTCATTACTGTGAACTCAAGCCCATGGTTTTTTGTGTTGTTTTTCAATGTTCTTTCTTTTTGTATCCCCCAGATTAGTAACTCATTACTGTGAACTCAAGCCCATTGTTTTTTGTGTATTGTTTTTCAATGTTGTTTCTTTTTGTATCCCCCAGATTAGTAAATCATTACTGTGAACTCAAGCCCATTGTTTTTTGTGTGTTGTTTTTCAATGTTCTTTCTTTTAGTATCCCCCAGATTAGTAAATCATTACTGTGAACTCAAGCCCATTGTTTTTCTGCGTGTTGTTTTTCAATGTTGTTTCTTTTTTTTGTCCCCAGATTAGTAACTCATTACTGTGAACTCAAGCCCATTGTTTTTTGTGTGTTGTTTTTCAATGTTCTTTCTTTTTGTATCCCCCAGATTAGTAACTCATTACTGTGAACTCAAGCCCATTGTTTTTTTGTGTGTTGTTTTTCAATGTTCATTCTTTTTGTATCCCCCAGATTAGTAACTCATTACTGTGAACTCAAGCCCATTGTTTTTTGTGTGTTGTTTTTCAATGTTCATTCTTTTTGTATCCCCCAGATTAGTAACTCATTACTGTGAACTCAAGCCCATTGTTTTTTGTGTGTTGTTTTTCAATGTTCATTCTTTTTGTATCCCCCAGATTAGTAACTCATTACTGTGAACTCAAGCCCATTGTTTTTCTGCGTGTTGTTTTTCAATGTTCATTCTTTTTTTATCCCCCAGATTAGTTACTCATTACTGTGAACTCAAGCCTATTGTTTTTCTGTGTGTTGTTTTTCAATGTTCTTTCTTTTTTTATCTCCCAGATTAGTAACTCATTACTGTGAACTCAAGCCCATTGTTTTTTTGTGTGTTGTTTTTCAATGTTCATTCTTTTTGTATCCCCCAGATTAGTAACTCATTACTGTGAACTCAAGCCCATTGTTTTTTGTGTGTTGTTTTTCAATGTTCATTCTTTTTGTATCCCCCAGATTAGTAACTCATTACTGTGAACTCAAGCCCATTGTTTTTCTGCGTGTTGTTTTTCAATGTTCATTCTTTTTTTATCCCCCAGATTAGTAACTCATTACTGTGAACTCAAGCCTATTGTTTTTCTGTGTGTTGTTTTTCAATGTTCTTTCTTTTTTTATCTCCCAGATTAGTAACTCATTACTGTGAACTCAAGCCCATTGTTTTTTTGTGTGTTGTTTTTCAATGTTCTTTCTTTTTTTATCCCCCAGATTAGTAAATCATTACTGTGAACTCAAGCCCATTGTTTTTCTGCGTGATGTTTTTCAATGTTCTTTCTTTTTTATCCTCCAGATTAGTAAATCATTACAGTGAACTCAAGCCCATTGTTTTTCTGCGTGTTGTTTTTCAATGTTGTTTCTTTTTTTATCCTCCAGATTAGTAAATCATTACTGTGAACTCAAGCCCATTGTTTTTCTGTGTGTTGTTTTTCAATGTTGTTTCTTTTTTTATCCCCAGATTAGTAACTCATTACTGTGAACTCAAGCCCATTGTTTTTTGTGTGTTGTTTTTCAATGTTCTTTCTTTTTGTATCCCCCAGATTAGTAACTCTTTACTGTGAACTCGAGCCCATTGTTTTTTTGTGTGTTGTTTTTCAATGTTCTTTCTTTTTGTATCCCCCAGACTAGTAACTCATTACTGTGAACTCAAGCCCATTGTTTTTCTGCGTGTTGTTTTTCAATGTTCATTCTTTTTTTATCCCCCAGATTAGTAACTCATTACTGTGAACTCAAGCCTATTGTTTTTCTGTGTGTTGTTTTTCAATGTTCTTTCTTTTTTTATCTCCCAGATTAGTAAATCATCACTGTGAACTCAAGCCCATTGTTTTTTTGTGTGTTGTTTTTCAATGCTCTTTCTTTTTTTATCCCCCAGATTAGTAAATCATTACTGTGAACTCAAGCCCATTGTTTTTCTGCGTGTTGTTTTTCAATGTTGTTTCTTTTTTACCCCCAGATTAGTAACTCATTACAGTGAACTCAAGCCCATTGTTTTTCTGTGTGTTGTTTTTCAATGTTGTTTCTTTTTTTATCCTCCAGATTAGTAACTCATTACAGTGAACTCAAGCCCATTGTTTTTTTTGTGTGTTGTTTTTCAATGTTGTTTCTTTTTTATCCCCAGATTAGTAACTCATTACAGTGAACTCAAGCCCATTGTTTTTTTGTGTGTTGTTTTTCAATGTTCTTTCTTCTTTTATCCTCCAGATTAGTAACTCATTACTGTGAACTCAAGCCCATTGTTTTTTTGTGTGTTGTTTTTCAATGTTCTTTCTTTTTTTATCCCCCAGATTAGTAAATCATTACTGTGAACTCAAGCCCATTCTTTTTTTGTGTGTTGTTTATCAATGTTCTTTCTTTTGTTATCCCCCAGATTAGTAAATCATTACTGTGAACTCAAGCCCATTGTTTTTTTGTGTGTTGTTTTTCAATGTTGTTTCTTTTTGTATCTTCCAGATTAGTAAATCATTAGTGTGAACTCAAGCCCATTGTTTTTTAGTGTGTGTTGGTTTTCAATGTTCTTTCTTTTTTTATCTCCCAGATTAGTAAATCATTAGTGTGAACTCAAGCCCATTGTTTTTTTGTGTGTGTTGTTTTTGAATGTTGTTTCTTTTTGTATCCTCCAGATTAGTAAATCATTACTGTGAACTCAAGCCCATTGTTTTTTTGTGTGTTGTTTTTCAATGTTCTTTCTTTTGTTATCCCCCAGATAAGTAAATCATTACTGTGAACTCAAGCCCATTGTTTTTTTGTGTGTTGTTTTTCAATGTCCTTTCTTTTTTTATCTCCCAGATTAGTAACTCATTACTGTGAACTCAAGCCCATTGTTTTTTTTTGTGTTGTTTTTCAATGTTCTTTCTTTTTTTATCCCCCAGATTAGTAACTCAATACTGTGAACTCAAGCCCATTGTTTTTTTGTGTGTTGTTTTTCAATGTTGTTTCTTTTTTTATCCCCCAGATTAGTAACTCATTACTGTGAACTCAAGCCCATTGTTTTTCTGTGTGTTGTTTTTCAATGTTGTTTCTTTCTTTATCTCCCAGATTAGTAAATCATTACTGTGAACTCAAGCCCATTGTTTTTTTGTGTGTTGTTTTTCAATGTTGTTTCTTTCTTTATCTCCCAGATTAGTAAATCATTACTGTGAACTCAAGCCCATTGTTTTTTTGTGTGTTGTTTTTCAATGTTCTTTCTTTTTTTATCCTCCAGATTAGTAACTCATTACTGTGAACTCAAGCCCATTGTTTTTTTTGTGTTGTTTTTCAATGTTCTTTCTTTTTTTATCTCCCAGATTAGTAACTCAATACTGTGAACTCAAGCCCATTGTTTTTTTGTGTGTTGTTTTTCAATGTTCTTTCTTTTTTTATCCCCCAGATTAGTAACTCATTACTGTGAACTCAAGCCCATTGTTTTTCTGTGTGTTGTTTTTCAATGTTCTTTCTTTTTTTATCCCCAGATTAGTAAATCATTACTGTGAACTCAAGCCCATTCTTTTTCTGCGTGTTGTTTTTCAATGTTCTTTCTTTTTGTATCCCCCAGATTAGTAACTCATTACTGTGAACTCAAGCCCATTGTTTTTCTGCGTGTTGTTTTTCAATGCTCTTTCTTTTTTATCCCCCAGATTAGTAAATCATTACTGTGAACTCAAGCCCATTGTTTTTTGTGTGTTGTTTTTCAATGTTCTTTCTTTTAGTATCCCCCAGAGTAGTAACTCATTACTGTGAACTCAAGCCCATTGTTTTTCTGCGTGTTGTTTTTCAATGCTCTTTCTTTTTTATCCCCCAGATTAGTAAATCATTACTGTGAACTCAAGCCCATTGTTTTTTGTGTGTTGTTTTTCAATGTTCTTTCTTTTAGTATCCCCCAGATTAGTAAATCATTACTGTGAACTCAAGCCCATTGTTTTTCTGCGTGTTGTTTTTCAATGTTGTTTCTTTTTTTTGTCCCCAGATTAGTAACTCATTACTGTGAACTCAAGCCCATTGTTTTGTGTGTGTTGTTTTTCAATGTTCTTTCGTTTTGTATCCCCCAGATTAGTAACTCATTACTGTGAACTCAAGCCCATTGTTTTTCTGCGTGTTGTTTTTCAATGTTGTTTCTTTTTTTATCTCCCAGATTAGTAACTCATTACTGTGAACTCAAGCCCATTGTTTTTGTGTGTTGTTTTTCAATGTTCTTTCTTTTTGTATCCCCCAGATTAGTAACTCATTACTGTGAACTCAAGCCCATTGTTTTTTTGTGTGTTGTTTTTCAATGTTCTTTCTTTTTGTATCCCCCAGATTAGTAACTCATTACTGTGAACTCAAGCCCATTGTTTATTTGTGTGTTGTTTTTCAATGTTCTTTCGTTATTTATGTCCCACATTAGTATATCACTTTTCCTAATTGCATAACCTTATTTGTACAATTTCCAAATTCTCCAATTACTTAACCTGACATTGTAATTGTGAATAACCTAAATTAAATCATAATGATTGTGAACTCAAGCTTATTGTTTGTTTTTGTGCTATTTTTCAATGTTCTTTTATCATTTATTCTCTAGATTAGTATATCACTTTTCCTAATTGCATAACCTTATTTGTACAATTTTTACAAACAAACAAACGAGGGAGCGAGCGAGCGAACCTACGGAGAAACGTTGCAGAGAAGACAAGACTAATATGATAGGAAGTAACAAACGTACAGAGAACCGTTGATAAGACAACTTTACCATGCGAAGGTACTTTGGTATGAAGAAACGTCGAGAAGACCAGATTAATACCTTGCGTACGAACGTACGAACGTAAGACAAGACATGACCTGAGAACGTCTCTTCTACTAAAAGTATGCATTGGAGACGCGAGACATGCAGGTACATAAATCACTGGTTAAAGTGTATATGACAGATTTGTTTATTTGCTTGTTCAAATCTACATTGTGTTCTGATATGAAAAGTGAAAGCATTTTTTTTCGATATCGCGTTTTCTTCCCCGCATTTTAGCCGTCTAAAAACCGGAAATTCAAACAGACTCGGGAACCAAGAAACCGTGTAACCTGCTGGAAAAACCCTGCTTTTCGTTTTCCACCACCTGAATTATTGTAACATACCATAAATCCTCTGTTAAGTCTCAGGGGGACTTATTTATTTCAAGCACATTTGGGGGGGGGGGGGGGGGGGGGGCTCTTATTGGAGATGAAGGGACTTAATAGAGAGGGAGAGGCTTATTATAATATAGTGAAACACATCCAGCAGTTCACCGCTTTTTTTGTAATTCTATCATTCATGATTACCGTTATTACGATTATTTTTAGTAGAAGAACCGCTAATATTTTCCACAAAGCTCGCGAGTACTGTATGTGAATTAAGCCCAGATTGGTACCATAAAAATGTACCGGTAACATAGTTTATTGTTTTGGTTGTGAAGGAAAAGGGGGGGGGGGGGGGCGCTTAAAAAAGGATTTACGGTATGTCCTAGTATCTCACCTTGTGCCAGCATTTCCAAGTCCTCACACAGGCGGAGTACCTTCATCGCCTTCTTGTCTGTCTCAAGGGGCAAGTGTTCAATATACTCTTCAAGGTGTGCCCTGAAATAGACACCTGTCAATCAATGACTGATACAAATCTAGGGGTGGCGAATGGTAAATCCGAGACTCGCCGAGACGCCGAGACCCTTGTTTCAAAATCCGAGACCGCGACCGCAGCTACGTTATAAAATCCGAGCCCGAGACTTAAAAAATATCCGATTCACCTATCAAACAACAAACAAGGATGAAGAATGAGAATGCTTGACAAAAAGTATCCGAGACTCCGAGACAGAAAAAACACCAGCCAAACGAGACTTTGAGACTTAAAACAAAAACTGCCGAGATTTCGAGACCGGACCAAAATTTTCCGAGACCCACGATTTTGAAGGTACCATTCGCCACCCCTAAATCTCAGACAGTTATACCCCCTCCTATATATAATAACACCACAGCTCCTTAACGGAAATTCTTTACAAAAGTTTACACCAAATTAACTACAGTAACGTTATTTGTCACAATGTTCTTCGTTTGCCAGCCAAAAAGAGAACTTACGAACTTGTATAAGACCATGCCTTATAAGCGGCATTTTAACATATTTTACGGTACTCCAAGCTTCTTGGAGAATTTTGGCAGCTTTGTCCAGGAGTCCTCCTCCCGCCTCGCCATTTGGAAAGCGCTTAAGGACCTGGCGACGAGGTTGCAATCGTACGACCACTGTGCGCATGAAAGGGTATGCAAGAAATAAAACGTGTACTAAAAATGCATGTTTTAGAGTTTAACGCAAAACCCCTAGAAGGAGCCAATCAGAATATTATGTTAAATCAACTTAATTTTATAAAGAAAATTCCACTGGTAGCTAAACCTACCTTCCATATACCGGACACTGTAACAGATAGTCGACAGCAACACGCCATAGACTGTGAAATAAAACCAAGATTGGGGATACCTCAATTGTCAAAACCAAGAGTGTTTAGCAAACAAGACTTACAATACTTGACCTTTGTGATACGAGAACAAGCTCGTTGTATTTAATTATTGTTAAGTATTTGAAGGATATCTTTCTGTTTCTTTTCTTTTATGATATTTTTGTTCAAAGATCACCAATTTGTAAGCCAACTACTTAGTATGACGTGACACTCAAACCCAAAGAATAGAGCGATTTTTGTATGACCTTCAAATGATTATGCGTGAACACAACCAAAATACAACTAACGAACTGGAAGGAAGCAATTTCACTGGTTTAAGGCCCGTTTACACAGGCGATTTTTTGTGCAATTTTTGTCGCACCTTTCGATGCAATTTTTGTCGTGCGCAAGTTGCATCTTCAAATCGCATGTGTAAACGGTGGGGATTTCAGTGTGATTTGGGCGCGAATTGTCGCGCGATGTTGCAGAGGTTTCGAACATGTTCGAAACCTGATGCAACTTGGCGGCGATTTTTGGGAAATCACAGCAAATGCCGCACCCGAATCGCACAGAAATCGCCGCTAGTTTACACTTGCGACAAAAGTTGCATTGGAGATTGCGACAAAAATTGCATCAAAAATCACGTGTAAATGGGCCTTTAGCAAACGGAAGCAAATGTGCGCAGCTTTTGGTTGGTTTACCAAACACGCAAAGAAAAGCGAACGGTTTGCGAGGTAAAAAGTAGCTATTCTCTATGACGTCACTCGCTTTTCAACATTCTGATAGGTCAATCGAACAAGTCTCATTCCATATTAGGGATGTTTTTCGCGGGAAAACGACAAAGCTTGTTTTGATCCTTTCAACTACTGGCGGATGAAACGAATTGCGAATACTCAGGGAAACCGATTTTCATGGTCATATGTCATTTATCCAAAAGCTTAAAGGTGTAGCGTAGTTCACTTTAAGATACACTGTCTTACCTGTGATTTGACATAAGACTTGCAGCATACTCTAATAATAAGAATTCTCTCAAGCTACATGTACTGCTATGACTGAAACAAAAGAAAATGGCAAATTCTTCAGCTAACACTGCACACGCAAACTCTACAGTAGTTGTCTATAGTAATGCATTCTCTCTATATATTTAAAATATATATTTGCTCGGTATCTGCTGTTAACCCCTGGCGGGGGGACTCCCATATAAAAATGACGGGGGTGCTCGTCGGAAATTTTCGAAAAACACCCTGAAAGGTACCAGAATCTCGTTTGAGAGGCGTGGCTCAAATATATTTTTACCCCTAAGGGGGACCAATTTTGAACAACACAAGACATGCTCCGCATATTTTTTCAGCTCAATATCCTAAAAGGCAATCGTGGTCATTTTAGATTTCAGCACCCTAAGCGGCCCAATCTACAAATTTTGACCCTTAAAAGGTACGACGAGCACCCCCGTCATTTTCATATAGGAGGAGTCCCCTCCCCCCGGGCTGTATATGTGCGATTGTATCTGAGCATGTTCTATTAAGGTGATCCCTAAGAAATGAAAGTTGATGAACAATTTTTTTTTAACTTTCCTTGAACCACCTTGTACAACAACATAAACAAACAGCACCACAGGAAAGTACTGCTCAGTAGCTTTCATTTGAATGGTCACACTTAAGGATTTGATCCACAGACTCAAAAGTTAGAACCGCCTTGTACAGTATAATAAACAGTACCAAAGAAAAGTACTGCTCAATAGCTTTCATTTGAATTGTTACACTGTAGGATTTGATCCACAGACTCAAAAGTTAGAACCGCCTTGTACAACATAATAAACAGTACCAAAGGAAAGTACTGCTCAATAGCTTTCAATTGAATGATTACACTGCAGGATTTGATACACAGACTCAAAAGTTAGAACCGCTTTATACAGCATAATAAACAGGACCAAAGGAAAGTACTGCTCAATAGCTTTCATTTGAATGGTCACTTTAGGATTTCATCGACAGACTCAAAAGTTAGAACCACCCTGTACAGCGTAATAAACAGCACCACAGAAACGTACTGCTCAATAGCTTTCATTTAAAACATTATTTACTTTATGATTTAATCCACAGACTCAAATCAAAAGTTAGTACCACCTTGTACAGCATAATAAACAAGCAGCACCACAGGTACTGCTCAATTGCTTTTTCATACGGTCACAGACACAAAAGCTAGAGCTACATTTCCAATACAATGACTGCTAAAAGGGACTTGTACCTCATGTGATGCAAATCCAGCTGTCCACAGTGATGAAGCAAGTCAGTCACATGTGCCACAAACCACCAGTTACCAAGAGCGTCACTATCAACAAAACAGTGTCAAGTGTCAGGTTTGTGCTAACAAAAAAAGGGTCCAGTCAAGTGCATACCCTTTTGAATGCCATTCAATTGTCCTGAGAGGTCTCCACTTATGGAAGGAAAAATTTACAAAGAAACCCTGTTAAAATGACCACCATAAAAATGTGGTTTGGCCTGTTACTAAGATTGTGAGCCGTGAAGCAGCAAAAAACCGGAGCACAAACGAGCGGGGAAAACAAGGGGAGACTGGGAAGAAGGGGGTTTCCCCTTTCCCCCTCCGTAAACACTACCGCGCGCCTCCTATCCTTCGCTCCCCACTGTCTGAACACCTGGAACAGGCTGCCCACTATCTGAACGACACCTGGAACAGGCTACCCACTATCTGAAAGACGCCTGGAACAGGCTACCCACTATCCGAACGCCTGGAACAGGCTAAATGTGGCCATATTAAAGGAACACTGTCTTGGCTGAAATACATGTACACGTATCGTGTTTTCATTATTGTGGTCAGGAGCTTGCTTCATTATCTTGAAATAGGAAGAAATAATCGCCAAAAGTGATGAACGCAAAGAAATATGAACTAAAAGGACAAAATAACTAAAAAAAAACACTTCTAAATTCCACCAGAATGGGAACTTTGATTTCTTGGCCGCCTGTCAAGAAATCAAAACTAATGAACTGTAATCCACTTCCATCCTTGTAATCCTGCACTTTTTATCCAACCAACTGCTTCTGTTTTGCCCTATAGAATGTTTTTTATCCAATTTAGTTGTATATTTGGTGGCATTTGACAATATAACATGGAAATTAAGAGAGCCAAATTTTGTTAAAAACAGGATGGGCAAAATTATGGCACTGATTGTTTTTAAGCCAACTTGCCACAAAGCACTGTAACTTTAACCACTCCAATCAGAGAGCAAGGTGCTCTTTGCCAAATACTATTCAAAATGTTTCATTCTTTGCCAGTTTTTATTTGCTTTGGGAATATCGAGTGCTTGTTTTTTTAAGAAAATAACAGTATGGATCCCCAACCGCACTTGTGACAAGGAGTACAGTCTGTCACAGGGTCCCCAACCCACAAGTGAAATCGGACATGTGGTTTTCACAACAATGGAGATGTTGCCGCACAACATGGTTGTTTGTTGAGCAAAATTATTACAGGTGACAATAAGTAACAAAATACCTGCTTTCCTTAATAACAGCATGAACATCAAATTCAAATGCAGACAACAGAATTCTGTCAAAACTGAGCAAGTTCTCATTTCCTCCAAACTTGCTAATGCAAGCCTACAAGAAATCAATAAAAACTCATGCTATTAATTGTTGGCTTAAAGGGGCATTGTCACGCAGATTTTGCTGTGTTTTGGTCAAAATACACTAAATATATGACAAAGTACTTTTGCTCAAACATAAAATTGCTTTTAGAACACCAAGAAGATAATATCAAGCGATTTCTTCAAGGAAGAACAAACCATAATAAGTTTTTCTGCGATTTTTCCACGACTCTTGGGAAAAACTTGAAAAAATTGGCCAATTTTTTCAAGTTGTAATCCATTTCCATCCTGGCCATCTGCAGCCAAAGATAACGAATACTAGTTTCTGTGTACTGGTAGAGTATTTGTTAACAAAACTGGACCATTATTTTAAGGTTTCCATTGAAACAAATATGTTTTTTGGCTTTTCAAAATGATGCTAAAAATAGGCGACAGTGTCCCTTTAAGCAGTTTCTGTAGTGTACTAATCCATGTAAGACAACTTCTACTGTCTCCTTTTGGATTTTGTAATGTCCCTTGAAGCTTAGCCTGTGTACAGCCGCCCCCTCCCCTCAGTAAAAATCGGATCATAGTGAATCACAGATGCCCCTTCTCAGATTTTTCCTGAGGGGAGGGGAGGGGAGGGGGCGGCTGTACACAGGCTATTGTAACTTTCAAAGTAGCTACTTCTCTGGGCCAATAGATATCTAAAAAGAGACACCTTTTTAAGAGGGACACTTCAAGTTGGTTCCACTGCACTTTAGTCACTTGTTTCACTGTTAATGGGCCCTATAAGACCAACTCCTCTCTGAATTGTATATATTATATAGTAGTTATTACATCTAGTGGGGTTTTTCCTCATCTGGGCATTATGAACGTTCACTAGCTCCTCTTCAAACTCTACTTTTTGTTCTTTTTGTGGCTTTGCTTAGTAATTTTTTTTATATAATTATTTTTATATTATTACTGTATACATTTTTTGAGTTTGAATAAAGTCTCTAAATGAACAAATAAATAAATTGTTCCCCACTTGGTCCAATTACTTTTACTTATTTAAAGGCCCAGTATCACCCAAAATGCATTGCGCGTCCAATGCCACGACGATTGAATTTAAAGCAGTTGAAAATTCCCGAAAGAGCCAATCATGAGCGAGCTCGTCATTTGAAAACAAAAACAAACAACCGCAAGGCCAAATGGGTGATACTGGGCCTTTAATATTTACTTACTTGTGTGTGATACTGTAAGTCAAAAGACTTGATTGCTGGATTACAGTACAGTAATTTGGCAACAAGCAGATGGTACCATGTCTGACAATATTTTCTGAAAGACAAAAAATTACACAAAATCAAAAGTTGACACACAGGCAGTGACCAGTCAGAAAGTTAACAATATATTTATAAGTTTTAAAGAACCACCAGACCATATAAGAATCAGAATGAGAAAGATGTAATGTTCATTATGGCTTGAGCATAGGACAAAGAAAAACGTGCAGTTTCAGAAAATATCCATACTCCCCCCATGGAAGGTTTTTTTGTTTAGCACCCCCCTTCCCCCAGGAAATTTCAGTTTAGCTTCATACTTTGCTTCTAAAATGTTGGCTTTTAAGACCTCCCTCCCCCAAGGAATTTCCAATGACCTTCCATGGGGTGGGCATGGATTTTTTCTGGAACTACACAATCTGAGTTTGACAGGAATATAGGAATTGTTAAAACACTCAAAACACATGTAAATGTATTTTCTTTTCAAGTTCTTTGTAAGAATTTTATAAAACAAATAACAAACAATGTAGTTTGCATTTTATTGAAAAAATATAACTTAGGGCTTTAGTTTTCCGAAGGCAGCTTTGAACTGGTACAATATAAAAGATGTGTCTAAAAATTATGGCTAGACTAAAATATGTTTGACAAGAATTTACCAAAAGGTTAAAAGGTTAAAAAAAAATAGAGGAAACAAATGCTGCACAAGAATAATTAATATTATAATAATTATAATAAATAATACAGTCAAAGCTCCCGTAAGCGGACACCCTTGGGAAGCAGAAAAAGTGTCCAAACTGGAGCTGGCCGCAAACAGGAAGGATTCTCGTAAGAAGAGAATACAAACAGGGTTTGTCAAGGTGGCCATAAGTAGAACTGTCCGCTTATGAGTGTACACTCAGAGAACATTGACTGTCATAATAAAAAATGTTATTGTACTGTTGTTTTGAGAGAACTATAATAATGAACTACTGTCTGCTCCGTTTCTCACAGTTGTGCGCCATGATGGAAATATGATAACTTACATCATTTCATCAAACACTTCTTCCTCGCCACAAAGTACCTGGACAAGATTAAAGAGGATTTAGGTCAGTACATCTATTTCAAAATAAAGAAAATATATGCTTAGCATAAAGTTACTGAAAAAAAAAAAACTAAACAAATTTTTAGAGGATCACTGCTCAGCTTCTGTATCCTCGGCAAAACAACAGATTTATGTGAAAGATGATTTTGTCTTGTTTCCCTCTGTTCAACTTTCCACAATTGTAAAATGATGTTTAGTACTATCCAGTCCATTTCATTCCTATAGGTTTATGGCGTGTGCATGTGTAATATACGTTGCTCAGGCCATCGCCATCATGGGTTTTTAGCTGCATTAAACAGTTTACACATTCAGACTGGTTGTAACTTCAGTACTTAACCAAATACATTTAACGTGTAAGAACTTCACATAAAATACATAATTATTAGGTATTATAAAAATGCTCAAACAAATGTGTGCACTATGATTGGTCAGAACATGTTCATTACTCAATAAAGCACATGTTACATCACATGAATGCTTTATTACTATGGTTGCAGAAATCATGGAGAGTTTATAAAGAAAATAGTAAACATGTGTCTTGTGCTGAAAAGTTTGCCACTGCTCGACATGTTTCTCTTAGCATAGCCTGTGAGTCCTTCTTCCCTCCTCCCACCCCATGCCACCGAGAGCTTGCTGCCAAGCTACTAAGCAATTCTCATGTTTTATTAAAATTCCCACTTGCTTATATAACTCAACAATGCACTCGGTAGCATTTACTATTCCCTTACTATTGATAGATTAACATGATAATAGTTATATTAAAGTTTCATTATTAACTATTACATTTGAAAACACTTGTTGGTAACAAATACTTCATACTTCTTGAAAATTTCATACCTGACAGAGTGTGTGTAAGTGGGGATTCCCTGCATAAGTTTCATTATCCATGCGATGTCTGCACTCCTGTTGCCAATGGCTCCATTTCATACTAAACTCTTGCAAGGTCTGCCCCATGTACAACTACATATGTAATAAAATAAATAAATCAGTGAACCATCTAGAATGTAAAATGGCTAAACACAATTTTTGTCATGATAATGACCTTTGCTGCAGTTACAATCACCTCCCAAAACATTCATGTGTGGGTAACTGCCACAGGGAGCTCAAACTTAGCAAGTTAAGGTACAAGGTATTTTAGAGGTTTCGCTGAGCAATGTGCCATTGCCATGCCAACATAGCTGGTTGTACTCAAGTCTTTAAAATTGGGTATAACTTTAATTTATTATATGTTGAAGTTTTGCTGCCAATTTTCTTGACGCTGAAATGACTGGTTCATGGAGGCATGCTGATGTTTTCAACTTGTGTTTAACTCAGAAGACAGTCTGTTCTAGGCTGTCATGCTGTTTCCTCAGACAAGAAACTTTATTCCACTTTGTCTTTCCCCATCCAGGGCTGAGTTGTTCAAAGCAGGGTTCAGCTTATCTGGGGTTAGCACCAACTTTAAATCCTAATCTACACATTTACAAAGCTCAATGTCATAATTTCTTTTTAGCCTACAATTTGACTTTGATTGTTCTCAAAATATCAATTGAAATTGATTAACATTGATCTCTGCATTAACATTAACTGGCTTTTGAACAACTGGGCCTGGAAGTACAGATGGGTGAAATGTAAGGGAAACCTAACAAAATTAATGCTTGAAGTAACCCAAGCATCCCATCCAGGGGGAGTATAGTAAATTTACTCCTATGCTTGCTTCTTGGAAATGAAAGAACCTGGGTTGGCCATCTTTGGCTCATGTACAATCTAATGACTGGTTCATTATATTATAAATCATTATTCCAAGAAATGTAGACCATTGTACATATAGATCAATATAGGTCATTGTTGGTCAATCTAGCATATTCCATCTTTAAGAAACAATATTTCATTTAACTTGCACCAACCTGGTACATCGGCATTTTACGAAGAAGTTCGTCCATGCTTTCAAACTCCTGCAACATTGAATAAAACTGTTAATTAATGGAGTTTAAACACATTCAAATGGCTGTTGAAACAATAGGTTAGGAAACAAAACCAATCACCATAATGCTTAACTGTTCTCGGCAAGATGCAATTCAAACAGAGCTGTAACATTCCCAGGCTGTGATTTGGATTCAGGATTTTTAATATTTACTACAAGACTTTTCTAAGACTTGCATAGATTTTACAGAGCTCCAATTTCACCCAAAATATCATAACCTCTGTATACATAAGCTCTGAAATAGTAGGAGATCAATAATTATCACTTATAATTTTGGTAAATATAATTTTGCAGTGGATTTCTCCCACTGCAAAAAACTATATCTCAACACGTGAAGATATCAATATCTTTCACACGTTAGTGACCATGTTTGCATGCTCTTATTAAATATCAAACACGCCAAAAGGTGTTGGTTTGCAATTAAAACATCCGATCAGAAAATGTTCATATCCCTGGGGGGATACTCGAAATTTACATGACAGGGGGGTCCGACATATTTTTTTGGGTCTAAAATTTCGACCCTCGGTATTTTTTTGGGTCAAGAAATCCAGCGGGTATTTTTTTGGGTCTTAAAAAAAATAAGCGTATTTTTTTGGGTTTCAAATCTCAGAGCGACGTTTTTGGGTATAAAATTTCGATGCTAGGTATTTTTTTGGGTATAAAATTTCGATGCTAGGTATTTTTTTGGGTGTAAATTTCAAGCTCCGTCGGACCCCCCGTCATGTAAATTTCGAGTATCCCCCCTGGGGTTCATATGACCTCTAGACAAAATTCAGAGAATTTTTGAAAATCTTTAGAAAATTGCTTATAAAACATTGTAATTACATTCTTCAGAACCTGTTCGTTCAATCATTGTCACCTTTGACCTAATTATGAATTCTATAACAAGTTTTGATGCTTTGAATACAGTAGTATAAATTACCTCCACTTGAACAGTGACCTATGGACTTGAAAATGAAGCCAGGATGACTTGGAAACGTTGTTTCTTTTTGCTTATTTTTGTTATAAATTGTTTTTCTAAATCTTTACTCATTAGAATTACAGTCTGTCATTTATTTAATAAACAAAATAATATGTGGCTGCTTGGACATGGAATTTCTCTTCCCATATTCAAGTTAATATCTCATGAGTGAGCACAGCAAACAAATGAGATATTGAGTTGAGCACTCAAATAGAAATTTTTACTCCATGCACCCATATATTATCTTTTATTTATCATGATCATTATGTGACCAACATGTGCCTTCACCCTTAGTGGTGCAAAGGACAGAAACAATTATGGTTAATAATAAATGCAAAGAGGTACTCACATCATATTCTCCTGGCTGTTTATCTGGATGCTGGGCAAGAAGTTCACGCACATCATTTACTCGCCCTTGGAGAACCAAAGAGAAGATCTACAGAAAAGAGATTAAAATTGGGTTATAATAATTTTTTTCATAATTATTCTCAAGCATCTCTATCAGTTTTGTCAGCTTGATTGACTTTGCCTACTCGATCACTTCAACATTCTGCTTTTCCCCTATACAGACCTGCTGTATCATGCACACCATCAAAGCCAATTTGAATAACTGTTCCTTCAAATTGTTTGTCCTCTCAAAGTTAATAACATTGTTGACCCCCCACCTCCTACAACTGAACCGCTTCTTGTCAACTTAAAATAATTTAATTAGCATCTCAGATATAAAACATCTCAACAGAAATAAATTAATCAATGTTTTCAACTAAAATGCACACGATTTTGCACTGTCAATATTTTCTTTAAAGCAAAAAAATAAACCACAATTCAGACATGGAGATGTGCAAATGAAGAACTTAAAACACACTGATTTAACAACAGTTATCGTCAACTCAATGTGACTGTGTTAATTTCCACCACTTTTCCAAAATACCAAATTTATTCCAGTTAAACCATTACAGTCAAAACCTTCTGTTAGTGACCACAACCACTTTTATTGGTGGTGATTTGAGGTTTTCTATTCCAATGTCACTACAGATGCAAATTGAACAATATGTTATGTACAACTCCAATAAAATGAAAATTCTGAAAGGTCAATATGACAAAATATTTTGCTCTGATAGCTGCTTTGTACATTGAAATTACTACAGATTCATATGATTAAATGTTAAGACTCCCTGTGGTCTGACCTCTTGTAAGTGACCACCTCTCGTCACCTTTGCTTCGCATTTTGGGTGGTCGATTACTGGAGGTTGAACTGCGCAACCACCCCATTAAAATAATATATTGTCCCGTTCTTATAACTGCAATAATCATAACAACTTCGAAGAAATAAAGTAGACGACTAAATAAGTGCACATTATGCTCATTTTATTACTTATTATGATTGGGTCGAATACTTACAGCAGGCCAATAAGAAGGACTGTCATGTGGCTGAGAATGCTGTAGCACATCTTTAACATACTTATCAGCATGACCATTTTGAACCCATTCCAGCAGATAATGCAAAACAGCTCCACCTGGCCAAAGAAATTACACAATGTTAGTAGAGTAGTTTGCAATACTCAGTCAAGACTGCTTTACCATGAAGTAAAACTTAACCAAGGCCTTGGGAGGAGGGGTGGGGATGGAGACAGGGGGGGGGGGGGGGGGGGGGGGGGGTGGATGGAGGCAGGGGGGTGGGAGATGGAGGCAGGATGGGTGGGGGAATGGAGGCAGGAGGGGAGGGGGAGTGGCCCTTAAGTGGTACTGATACATCACATTAAAAACCTTTTTTTCAATAGGCCATTTCCGAGTTGCCTTTAGCCTCTCTATCAAAGCGAGGCTAGGTGCGAAACCTTTCATATGAAAATGAGTTTTCATTCACATGCAAATCAGTTTCATTTGCATGTGAATGAAAACTCATTTTCATATGAAAGGTTTCACACCTAGCCTCGCTTCGATAGAGAGGCTAAAGGCAACTCGGAAATGGCCTATTTTTTGGGGTTAAAGTTAGTTGCAATCATCATATACATAGGATGCACCAAAAATGACAGGGCACTTCATGTACTGTATGTCCAGAAAAATTACAGAGCCTGGCTAATGCACTGCATTAAATCACATACCTGGCAAAGTCTCGATGAACAGAATCTCACACAGGTGCCAGACAGTCTCAATAAGGGTCAAGAGATGCTTCTGTGAAAACAAAACCAAGTTGGTGATATAAGGCAAAATCTCTACCAGATTAGTGATCCTCATTATTGATTGACCATATATGTCACAGGAATACCACACTCAAATGTGTGGCCATATATGTCACAGGATTACCACTTTCAAATGTGTGGCCATAAATGTCACAGGAATACCATATTCAAATGTGTGGCCATATATGTCACAGTAATACCACACTCAAATGCATGGCCATATATGTCACAAGAATACCACACTCAAATGTGTGGCCATATATGTCACAGTAATACCACACTCAAATGTGTGGCCATATATGTCACAGGAATACCACCCTCAACTGTTTGGCCATGTATTGACGCAGGGATTCTACCCATAAATCACTATGAGTCTCTTGTAGCTTAGTGGTTAGAGCATGCAACTGCTGTACGGAAGGTCATACATTCGATTCCTGTCAGGGACTCAGATTTTTTTTCTTTGTCCCACACTCGGGACACAATCACATTACATCTTAAATCTCAGTTACAAATCTTTTTAAAACTTGTTTCTCAATACCCACCTGTGCTACATTTGACTGAGGTCCACCCAGTGACTGCCTAGAGTCTCCTACAAGTGGATAAAAAAATTACAGTCTTATTAGAGATACACTTATCCAAAACCAGATGAATGACATGTACAGTCCCCTAAAAGAAAGGATTGAAAAACGTCCAGTCCAGTTGTCTGGGACAAGTAGTTTTTCCTGTAGGGTAAATAATTTTTCCCGCTTACTTGCTCTCAGTCACTTAATGCTACAGAAACCGGGTTAAGCTCTGGCGGTTGTTTGCCATTAGGTTTGTGAAGACTTACCTTACTTTCCTTGTGGAACAGGCTTCTTCAAAGCTTAATGGCAGTCATGTTACTATCTAAGAGTCTGGGGCAGGCTATGTTCTTAACAGAGACCTGTCACCAATAAACTTGTATTTTAAACATGAGAGAAAGCTGAGTGCGAGACCAAGCATGAAAACATATAGAAGTCTTTAAATAACATACCAGCCTTCTCTTCCAGGTCCAGAATACAAGCCCTCAACACACTTCTATACCTTCTACTGATCTTGATCAGGCTGTTAAAAGAAAACTTCAGACTATCAAAGGGTGAAAAGACAAGGAAAAAAATATACAAAATATTACATAAATTCCACATTGTACTTTGACCTAAACAGTCACACGGCCCTGATCTGTTTGTTGTGTATTAGTTTTTGTGGCAACATGTTTAGCAGGTGTAAAAAAAATGGAACCTTTCTGCCTAATTGCCCCTGGACAAAGCAGAATACATGTAGGATTTATTGAAGAGGGCAAAATATTGGAGGTGTTAAGATGGACAAAGTATACTGTTTACTGTACACTGGATACATATTTTTATCTTAAATATTAAAGTAAGTTGTTGTCAGAGAGTCATATTGAATTGCATCAATGATGGATGGTGGTGTAAGTTCCATATTATACATTAAGTGTTGATTTGTTAACTGATAGCTGAGTATTGGCTAAAGTTTTAACTGCCAGCTGAGAAATGCTGATGATGCAAGGCCAGAAATGGGAGAAAAGAGGGAGGAAGGCTATAAGGCTTAGGCGAACAGAGACCAAAAAAGAAGTATTTACTAAGACCACCCAGTACACACTGTAGTTTACTTGCAAGGTATAAACCATCATCTGCACGCCTTAGAAACAGAACCAGCTTAAAACCACATATTAACACAGAACGTTTTAAAGATAGCTTTTTTAATAGATTAATCTTTAAGTATAACTTAGCCAAAAAATAATTTAAATCTTAAAATTTTTATATTCTTAATTTTTAAGTAATGCTCCACATAAGAACTATAGTAAACTTCATTGTTCTGCAGCATTGGTTCTTTCCCACATAGAATATCTTTGGTTTCAAGAAAAGAGGAGGATCTGATGGTTCATAATTATATTTCATTATAAAAATAAAGAAAATCCCTTTGCGTCAAATAAATTTTAGGAAATGTTAGTGCTTAACCAATCAGAATAGCAGAAGACAATAGCTAATAAGTTTGCTTCTTTGATGAAGTTCCACAAATACAATATCTTTTAAACTTGCATGTTGTGCGATTGGGTCTCAAATTACTTGAAACCTTAAAAAAAATTAGACTTAATGCACCTTGAACCTTAACTTTTTAGCGGTTTTTGAGTCTAGGCCAATGAGATCACTAGTTGAAACAACGAAAAAAGTTGACATTCCATCATGCATTGCCGTTGAGCACTATCCTTCTTACACGAATCGTTACTTAATTTATTTGAACCATTCTTGTAACTGATTGTAACATCGGATATGTTTTTTTATCTGATGAATAAAGACTTAAAGAATTGAAAGCAGGTCAGGGATATTCTGGGAAGGGGATGGGGGATGTCCTGGGGAGGGTATCAAAGGTAGAAGATCCCAAAATCACCTCTTGTTCAAACAATAATATATTGTTTATTATTCAGGGCTGTCGATAATTCTTTAAATAGGCAGGGAATTAAACAAAGAAGCCATGATGTTGGTAATGTTTTATTTTTCTATCATAAAAGTAGCCTGGGCTCAAAGGCATCATAGCCAGGGGAATTCCTGGACCCCGGTTCTAAGTTTTTACGGCTTTCTGTGTTGCCCTGGTGACATTTCAATCTATCCAACCATTCCAAACAACACATGACGATCTGCGGCCTTTCCTTACACCAGGGCAACACAGAAAGCTGTAAAAACTTAGAACAAAAATTCATCTTTCAAATTGGCACTCTCAATCCACACGGAATCAACGAACGCTTTTCATTCAACTAATTTACATTTGTTTTTTCATGTCACCAAACTTCCACCAATAGCATAGCTCCACCATTTACTATATAAAACCACACACAACCCACCATCAATTTTAACAGTATTCTTTTTAATTACAACAATGAAAAATTTTATAGACTTAGGCATATACCCATAGCCACCCCCCATAAAAAAAATCCTGGATTTGTCCCCGAGTTGAGTGTCTGGTGTCACCCCATCTGCTTGATGTTATACACAGATCTCTAGGGTTCATTCCCACCTCAGAATCCTATTTTTTAACTGTTTTATATCAGTCAGGTAAGGTGAATGCCAAGAAGAGCAGGAAGAAAGTTATCAATAATCTCATATAGTCTTATAAATCAGTCCACATCAACACTCTTAGTTCATAAGTTGCCTTCAATAATCACTCCAATAGTCACTAACATTTGTATTCACTACTTCATTTTGCAATGGATTTAAAATAATTTTATGACTAGATAAAAATACTATGATCCACTCATTTGCAAAATCAACTGAAATCTTTGCAGCAAATCAAAAGCAGCCTTTAATTCTAAGAAATCTCCTGCATGCCAAAATGTCTTAAAGACTTTTTGATGGTCATTATTCTTTCAGCACTCGTCTTGTTTTAACTGGCATCAAAATAAGATCACTTTTCTTTAGCAACATGCTAAAAAGTTTGGATGATTGAAGTGCAAAATTGGTGTAAAATGTTGTACACGAGTTTGTGTTCAACCTTAGTCCTCAGTCTTAGTCCCCAAAATCAAAATTCAAGAAAAATTCCAAATTTTATTTTGGAAAATACTGAAAAACAAATAGTACCATGCAATAGTGCTGCCATAGAGGTTTCATTTGAATGGTCACACCATAGGATTTCATCAATAGACTCAAAAGTTAGAACAAATGGTACCATGCAAAAGTATTGCCAGTAGAGGTTTCATTTGAATCAATGGTCACACCATAGGATTTTCTCAACAGACTAAAACGTTAGAACTATGCTACACATCTCCATAATTGACTCTCTGTAACTACATAACATGTCTTCATATTAAAATTGACTCTGGGAGTAAAATGGTTAATGCTGATAATAATTATTAGTCAAAGGTCTTAAATTTTGTGCAACAAAAACTTGTTACGAGGTTGGTTATTGGGGAGCCCTAAAGTATTGCTCATTCGCATTGCATCATCTTTTAACGCTTTTGCCTCCTCCACATTTCCCTTAACTTTATTCAAGTCCGCCATTTGTGTCTTCACATATACTTTCCACTTATGATTATCTCCTAATTCCCTTTCGGCAATGCTCAAAGCTGCTTTATACAATTTCATTGCTTCTTCTAGGTTGCCTTGTAACTGATGACAAATGCCTAAGTTGATCAGGCTCAGAATGCACTCTTTGTGGTCCTTCATTCCAAGATTTGCCATCATTTCTAATGCTTCCCCATATAGTTGAATACATTTATTCTGTTCTTCTACCGTTCCTAATGTTTTCTCACCATGAAAAAGGTGAAAATCTGCAAGTTCTCTGTAAAGCCAAGCAGTCATCACATGTTTGCCAAGGACCTTTTGATAAAGACTTAATGCTTCATTCAATTTTTGTTCTGCCTTTTGACGTTCATTGCGACGATTGTCTTCGTTGCCGGCAAAAAGTAAAGTTATCGCTTTCTGCACCTGCATGTAATCCACAGACAAATTTTCCTCACATATTTTGAGACAAAAGTCAAATTGTTCTTTTGCTTCATTTAGCTTTCCTTCTTCTGCAAGAAAACGTGCAAAGTTGTTGTGAAAAAAAGCTTCTGACACCTTTTCACAGTCAAATTCTGTTGGATTCTGTGAATGAACATCTATAGCCTTTTTCTGGAACTCTTTGTACTTATTTAGATTTCCTGCTCTTCTACTTTCATGCCCAACAAGGCAAAGAAGCTCCACTCTTTTGCCTGCAGGTTGATTGCCAGATGTCAACAAATCACAAGACAGTTCAAGGAACTCTACGTAAACATTTGGAAGGAGACACATTTCTAAATACAAGTACACTGAAGATATTTGGGAAACCTTTTCCACTAAGGTTTCCATCACTGCGATGACGTCCGGATCTTCATTCTTTAATCCACAAATGCAGACTTTGAGGAAATACTCAAAATTATGCCTATCTTCATTAAAACACTCAATGGACTCTTTGCATGTATCTTTGCTCCAGTACAAGTCACTATTTTCAGCGAGGCGAGAAAAAAAGTAAGCACAAGCCACTTTCTCTCCCCAATGCACAAGATGGGTATCTTGATCAATTTTCTTCAGAAATGCTTGTATGAGGGGATGGATTTGATATCTCTGTGAGGCTGGCTGCTCAATAAGTGATCGGTTTTTCAAGGAACGAAGAATTGATATTGGCTGAGTAGTACATTTTGTGCATTGAGTTAATACAGCCCTAGCAGCTTCAGAACTGAATGAACCAGGAAAAGCAGACATAATAACCAGGGCTTCTTGTTCAATTTTGCTCAAAACATCAAAGGAAGTTTTAATTGCTTTTTCAACAGAATTATCATCGCTTTCATCTTCTCGAAGCACTTCCAATGGCTTTTCTTTAAGACTATTAATCAGTTCATTTTCTGTGTAGTCTAAAAGCAAAGAACCAACAATACAGAGAGCAAGGGGCACACAACCACACAGTTCAACTAACACATCTGTTTTGGACAGTTTTTTCTGAATGGAGTCATCAGAGACTTGGGCAATAAGAACTTTCTTGGACTCTTCAGGAGATAATGGTTTCAGTCTCACTTCTGTCATCTTCAAGCTGGAATCTTTGAACACCCTTCGCGAGGTAATCACAAAAGTTACATTCTGTCCTGATAAGATTCTCATATCATGTAAAATGCTTATGAAGTGAGATCGGTCCTCTGACTGAAGAACATCATCAGCATTGTCCAAAATGAATGCAACATTCTTCATTCGTTGTTTGCTCCAGTTTAGCAGCCAGTGTTGAGGATTCTCTGGGGGTTGAGAGTGGTTTTTATTGCAGGCAAGAATCATTAATGTAGCTACATCGTTGACCGTTGTTTTAGATCTAATAGGGCAAAACAAAACTGTGGTTTTGTAATGATGATTAGCTACCAGTTCATGAGCCACTTTGTTGGCCACAGTTGTTTTTCCAAATCCTGGTCCGCCTGTAATCACGACAGCCGCCACTCGTTCTATTAGGATAGCTTCGTTGACTTGTCGTATCTCTTCGGAACGACCAAACACTAGAACTTCATCTGGAAGGCAATTTGCAAGTTCATCAGAGGCTTTTTCTGAAATAGAATCTTGGATTCTCGAGATATCATCTTTCATTTGTTTTAATTCACGCTCCAAGATCTGCATTTGTGTCTCAAAATCGAGAGTCCATTGTTCTACTTCCGCCTTTACACGACGTTCAGTGTCGTGTTCGACGGGTTCAGTTTTTAGGCGGTCTATTTCCTTTTGATCAAGCCCCAAGGCCACAAGCGACTTAGAAATCTTGTTCCACTTATCTTGAAACTCGGCATTGGTAATACCAGTAGAAATACTATGACAAAGTTCATTTCTGGAGCATTTTATTCGGACAATATTTGCTTCGGGTCTGACATCACTATCGACAGGCAAATTGTTCCATCCAGTTAAAGGCGGCGCCAAATAACAAATTTCTCGAAGCAGCAAATGCAAAAGAGTAATGTCAAATGTCTTGGAATCTGGTGGGTTACCCGAAGAAGGGAATAAGGCTTCCCACTGGCTGTCAACGATTGCCCTTCTCGATTTTAGAACTTGAAGCGTTGCAAAATTCCCGGCTAACACGGCTTGTAAACTGGCAGGTGGATAAATAGTATGAAAAAACGATCTTAAAGCGTATGTTCCGCCGTCAATTACTAATCGTGCAAGTCTTGTACCATTCGTTTTTTCCTCTGACGCTTCGAAGACAGAAGACATCGTCACTCCACATACACAATTCAAGGCAAGGCGAATCTCGGTTTGTTTATATGAGACTGCAATTTTAATGGTCAGCTGAGAGAATCGCACCAGTTTTTCCGGGCAATTTTGTCACGAAGGGGGGCGCGCATTGAGGGCAAGTGCAAGAACCCAGGAAGCCCAAGTTTACATGGTGAATTCTGACTGATAATTTTAATCAAACATTTAACGGGTAAATAGAATAAAACTTCATAAAACGTTACCTTGTGTTGTTTCTTGTCTTTTTATGGTGGTTTTTTTTTTCGCAATAGACCATTTTACAGTTGTGTGCTTTGTACCCAGGCCCCGGTTACTGAAATGCCGATTAAACTATTTCTCGATTAGTGGTTAATCCACGATTAAATTTCTTATTCCTAGAATAACTAATCTAGAATAACTAATCGAGGGATAAAAAGGCGTTCCTGAAAACGGATTAAACCCTCGATTAACTATTCCTCGATTAACTATCCCCCGATTAAACTCAGAATAAACCGGTTTGACCAGTTATTTACATGCAGGCGCGCGCGAAAATGACAATTCGCGGGAAAAAGGCGTCTTAAATCAAACCTTAATGTCGAAGAAAAGAAACGTAATCTCTTGCGATTTGGTCAAAGGAAACGGAATGAAAATCAATGATTCAGTTCAAAGCGATGTTGACTCCGTGAAGGAAAATTAAAATTGATAAAGCTGTAAACCGAATCGGTGAGTTCATTCGATTATTTCAATTGTCAAATTAACTAAATTGTCAGCCATGTAACCTTTTGATTAAATCTGAATAATAATGCAGTAATTTCAGAGAAGGGGCTTTCATAGTTTTATACCAACATCGTAGCTTTGATTGCGTATAGAGTTCACGCTAAAAAATCGAAACTTGTCTTTCATCTACTTTTGACATCAATTTAAGCTTAAGCTTATATCTTATTTTTGCGATATTTTCTCACCTTTTTCTACTGTAAGTGCTGCAAAAATAATTATTTAATTCAACAGTTCTTGGATAGAATCCCCAAACCGGTAAAATGATATGTAAAGGGTTTATCGACATTTTAAAATTTAAGAGCGCTAAAAGAATATTTTATGGCGTGTTGTTTTGTCTTGCTTTTCAATATTTTAAAAATATAACTAAGCTTCATATATTATGCTTCGTGAAAGCCATGCTAAATACAAAAAATACATCTCTTGAATCTCACCGTTCAAAAACGTTAGCATGATTGCTGTAAGCTAGCTTAGCAAGAGCTTTATTATGTTGAGTAATTGCCGAGACTGCAAGATTTGCGTGTTTGCGGGTGTTGGTCCGCCTTGACTCGATCATCTTTCACTGCATATTACATTTTTCTGCCGAAAACTCGGTTTATTCTCTCCGGAATCTGTAAGAACAGCAAGTTCATCTATCATTAAAGTCGCCAAGAGGAACTATTTCTAGTATAAGTTGCTTTCTATATTTCCTGGACCAACTTAACGAACAGTTTACTCCGCCATTTTGTTTGTTTTGATAAAATTTACTCGCCGATTAGTGAGTTAATCGACCTCGCTAGGTGGATTAAATTTAACCCTTATTTTATCCCTAGGTTGGCGCTAATCGTGCTTTCAGGAACAGAATCTAATCGAAGGATAAATTTTATCCCTCGATAAGGCTGATTTAATCGTGGGTTAGCGCTAATCGGCGTCCTGGCCTTTGAGTGAAAGTGAGACTGGAGTCGACTTTGTTTTGATACAAACCTTTCTGCTTTTCATATGTAAATCATGTTAGTTAACATAAGAACAACATGATTTACATATGAAAAGAAGGAAGGTTTCTATCAAAACAAGGTCAACTCCAGCCTCATTTCCACACAAAGGCCGGGCTACTAAGTAGACAACTGTAAATTGGTCTATTTCAGTGATTTTAAGGTGGCTCGATATAGTATTTTGGTTTCCCTGTATAGTATATTTAGAGGCAAAACAATTAGAGTTATACTTTGTGGATCGTCATCACATTTTACCCCGAAATCAAGATAATATTACAGTATTAATTTGCCATACATGTATCGAGGTTGACGTTGCCACGGCAACACCATTGGGCTTTTAAGTAGGGCATCAAAACAGACATATCTTCAATTATCTTTAAAATTCCATGGTGAATTCTGTTTAAATTTTGCATACGGCCTTCGACCCCAGTGTTCTACCTGAGTATCAACTTTAAAAAAAATCTGTCAGAAATTTCAAAGAAAAAACGCGTTTTTTAGAATTCGTTGGTAATTTTTTTCTCTGTTGACAGAATTTTTTCAAAATCGCGTAAAACGCACTTTGGATAGAACGGAGTCAACATGCAAAAAATGAAAAAAAATTACCAAGCGGAAGCGGAAGTGTGGACTTTGAAAGTTTCAAATTTCTGAAAATTTTGACACGACAAGTTCGGCAATTACGCATGCGCGGCAATTGTCACGCCACTCCGCCACGCGGATTTTGTGGTCGATTTGCGGATGTTATTCTTGTTTATTCATTTATAGACAAATCTCTTTCGCGCAATGTAGCTTTTTGTGAGATAGAAACTGTTATCTTTTGGATGAATCGTGTCTAGTAATGGCTGGTACATTACTTACCTTCGAAATGATTAACAATTCTGGCTAAAATCGTTGGATGCTTTGTTCCTCGTGGTGTGGATGGAATCGCAGCTGTCGGCGCTCTGCTTAAAATTGCGACCAAAGCTTCTCTAAAGATGCTGTAAGTCCTGGTAGGACAGGCCACTTTCCGCAATTTTTTTGTAGGAGGCTTTGCTTTACCAGCCCATTATTACTCTGAGAAAAGATGTTATCCCTGAAATTGCACACGCTGGAAGCGTTCGTCTAAAAATACCATGTCTTCGAAAGAGAAGGAGGCGGGTTTTACATTGCCGTTGTTTACAACGACAGGGATTGAAATAATACGCGATGGAGCAAAGACATCTTCCAAAGCATCATGTGCTAAAAAGCTCTTCATTAAAAACAGATTTAAAAAGCGATGGACACTGCGATGGAAGATTGCTTCTACAGGGCTTTCCTCCCGGATTGAGCGATTCGGGTGTTTCGACAAGGTGAAGACTGTCGGCGAATAGAATTTTTCATGGATGAAAGTGTTTCTTTGAACTCATGCCTAAGACAGCGTAGCAATGTGGGAGTGTCACTAGCATTACTGGAGAGAAAAGTGGTGAAATCGCTCAGATGAACAGTCTGCACTGGAACGTTTTCTTTGAGCAAAGTTTTCTGGCCATTTATCGATTCCACTGACAGTTTGTTAAATCGAGAAGCGTAGTAGCTGATATTGCATTTTGGTAGCATGCACATAGTAATTGTAAGTGTTTACCTGTTTAGTTATAGCTACTATTGTATCTAAAGAAGTTGTCTCCGTGTCAAAAACTACAAATTGATAATCACTGTAGCCGTGTTGTGTCTTTTCTTGAACGCCAGATCGAAGATTTCCTAATTTTCTCCTTTGAGTATTTCTGATTTGCTGCTTCATTAAAAGCCATACAATGTCAGCTCCCTTTCTGCTTTTTTTTCCTCTGATGGTTCGTAGCTGAATAACCCTTTTTTGTGCATTTTCTTATCTAATTGATGACGAGAATCGACCGCAAATGTCATGCAGTGGGTGGGAACTTCGTCGCGCACACGTTCTGTTGCTGTTTGTTCTTATTAGAAGATGAACTGTCTTTCCCAACACATTTTGCATTACTCTTTATAGAGGCTAGATTAAGACAATACACTGCCCCTAAAAACAGCCCAAAATAAACTCTCTCGTATTCAGAGGAAAATTGCGTCGATGCGGGGCTGAGTTGTCGATCGCGAAACCATTCTTCACTGCATTCTTGTCAGGGAACTTTAACGCCCTGTTTTCTTTTTCTCGGTTAAACACATTACCACCAAAGAAAGAATAATGTAAACCTAGCTTCCATACACGCGAAAAACACAGTCTACCAGGCCGACGCAAAAATAAAATCGCGACAGGAGTGCTGCGGCTATGTTTGTTTATCTTTTTTCTTGCATGACTCAAATTTTTAAAAGTCCCGCGGGTAAATTAGAACCCAATCTGCGCGCGCCAAAAAAACTATATCGAGCCACCTTAAGTCCTTTACCCACTTGTAAAGGAGTTAAAACCACTGAAATTGTGGGGGGGGGGGGGGGGGGGGGGACACCAAAAAAAGACAAGAAACAACACAAGGTAACGTTTTATGAAATTTTATTTAGCGACTTACCCTAGTCTCCCACGCAGCCCTTATTTGTCTCGTCACGCAACGCTCCTCCCCACTAACGGATGCTTAAACCTGGACCACATTCCTTGCCCGATTTAAGCCAATCACAGTTGCAGTGCCATTTTCGGAACTTGCTCGCGCCTAATTCTCTACGCGTGATTCGTCCAATCATAGCATGTGTTTTATTGTTGACTCAGTTGGATGCGGTTTTCGCGAGTGTTATAAAAAGTGACAGGCCTAGCACAAATCCTGCTCGTCACCTAAAGCATTTTAGCCCAGCTTTAGAATAAGTCTACCCCAAGTACGTGCCTGAGAGATTTTTCCTTTTAGATCAAAATAAAGATATAACAGGCCTGTTGTTCTAAATGTTTTCGCTTCTTTGATCTTAGGAAAAAATCTCTAGCTGTGATACTGACAGGAGGAATTTACGCTTTCCAGAGCCGTTTAGAATATTTAGTTATCAGTTATGCCAAGCTAGCTCTTGGCATAACAATGGAGTTTCTTTGGCTCACTTTGAAAGAGTTGCAAGATCAGTAGTAGCCGCTTAAGTAGGAATTATTCACTGCTTAAGATCAGTTGATTTCTTAGTCCGTGATTTAATGTGAGCGCAAGTCTCAGGGGCACCCAACGACCGAATGTTTCCAAATACGTCAGAAATGTCTAATATGTATTTCTCTATGCTTTAGAAGCCTGTTTGGTTAATTTGAAGCTGCCCTAAAAAATATTTATCTGTTCGGATATCTTAGGGGAACTTTGGTCGCTTCGAAAGTTCTAGGGGGCTTTTTTTTCTCATCCGAAAGTTTTAGCTATCCTGATGGGTATTTTCGAAAGTTCGAGGACATGGAGTAGCCAATACTTTCATAAGAAAATTTTAGGGGAGATTTTTTTTATACTTGTGCGTATAGCAATTTAGCGAAAATACTAGGCAATATAAATGCTCATCCGAATATTACAGGCGTAAAACCTATTCATCCGAAAACGTTAGGGGGTGTAAATTATACGAATGGCACTGAGTCCTTCCTTATGATTCCAAACAGCAGGATCTTAACTCAGTTGTTCTACTGCATTCATATGCAGGATTCATCTTTGTTCCGTTTGTTTTGTTTGTTTTAGCGGACAAAAAAAAACATTCGAAAATTATGATACATAAAATTATTTCCGAAAATTCTAGGGCAACTTCATGGTTTTCGCATTATTTCCGAAAATTCTAGGGCAACTTCGTGATTTTCCGAAAAACCTCGAAAAGTCTAGGGAATCGCTCGGTGATATTTTTCGAAATTTTTAGCCAACCTTCCATCCGAACAGATATTGTACCGAAACATGTCGTTGGGTGCCCCTGAAGTCTGCGGCCCCGGGTCTGCAGTTAGCATAACTTGTGAGATAGTGTTTCTTCATCGCATCCCGGCTAAAAGAGTCTAAAATCCAAGTCTTATGCGATAGTCACAGTCTATAATGGAATAGTGGCATCTTGCAATTGTTTTTAGCTCCTCAGAGTTTATTCTGCGTTTAATTTGACGTGTTTCTCGAAGCTCGGCAGTACCTCCATTATTAGAGGACTATGGCGTCATTGCATCGGGTCCGGTTTGAAATATTTGAATCTCCAGCATGGTAGCTGTTTTGTAATTCTTATGGATGCGTGCCAGACAACTTAGCTTAGTACTGAATTTTCCTTGACGTTATGGCAGATGAAACTCAAAAAAAGTCGTTGAAGAAAGCTCTAGGTGCTTTACGTATCCATCACTTTCAGTGTACAAAAGTAACCACTTGCATCCATAAGAATTACAAAACAGCTACCATACTGGAGATTTAAATATTTCAAACCGAATGCAATGACGCCATACGTCTGAGAATGGAGGTACTGCCTAGCTCCAAGAAACACTTCAAATAAAACGCAGAATAAACTCTGAGGAGCTCAAAACAATTGCAAGATGCCACTATTCCAACATAGACCATGACTATCGCATAAGACTTGGATCTTAGACTCTTTTAGACGTGATGAAGAAACACTATCTTGCAAGTTATGCTTACCGCAGAGCAGGATTTGTGCTTGGCCTGTCACCTTTTATAACAACTTGGCGAAAACATCCATCTGAGTCAACGATAAAATGCATTCTATGACTGGACGAGTCACGTGTAGAGAATTTGGCGCGAGCAAGTTCTGAAAATGGCACTGCAACTGTGATTGGCTTAAATCGGGCAAGGAATGTGGTCCAGGTTTAAGCATCCGTTAGTGGGGAGGAGTGTTGCGTGATGAGACAAATAACGGTTGCGTGGGAAACTACCATTAAATTAAATTGTAATAAATAAATATACAAAACTGAATGAAAAGTTTGAACAGGATTTTTATTATATATAATTTCAGGGTGTCAAACAGGTTGGAGGATCAAGAAAATCTCTCATTAGGAAAATTTTGAACAAAAATAAAATAAATACAAAAAAATTAGGGGTAAAATAGGAAACTTGTTCTACAAAGTATAGACCCAACATGGTTATGCTTAATTATGCACAAGATTAAAGTGCTACTACAGCAAAGAATTCTTTTTTAATTTTTTTTACTTCAATTCCTGTCCGCCATTACTCAGTCGGCAATGCTCGAGCCTGCAATAATTATTATTCTATGAGAGGTCCAAGAACTAATAAAATAAAAAAGGCCTTGTCTATGCTAGATCAGCCTTTCCACATAATGATCAGAAGCAGCGCCTGGGAAGCAGCCTTTTTTGTGTTGATTGGATGATGTTATATGATGTCATCAAATCATTTTGGCCATTTGAATCAACCAACGGTGGCAAATCAAAGCTGAACTTTATGTTTGAAATAACTGGTCTTCCCGCTAGATTTTGAACTTAAAATTTGGCATGGAAAGTAGTTGGCACTTCTACTTTCCAGAACTGAAGAGAAAGGGAAGTGCAAAATATTATGATCATAGTAGTACTTTAAGAGAAATGTGATCTGAAATAGTGACAACTTAAATTTTAGCTTGCCGAAACACGATTTTAAAAAATTTTAAAGGGAAAATAGGAGTTTTCCCTTAAAATAGTAGGAGAAAATAGAAAAAAAAGGGAAGTTGATTACCTTTATACTAACTGTAGCACACCTTAAACCTCTATTTCTTCATGGCTTACCTTGCCTTTCGGCCTGTCCCACCAGTATCAGGAATATGTTGCAGATCCATAAAGATGGCTACAATATGACACAGAATTAGTGAATAGAATGTTAACAAAAAAATTCAGCATTCAACTTACAGTTCCCCCAAGAATAACATTTTGCTTCATTTCCCAGTCCATAAAAATGTTCACTTGTTTCTGAAGGTTGACAGTTTGAAATCTGGTCTCAACCATCATGTCGTTGCCTTAGACAAAAAAAATCACTGCACTTTGTCTCTCTACCAAACATAAGTGCTGGGAGACCTTGCAATCATACCTGTAAATAATTTTCTTCTCTTAGCAAGCCATTTGTCAGATAGAGTCTACATGTACCTGCTATAGCTCAGAAGGAGGTCAGACACCTTAATGAGAATATATAACGTAATGTTGACACTTAGAATTTTATTTTCAATAAATTTTCAATTGTGAAAAAGAAAATCTAAAATCCCCACTCAGGATTGAACCTGTGACCTCAGCTAGGCTTAGGCTTACATGGCCTACCGTACCAGGGTACCACTTAGCTTCTCGGGTTGTTTAGGCCTAAATTTAACTATATAAACTGCTAATCCTAACCTCAACTGAAAGCTAACCAGTTACTCTGTTACATATTCTCATTGTTCAAACATTGAACATAAATACATACTCAAACTTTTAGCTTCTTACCATGAGTCTCATTGATCAACTTGCGAGTTATGATGCTCTGAAAATCAGCTCCCCAACAAACTTCATGCAGAACAGGATACCTGTAATGTGTTGAACTCTGAGCACTTTCTACAAAAAAAGGGAAAATATGGACAGTTTAAATATAGCCAACACATTGTGCACTTTGGTCCAGTGGATTTTATTTACAGACTCAAAAGTTAGAACCACCTTGTACAGCATAATAAACAGCACCACAGGAAAGTACTGCTCAATAGCTTTCATTTGAATGGTCACACTTTAGGTTTCATCCACAGACTCAAAAGTAAGAACCACCTTGTATTGCATAGTAAACAGCACCACAGGAAAGTACTGCTCAGTAGCTTTCATTTGAATGGTCACACTTTAGGATTTCATCCACAGACTTAAAAGTTAGAACCACCTTGTACAGCATAATAAACAGTACCACAGGAAAGTACTGCTCAATAGCTTTCATTTGAATGGTCACACTTTAGGATTTCATCCACAGACTCAAAAGTTAGAACCACCTTGTACTAAAGAAATAAAAAACGCGCTGAGTGCATTATTGAGCTATATAAGCACGCGGGAATTTTTAAGAACACGAGAGAAGTGCAGAGAAGCACGAGCCAAAGGCGAGTGCTTCTTGCACTTCTCAAGTGTTCTTAAAAATTGCCAAGTGCTTATATAACTCAACAATGCACGAGGAACAAGTTTTTTTATTTCTTTTATCAAATAAAAACGGTTATAATGAACCTTACGTCACGCGCATGCTTTATCGAGTTATAATGAACTCGGTTTAACCAATCATAGCGCACGCATTTCCTTGAGCATTTTATAAAGCATAATAAATGGTACAACAGGAACGTACTTCAGGTAACTTGAGGAAGCTTAAAATATAAATTCCACTTTAATACTGTACTTAGGTAGGTAGGTAGGTAAACTTTATTTATACACGGTGTCAATTCATAAAACATGCCCTTCCATCGAGCCGTGTTTTTTAACAACAATAGATTAAGTACTTAACTAATTTAAATTATCTAACTAAATTAATTATCTATATAAAATTGTATTAAAAACGATAAAAACTATCTTTTATTAACTATCATTAAATTAGATAAAAATTAAATGCATGATTTAAAAGAGCTAAGTTAATGTCATAAAAGTGTGTGAAGTTTCAAGAGACATCAATACACTTCAACAGCATGTAAGTAATAATAAGCTGTTTTCTCTTGTTTTTTTTTTATGCCTTTGTTTAAGAAATGTCATTGGATAGTTACTTTCTGGCATCTCCAAAGGAACTGATGGCAAGAAACAACTGGATAGCGATCTGGCTCACTGTCCATACATGCATGACAGTTAATGCTCCACTGATGCTCAATAGTGGGGCGGATATGTGCAGAATTTTCCCCGAATTGTTCATTTGGTGTTAAAATCACCATATTTTCAGGAATGATAGATTTTTTTATACCTGTGAATATCTGATATAGTGCCATCGAAAAATTTTTTGCTTAGGCGAGTTTTACAGCTTTTTCCAAAATTTCCGCCATCTTGACCGGAAGTGAAATGCAGTATAAGCGGAAGTGCCTTTTTATCTAATTTAACTAGTTCCAATGTTGAATAAAATGAATCCTAATAATTTTTGCCTATATTCTGAACAATTATGGCGGAAAATAATACGTTACACACAACTGGTATGCTTAAATAAAAGTAATTTTACCAAACCGGAAGTGAAATTGTATTCAACCGGAAGTCATATTGTTGTCAACTGGTAACAAGAATGCCTTTATGTTTATCTAAGATGATGAAGTTGTTTTGTTTTTATGATATACCGAGTATTTCATAGCAACTGATAAAATACCCAGAATGCTCCAGTGCATTACCCAGAATGCTTTATAATTTGCACATCAGACCCGCCATCTTGGTTCAGCCATGTTTATGACTTCTCGTGCTAACTGTAAGTATCCACTTCTTTTAAGCGGAAAAACACGATATATACACATTACGATAACAACTGGTTAATCTTCTTTAAAAAAATCATCTTTATGGCAGTCATAGCTCTCGATTAATGTAATTAGTGATGACTCGATCGGACTTCAGTTTCCACGAAACAAAATGTGATACAATGGACATTTTTGTCCGGGAAATATAGTGTCGCGTTGTTGAACGTTTTTGTTAGGTTATATTTTTTTAGCTGTTATTATTGTGAGACAATATAGTCTGTTGTAGCTTGAATTTTTATTCGCAAATTTAAAGTATAAATTCTTTTAAGTACAAATGTGATCTCGAGTTAATACGTTATGCCTATTATACAGGCACCAAATGCAAGAAAGGGTTGTGTATATACAAGAAGCTTGTTATTTTTAGGTGTCACCCTAGTCTGAAGGTGATATAGAACTGCATCATATACACAATGCATTAACTCTCGAGATAGCATGGCCTTCTAGATAGCAATGGCTTATATAAATAGTTTTAATGTACAATAAAGAAACAACAAATTGATTTTCAGTGAGACAGCCGAATGGATTATGGCAGTAAAACACCAGGAACAACTGATCCAAAGACCAACTGGCAGCTCTGTGCTATTTGCCAAAATGTCACCAGTGAGGCATTGCAATGTCCTGCTGATACAAAACGCCCAGATGTGGGAGCAGGCTACAAAACCCTGGCAACCAACATAGAGAAGTTTGCAAAGCTGGGATGCATGCCAAAAGAATTATCGCTTTCCCGATTAGACGAAGGCAAAGGAATTGATGAGACATTTCTGGCAAACAGGGCACGTTGGCATAGAAGTTGCTATGCCCTTTTCAATTCAACCAAGCTAAAAAGAGCTGAAAAGAGGCATTCAACGCAACAAGAGATCCTAGTTGGCGGGAAGTTTACACGATCAAATGCTGCTGTTTGCGCACAAAATACAATTCCTGCCTGTTTTATATGCGAAGAGAGTGATGACCGAATTCTTCATAATGTATCCACCCTCGGATTAGATGATAGAGTACGGGAATGTGCATCACTTCTTAACGATGAAAAGTTGTTGGCAAAGTTAAGTGGAGGGGATCTCATCGCTCTTGAGGCTAAGTACCATACTCAATGCCTTTCTACGCTGTACAGGAAAGCACAATATGCAAAGGAAGAGGGCGAAGAGAGCGAACAGCCCCGTCATCGTCTCGATGGAATCGCTCTAGCAGAACTGGTGTCGTACATAGAAGATTTTAGAACAGGTAGTGAAGAGTTACCCACGTTTAAACTTACCGATCTCGCAAAAAAGTACCAATCCTGTTTGCAAAGACTCGGTTGTGACGCAGTGACACGTGTTAACACTTCACGACTCAAAGAGCGCCTTGTTTTACAAATTCCTGGTCTTCAGGCTTACAAAGAAGGGCGCGATGTGTACTTGGCTTTCAGTGCTGATGTCGGATTTGCACTGCATAGAGCACATGAAGAAGACTGCGATGAAGAGGCCATGCACCTTGCCAAGACAGCTGCGATTGTCCGTAAAGATATGCTTGCAAGTAAATACACCTTTGCAGGATCCTTTGAGCCTAACTGCCAGGCAGAATCTGTCCCAGCTTCACTGATGTCTCTTGTTAAGATGATCCTGTATGGTCCAAATATTGACGAACAGGCATGTAGTTCAGGAAAAGTACAAGCAGCACTTACCATCTCACAGCTTCTGCAGTACAACACCCGTGTTCGTTGTCGTGACAGAGAAGTAAAGAGGGAGCGGAGAAGCAAATTTCGTGAGACACCCCTTCCTATATACATAGGAGTATCTGTTCACGCTAAGACACGCAGCCGTGAGCTTGTTGAGTCATTACACGACCTAGGGATCAGTGTTTCTTATGACAGAGTGTTGGCGATTTCCACAGATCTGGGGAACGAAGTTTGCCGACGCTACATAGAAGAAGGTGCAGTATGTCCATCCAATCTTCGCCTACATTTATTTACAACGGCGGCTGTCGACAATATTGACCATAATCCCTCTTCAACAACCGCACAAGACTCATTTCATGGGACTGGCATATCTTTATTTCAGCAACCCACTGCAGAAAACCCTGGAACAACAAGAGCACCTATTGATATATCACATGCAGCAGCCAACACGAAGTCAGTCCGCGAGTTACCAGAAGCTTATACTGAAGTTGCACCAGTATTGCCCCAACAAGAATCCACAGGTTTCAGCAACCAACATAAACATACAACCTGACGGAAGATCCTGTGATCGTGGTTTGAAAGATGAGATAAGATGGCTTGAGAATTCCAGTAACGTTATATGTAATCAGGAGGGCTTGAAGGAAGAGGAAGTAGTTTCTTGGGGGGCGTTCCACTCTCGTGACCCGCAACACAGCTTGCCCAGTTCATCTGCGTTATCAGGCTTGTTACCACTGTTCCCTGATCAAGCCAAGTCCATTGCTATGATAAAACATGCTATGGATGTGATCAAGCTCTCTGTAAACCATCTAAATCCTGGACAAGTTCCGGTAATCGCCTTCGATCAGCCACTATTTGCTGTTGCAAAAGAAATTCAGTGGAACTGGAGCGATACCTACGGTGAAGATAAGTTCGTGGTTATGTTTGGTGGCCTGCATATAGAGATGGGTTTCTAAAGGTGATAGGAGAATGGCTGGAAGGTAGTGGATGGAACACTGCGTTGGCTGATGCAAACGTTGCGTCTCCCGGAACAGCAGACTCCTTTGTCAAAGCTTCAAGTGTCACGCGTTCCCGTCGGGCCCATCAGGTGACAGCCTGCTGTTTATTCTTGCTGATCCAGAAGGCGTTCGCGAAGTACAAAGAAGGAGTAGTCAACGAAGATGACATGTCCTTTGACTGTTGGTGTACTCAGCAAGTTTCTGCATTTCCTCAGTTTCAGTACTGGTACACAGCCCTACAGCTTGAGCTCCTGCTTCTTGTTTTTCTCAAGTCACTTCGTGCAGCTGACTTCCACCTCTATGTTGATGCACTCTCGAAGATGTTACCATGGCTTTTCGCAATGAATCACAGCAACTATGCTCGTTGGCTACCAATCCATCTACGTGACATGCGCGAACTTGATCAGAAGGCTCCAGATGTTGCTTCACAGTTCAAGAAAGGGCTCTTCACCGTGAGCAAAAACGCCAAAGCAATTTTCAGCAATAGCCATCGACCAAGCACATGAACAGAATAATGCCATGGTGAAGGGAGACGGAGGAGCTGTTGGCTTGACGGAAAATCCAAACGCTCTGCGCAGATGGATGTTATCTGGCCCAGAGATGGCAAGGCTGGTTAATGAGTTCGAGGCAGGCATGAATCCTAACACAGAATCAGTGGAGAACTCAAAGCATCACGAAGATCACAAAAGTTGTCAGGCCTCATTCCATCAAGATGTCAAATCCCTCGTTGCAGTTGTTGAAGAGATGGGAAATCCTTTCCAAGAAGAATCTGGCGATCTCATTGTACTTGACACCAAGGTAGTTGCAGAGGAATCAGCAGTAGCCAGGATGCGCCAGATTGAATCTGAAGGAAGAAAGCAGTGTGAGATGTTCATTTCTGAACGACTTGTTGATAGGAGAGAAGCCATTAGGTGACACCATACCAAGAAACAAGATCAGCTTCTTTGAGACGTCTTCAAAGAAACCATCAAAAGCAAGCCAGCAGTTAACCTCAATGAAGAGAGACTGCTCCCTCTTCTCCAGGCTGTATTTTCATGCCAGACCCGAAATGGTGATCTAAATGAGTTTTTCAGGCATGAGAACCAAGGCTGTCCGCCGGCGTTATCAGACCAGGGGAATCTGCGTCTTCCAAAGAAGAAGTCGGAGCTGACGGAACACCTTCAAGCACTCACTTCACCACAAAGCCAGATGCCAAAGAATTTAGACGCCTTATCATCGATGGAGCGGCAGTTGTAAATTGATCCAACCCGGAAATGAACGAACTTTTTCAGGGTATTCTCTAGATTCTTTCATTCCATACATCAGAGCACAACTTAACCACGTCAACCGACTAGATATTGTGTGGGATGAATACTAGAGAATAGCCTGAAATTGACAACTCGATGTCAGCGTGGTTCTGGTGTGCGACAACGTGTAGCAGCTGAAAACAAGCTTCCGCGCAACTGGAAAGAGTTCTTAAGGGTCGACAAAAACAAGGAAGAACTGTTTAAGTATCTCGCCCAAAGTGTAACATCAATCGAAGTCGAGAAGCAGATAATCTCAACCTGTGGCGAGCAGGTCTTGAGCACCATCCCCATTTCACGCGACAACATTGGTAGACTAGCCCCTTGCACTCATGAAGAAGCTGACACAAGGATGCTTCTTCATGCAGCGGATGCGGTGTCTTGTGGTCATACCAGGATCCTTCTGCGTACAGTTGACACTGATGTCCTTGTTTTGGCCGTTGCCTTTTTCGAAAAATTGGAAGAGCTTCAAGGGAGAGTTGTGGAACTTTGGGTTGGGTTTGGCGTAGGCAAACACCTTCGCTATATTCCTGCCCATGAAATCTCCAGAAAACTAGGCCCTCGAGTCTCAAGTGCACTCCCATTTTTTCAGCCTTCACTGGCTGTGATACAGTCTCGTTGTTTTATTGGAAGAGGAAAGAAGACAGCAATGGACGCATGGAACAGTTTTCCAGAGGCCACCACCGCCTTTCTCACTTTAGGAAGTACACCCCCTGAAGTCGACGAAACGAGCATGGCGACCCTTGAGCGCTTTGTAGTTTTACTGTATGAGAGGACAAGTGGAGAAAAAACGGTGAATGACGCACGTAAGCACCTGTTTGTAAAGAAGGGCAGACAGTTTGACAGCATCCCACCAACAAGAGCAGCCCTACTGGAGCATTCCAAACGTGCCGTTTTCCAAGCAGGATACATCTGGGCTCAGTCTCTCACTCCAAACCCTACATGCCAAGTCCACAAGACTGGGGTTGGACCTTAGATGGAGGTTTGTGGAGGCCTTTCTGGACGTCACTGCCAGATGTGATGGGCTCCTGCCAGGAACTTGTTCGGTGTGGCTGCACGAAAGGCTGCCGAAGGAAGTGCTCTTGTGTGAAGGCTTCTCTGCGCTGCACGGCCCTCTGTAGATGTCCTGATGAGTGTGACAACAGATGAACTCCTCGGTTTGAATGACTAACATGTATGTTACTTATTGAACTTACCATTTGCGAGTTCCTAATGTAGATATGTTGAGAAGAACTGCTGAGTGTTCAATGTTTATATGCCAAATGCATCCTTTAGCCTAACATTAAAGTATTAACGGCAGGATAGCCAGAATGTATACCGCTCTTTAAAATGTGTCGCAGTTTGCAGTTTACAAATTCTTAGTCAATCAGAAATTAAGCAGTTTATTCTTTGTGAAAAACTAAAAGTAACTTAAACTGTACAAGAAAGAAAAAAGCAGGATAGCAACCAGTTACGAACTAAAGAGATGTGGATATCATAGATGCCCCGATAAGTACTACAACAGCAGTGTCTTTCAAAGTTTGAATGACTTAATATGTTTCTTACTAGACTTGCCGTTTGTGAGTTCTTGGGATGTTAATATGTGAAACGTATCAATTAACCTAACATAAAAGTTATAACGGCAGGATAGACAGAATGTATGTTACAAAAGTGACACTAGTATGAAGAGAAAGCATACCGCGATTTAAAATGTCTGCAGACTGTTGCAGATTCTTAGTCTATCAGTAATTAAGCAGTTTATTCTTCAAAGAAATGTAACAAAAAGAATCTGACACTGTATCACAAGAAATATACATGTAAAAGCAAAATATTATTGGTAGACAGTAAATGTTATTTTAACACAAGATACGTCGCCACTTCCGGTTGAATATGGCATTCATTAAAGTTTATTACCTAATTGCATTTCTCTTGTGTTTTTTGGACTCAACATTTAATTTCGAGTTAACCTCGATCACGTGCTTCCTACGTTACGTTTTTAAGACAAACACTCAAATATTTTAGCTTTTATATTAAGTTGCGATTCCACTTCCGGTTCAAGATGGCGGCCATTTTGAAACATCCTCTTAACTCGGCTCAGATGAAATTTTTGTGGAGGCACTATATCAACTTTTCATTGACACGTTAAAAGCTACCTTTCCGCCAAATTTCATGCTTTTAACAGAAAGTGAACAATTCCAGCACATATCCGCCCCACTACAAGACATAATTAACAGCATCACAAGAAAGTACTGCTCGGTAGCTTTCATTTGAATGGTCAAACTTCGGGATTTTATCCACAGACTCAAAAGTTAGAATCACCTTGTACAGCATAATAAACAGTACCACTACAGCAAAGTACTGCTCAGTAGCTTTTATTTGAATGGTCAATTTAGAACATTATTCACTAACTAATGCGCACAAGAGTTGCCAAGACTTGAAGGATGAGAATTGGACGGCAGTTTTCTCCTACTCTTAGTCACTTGATAGCAGGGGCCAAATGAAGATGAGAGTCATCCGAGAGTTGACCCGTACAAGTAGCATGTACATGTTGATTGTGGACAATACTTGGAGTTCTTTTTCACTTTTACCAAGGGTATATTTTGTTTTCTTTGCTTGTTTTTTTGTTTGAACAGACCATTTTCAGAGACATTTTTAAGAAACTGATAACAATGAAATTCTTGATTGTTGCCTAAGCATCAGTAAATTGAATACCATACAAGCCTATTATGTAATAACTACTGATGGATTAATATCTCTGGTCAAAAACTGGCTTAGTACAGTCAAACTAACCCCTGCTCTATTAAGACCTCCTTAAATTGAATTGTCTTGTGCCTGATTACTTTTCTTCAAAATTTATTCCATGCAGCGTTATATTTATTTCCTACATGTATAATCTTAGAGACTCTGAAAATAAGCTGGCAGTTCCCTTGCCAGGTACTACATGTAATTACTTTAAAAACAGCTTTTGTTACAGCAGGGCTGTTCTGTGGAACAATTTACCCTCTGATATAAGACAAGCTAAATCCTTCACTAGCTTGCGGCAACTGCTTACTTTTCATTTAAACACGGCACTCATGGAAAACAGGCTTTAGTTTTAATTTTAATGTTATTTTTTAACTTTACATTATTGTAAGTACAATAGTAGTTTTCATTACAGTGTAATATTTTAGGATTTAGAAGAATATGAATATGGAAGAATATGGGATGGTAATAATAGAGCTTTTACAGTATTTTATGCATCTTACTTGGTTTGCCATCTGATGTATGAACAAGAATTCCATGTCCTGGAGCCCAGTAACCAGTCAGTTTCTCACATCCTGGGATAACCTAGATATCAAAATTTATTATATAAAGTTCAGTGAAATACAAGGAAATCTCCCACTGTGGAAAAATCATACCTTGACACATGTGAAGATCACTGTAAAGAGTGACGATATCAATATCTTCACATTAGCTACCCTGTTAACCCTTATTATTATACATTGGTGTCACTAGCTCGATTTTGATTGGCTATAAGCACGCAGCTAATTATTGCTTGCTGTTTCTGTTACGTCATACCTACAGACAATGAATTTTATATATGTAGAAGTGACGTCATACCTACAGACAATAGTTTTATGCATGCAGAAGTGACGTAAGTTGTTTACTTACAAGTTGACTGCTGTGCATTTATCACTTTTTTGTGCGTGCTCTTGTCTTTACAAGTGCAGCTCAGGAATATGCATAATAAAACAATTATTGGATTCGGTTTTCGCATGATAGCGATAATTATCAAGGCCTCAGTTTGTGTTATCCGCCTCAGCCTACGGCTTCGGCAGATAACACAAACTTTGGCCTTGATAATTATCGTTATCATGCTCAACTTCATCCAATAATTGATAATTAAATGTCAGTTAACCAGTTAAAAGGTGTTAGTCTATAATCAAAACATCTTTGGATCTTCCACTGCAATCTTCAGCAATCTTCGGAAAATTTCGGAAATGATCAGAAACTTTCATACAACCTTCAGACATTACTCTGAGAATTCTCCAACACCTTCGGAAAAAGCTTCGGAAAATTGCTGCAAACTCGGTAATGAGCATCATTTATATAATAAACAAAATATGTGACTTCTTGGAGGTATGAAATTTGCCTTCGCATGCTCAACCAGGGCTCGACCTTAACTTTTGTTATCAGTGGGCTTGTGGCTAGTAAAATGGTAGTTCTCACTAGCCAAAGAGCTCTTTCTACTAGTCATAAAAATTTCAGTTCAAGTTAGAAATTACCCTAGTTTTGAACATCTAGTATCAAATCACACTTATGAAAGAATGAAAATTTAACATCCATTAAAGATTGTTGAAGTAGTCATCATGGCTAGTAACTAAGGGAATTTCACTAGCCAAAACTGAAAATCCAGTGGTATTTGGCGAGTTGACCACTGCCAAGGTCGAGCCCTGTCAACTCGATATCTCACTTGGGAGAAGCACTTGAAGAGAAATTTCATATCTCCATGCACTCATCTATTACCTTATGTAATTTACATGTATACATTAAAAACACATTTGTAAGTTCACCCATTAGCATTCAGTTAACAGTCCAGTTTCTGAATCAACAATGACACTCAAGGAAACTACACAATGAGTGACAATGTTTAATCATATCAAAGCAATGGTAGTAAAAATAATAGTCATGTGGGGATAATGGAGATTTCAGTTCTTACTTTAATATTATTTTGCATACTGCTGCTTTTTAAAGAGACGGACCTTCGGTATGTAGTATTATTTAAGTACAGTCAAACCTGTATATATAACGGTCACCCTTGGGAAATGGCCAGGTGACCGTTATATAAGGGTGACTTTTTATGTGGAAATAATCACTCAATTTACATTTTTTTGACAATAACAATTAACAGCAACGTCCAAAATATGAAAAAGGCCCCTTAAATGTGCGTGGTTATAAGGTTATAAAAAGTGACAGGCTTAGCTGCCACAAATCTTGCTCATGCATTTTAGCCCAGCTTTAGTATAGGTCTACCCCAAGTAATTGCCTGACAGATTTTTCTTTTAAGATCAAAATAAAGGCATATTAAACAGGCCTGTTGTTCTAAATGTTGTTGATTCTTTGATTTTAGAAAAAATCTCTAGCTGTGATACGGAAAGGAGGAATTTACGCTTTCGAGAGACGTTAAGAATACAGTATTTAGTTGTATGCGGTCGTTTGTTTGCTAGCTCTTGGCATATTACAATGGAATATTTTTTGGTTCACTTTGAAAGTGTTGCAAGATCAGTAGTAGCCGCGAAAGTAGGAATAAGTCGCTGCTTAGGAACAGTTCATTTCTCAGTCCTTAATGTGAGCACAAGTCTGCGGTTAGCATAACTTGCGAGATAGTGTTTCTTCATCACGGCTAAAAGAGTCTAAGATCCAAGTCTTTTGCGATAGTCATGGTCTATATTGGAATGATGGCATCTTGCAGATGAGCTGTTGAATAAGGCTTGTCACAATTCGCTATTAGTTTGATCGTAATCCAATTTGGTGACCGTTATATATAGGTAAAAAATAACGAAATTGTGGATTCGGGAAGTCTAAAGGGTGACCGCGTCCATTATATACAGGCGACCGCTATATACAGGTAAACTTTACAGTAAATATATGGCACAATTTTTGGGAAGTTGTTTGGTGACCGTTATATACAGGGCCGTTATATACAGGTTTGACTGTATTTTTATTTGAAATGGTATTACGGTTTTTGTATTGCAGTTTTTGTTATTTGTTTACGGTTTTGCAGTTCAGGGACCTTCCAATGCCCCCCTCAGTGAGCACATATTTCCAATAATTGACAGCAGAGCAAGCACGTGTGTTAAACTGCCAAGTGACTGGTATAAATTCACAAAATTAATAGCATATATCTTATTTCAAAAATAAGCAAACGAGATACTAATAGTCCAGTCTTGCTAATCGTGACGTTAGGTGATTACATATTTTGGAGCGATTTCAGAATACCTGGCCACTTATTTACATATCCCAGAACGTGGGTCATGGCTCGTGTACGGGTATTGTACAGTTTAGCTTATATTTTTACAACGAAGTAAAATAACTGGGGAACCACGTTAAGCTTATAAGCTTAAGCTTTAATATCTTTTTTCAAATCGAGCGTGATCACGAATTATGACAATTTCCACTTATGCAATCAAGAAATATCTGACCATCAATAACAAAATATTAATTGACTTTAACGGTATTTGTAAACATACAAATTTGGCTAAATTTTGTACGATAACCTACCGTAGTGGCTGAGTCTCCAGACACCGCTTGTCCTCTACCAGTGGCCGCCATCTTGTTTCAGCCAAACCGTGGTGCGTTGTGGGTAATCAGTCCAGACCCCAGCCGACAAAACAAAATTGGCGGGAAAAACTTACTTTTCCTGGGGCTGGGAGAGAGGAGCGGCCGGGGGTGGGGGAGGAATCACGAGGTGATCGTCGTACCTTTTGGAGGTTAAAATTCGTGGTTCGCTATCCAAAAACAACGGATTACGAATCCATTGAATTCATACTCTGGCGGCGGCGAGATTCATCAGATCAAATCCGGACTTTCGAGAATCGTGATCTGAGAGCTCTGACAACCCTTGGCTCTGACGTACATCTGACAAGTGGTCTGTCGTACAACTTTACTCTTTCCGTCCCCTATTTTGCTGATCTCACGGTTCTTTATCATTGTCAATTCTTATAAGTATCGTTGTATATATTTTGAATATTATTTTTTGAAACGGAGAGAAAGTCATAAGCCAGTCAAAACAGGCTCATTTGTATACTATGTACAACGGTTCTTCACAGAAAAATTATCCATTTTTCGGATTTTTCGTTGTTTTTTTTTCGGTCGTGAAAACTTTATATGGTCTAAGATCGCAGATCCGTTTTAAGCGACTGCTCACCCATATTTGGATGTCACACCGCAGACGCAAATTGAATTATGTGTTACAGTACCAGTCGAACACAACGAAAATTTGGTCCTTTGCATTAAAACTTCAATATGATACAATATTTTGCGATGATAAGTGCTTTGTACATTGAAATTACTACAGGTTCATATGATTGAAAGATAAGACCCCTGTGGTCTGATAGGTGCTTTGTACATTGAAATTACTACAGGTTCATATGATTGAAAGATAAGACCCCTGTGGTCTGATAGGTGCTTTGTACATTGAAATTACTACAGGTTCATATGATTCAAAGTTTAGATCCCTGTGGTCTGATAGGTGCTTTGTACATTGAAATTACTACAGGTTCATATGATTCAAAGTTTAGATCCCTGTGGTCTGATAGGTGCTTTGTACATTGAAATTACTACAGGTTCATATGATTGAAAGATAAGACGCCCTACATTGTACTACAGGTATTTGAAAGATAAGACCCCTGTGGTCTGATAGGTGCTTTGTACATTGAAATTACTACAGGTTCATGTGATTTAAAGTCAAGACCCCCAGCTTTGCATTTTGGGTCAGTGGTCTCGTACGGGAGGTTCGACTGCATCGTTCTACTTGCGCACACCAGAAGAGTGAGAAAACCGTCCTGACTATTAAAAGAGGTCCATGAATACTACCAAAGAAACACACTTATGGTATAATGTGTCCGGTAGACAAATCCAAAAGCTATCGTCTCCCTCATCACTGGCAAACCCTTTATCAAAAGTCGCTTAAACAATATACGTGCTGGTTTGTCAAGGAAATATATATATTATTCATTGCTCATTTTAACTAACAACAACAACAACAACAACTTTATTATTACAATTACAATTACAAATACAATAAATAAATTATTATAATAATAAATAAATTAAAGTGCACCTAACCCCTAATTTTTTTTGTTCGCCTAAATGAATATGCTTGTTTTTTGGAGTGTATCTGTGAAAAAAAATTTGGATTTGGTGAAATCCTCGATTTTCTGTGACCTGTTGAATATGCCATTTTCGTATTTAAAATTAACGCTGAATTCAAACACCAATGACACATTGATACAGGGTTAGACTCGACCTGATGTAAAATATTCACAAATACCGGCAGAAGGTGCGTGAAATTTGAAAATTAAACAATAGACAGAGCTCTTAACAGGTCACCTTCTCGCCTGAATTTGTGAATATTTTACATCAGGTCGAGTCTAACCCTGTAAAAATGCGTCTTCAATGCTTTCATTCAGCGGCCATAGCGAATTCGAAACTGGACTATTGGAGGATAATTTGATTCAGTACCGAGCAACATGGAATCGGGGGCGAGTGCCTGGGCTGTCACGATATAACGCAGATTCGGGAACCGAAATTCCCCCAAAGAAAGCATCGTCGAGTACTTTCAGCGGCGAGGCACCGGGCAGGCATAATTTCTTTTTTGCACGAGTTTTGCACGACTAAAGCACAGTATTTACACTCGATTCGCGCAAAAATGAAGGAAATGGTTCCCGAAAGTACGTCACGTCACGTGACTAGACCCATGCCCCGTCTAACTCGGTACTGAACCAAACACAGCTCCGTTTTGGCGCGATTTTTGAAATTTCAACAGGTCACAGAAAATCGAAGATTTCATCAAATCCAAAATTTTTTTCTTAGATACACTCCAGAAAACAAGCACATTCATTTAGGCGAAAAAAAAAATTAGGGGTTAGGTGCACTTTAAGTAAACTAGGTGCTTCATAATGACCTGTCGTAAAAGGTTATTTCCGATGAATTGCCTTTGACCAAGTGCAACGCCTGTCATATGGTTATTATATTAATTAGTTTTTATTCACATGCAAATAAAACTTATTTTCATATGAATGGTTTTCCACTTAGGATCACTTAGCCTTGCTTCGAAAAAATAAGAGACTAAAAGACCCTAAAGCATTTCGACAGCTCTTCTGTCATCTTCAGCTTTAAATCGTGAAGTACAAAGTTGAATTTATAATAAGAACAAAGAAGGTTAATGAGAAAAAACTGACAATGTGTGACAATGTGTACTTATTATAAATTCAACTTTGTACTTTACGATTTAAAACTGAAGACGACAGAAGAGCTGTCGAAATATGTCTTTGAAAATCAAAATTATTGTCGTTTTTCTTAAACTTATACCATTTAACCTAAGAACGTGCTAAGCCGTTTTCAGGCTTAAATCGACAAAAAAATCATCCAGTCCCAGCTCATCCTCAGCCCTAAAATTAGGCGTGTTATTCCACTGCCGGAGCAAAACAGTTGTTTGTATGTGTTGTTGTTTCCATTACTTACTTATCTTATATCGTTTTTCACTAAGACAAATGTCTAATAGTCCATATTTCAAGTCTGAACTGAATACGGCCAATTAGAAGGCTGAAAAGTCGTTGCATATTCTGCGGTATACCACGCGTTTTATTTATTTTATTGGTTTTTCGACGTCGCAAATTGAATTAGATAGTGTTATGAACGAGATATGTACGTTGAGCAAAATAGTCGAAACATCGTCGCATCCATCCTCGGTAATCTTCGGAAATTTTCACAATATGACCGAAACGTAATGAAAAAAATGAAAAAATAAAATGAGCATCGGATAAACATCGGAAAACTTTGGAACATTATGGGTAAATTGTCGGAGTCCGGCAAAAAACAGAAATTGATCCCAAAGTTTCAAATAGCATTGATACAATTGTCACTTGTTCCGTCGTAATTTTTTAAAAGGTTATGACGTTTCGCCTGTTGTCTCGCTCGATCGTGCGTGTCCGCATTGCACACAATAAATTCGAGTACTGCTGTATCTACTTACTTATAAGCCGAGTGTTTTCACTCATTCGAGCCCATTTTAACAAAATTTCCAAAGAAACATTACGACTTTGCTTATATGTGGGAGTTTTTGCGGGTTACGAATTATAAATGAGGTTTTGAATGTATGTCAGAAATGGTACCCGGGAACAAAGAAGCACCTGCTACCACGGAAAAGAAACAAGGTGGTGTTGATTGTTCAATTAAATATTTGAATATTCTTTGAATTCTATTTTGCCTAAACCATACTGCTGCAGGTTTACTCACACGGATAACTCACACTTGTGAGTACAAATCTCCACTTTAAAAGAAGAAAATTTAATCGAAGTAAATAGCATTTTATTTGCGCTGTGCAGCACGAATCGCTTAATTTTGAAATATATAAACCTTACGTACTTCAGCTCACAAGATAAAAGTTAAGAATGAGCGGTGTATTTACGGTTTAAAATGACTATAAATTAACTTCATGAACAGCAAAGTTGTCTGATTGTGTCCTTCACTGCTTGCCTTATTCCTCTGATCTTCCAGCAATAAAGCAACGGATTTAATGATGAGTTTAAGTAAACTAAAATCGCAGTAATTTGTCTAGCAAGGAAAACAGATATGGGATCCTCTGCTTGAGGAGTCAAAGCTACCGCTATACCATACGGCAGATAACAAACTATTAATGTTACCTGCACCCACAGTGCACTATACACTGCCTTTCTGTATCGAGCTATGTTCAGTGGAATTGCTTGGCTCGGTTGTCCTTGAGAAACTTGGTCCTGTACTTGAATTTGGTAATAGCGCAGAGTAAGAAAAATTTTTGTGTAAGAGAAAATGGAGGTAACTAAACACAGTGAAGCAGCTACGTAGCTTAAACATGAATGTATAAAGAAATTCCAATAATACGTTGATATTATGATAATTGACATAACCCAAAATAAAGTTAAAGTTATATATGTTTTCTTTAGAGTTACAACTTGTCTATATCTAAGCCCTAGCAACAGGGCGAGAAGTCTGTCCACGCTTATTGCAGCCAGTGTGAACAAAGACACAAAACACAAAATATAGCTAGTGGTAAAATTTGAGTACTCTGCGAAGCGACAAATATTCCATCGTTCGTTCACCGCAGACGTGAAAAATGCTATATTAAGAGGCTCCGCAATGATACCAACACAGAGATCAGTTATCGCTAGGCTACGATACAGGAGTTTGGACGGCGGATGAAGTGAAGACTCCTTGTGAAGGGCAACTAGGATCAGACTGTTCCCCAGAAATGCAGTAATGGACAGAACAATATTTAGTACTGAAAGAAATATTAGCTGCTTGTGCACTTCTCCAGTTAACTCCGCTGTGCAATACAATTCATCAATTGTTTTTTTGCCTCCGTCTCCAGTAAAGATTTCCACCGCCATTAATCTTTATACTGTAATCCGAGTACGTATGCTTTATGCCTTTTTTGTGAGGGCGAATATCAACAAATTAATTGTCAAGGTGCGTATTAATTCTATTTGTTCGTTAATTCATCTGGACCATCTGCAGTGAAAAGAGAACAAATTATTTTCATGATACGTACTATACATAAGACACACAACATAACTGAATATCATTACAAAATAACCGCTCTTCTGAAGAGCAAGAATGAACTGGAAATATTGCAGATAACATATCAGTTTTAGGCTCTTACATTGTAAAAGATTGAATAATAGTGTGCAGAAAAAAGTTTATTGTTTCCTAGTTGCTATATGTGTTCGGACAATATCCAGACGGGGTGAAATTAAGGTCTCGGAAATGAACGCTCCACTAAATAATGTCGCGGAAATTAACGCTCACAAAAATTAATTAACGCGACTTAAATTAACGCAAATTTGGTGAATTCGCGTTAAATGATTTCCTATAATAAGGTAAGTAATATCCGAATTTGAACTAAATAAATTGAACGAAACATCTGAAAATTTACAGAAAAATAGCGAGAGATGCCTTCGAGTGATTTAAAGTCGGACTAACTTACAAACAACAGCTGTGAATGCATTCTACAAGATTGTAACACACCATAAATCCGAATGCATCGCGTCTGTGCAAACTGCCGAACCAAACCGGCGCGAAGTGCATGGTGTAGTTCGCAACGTGAGAAAATACATGTCCTTTATGACGGAATGACGTTATAAAAGGGCAGGACACGCCCCCTTTCCAGATAAGTACGTATTTTTCACTGACGACAAAAGCATAAGAATAAGCGGAAGCATAAAAATTGAACATCGACAGAAGCATAAAGGTAAACAACGAGACCCCTTATCGTTTATCTTGCGTACACATTCAAGTGATATCATGGCTTGAAAATGTAATTATAAGGGAATTTTTAGCTATTTTAAGTTGTTAGCATTTGTGTTTTTTTATAATAGCTGTAGCCTTTTTAGTAGAATATTACGCACTACTAGTGGTTATTCCTAATGAAAGGTAAAGTGCTGCGAGCAGATGGTCTAGTTATAAAGCATCATACAGTATGTTGCCCTAATTCCGGACACTTTTTGTTTTTTTCGCCATTTCTTACCTTGTAATAACAGGAGCGAGCTGAAACTTTCTCACCACATACCTTCTACTATACGTTATCTTGTGCTGAAGTGTCATCGACTGAACTGCTTTATTTTCGTCGTTATATGCGAAAATACGAGTCAAGTTGAGTGCCCTTATTCCGGACAGGTTGCCCTAATTCCGGACGATCGCAATATGATTGTTTTCTTCGTTTTTTTGGCATTATTCTTCTCCGTAATGAGAAAAAATATATAAGATACATACCATGAGATAATACATATGCGAAATATTCAATTTTTTCAAACTGAATTGTTGCTTCCCCCAGTTTAACGAGGACGTTCGACGGCGTAGAAAATTGGGTAAAAACAGTAACAAACAAATTAGGAAATTGCATAGATATCTTCAATACGCTTTCCGACGTTCAAATGATGGTTATTGAAAGTTAAGTTTGACTTATCGCTAAGCTTTCATTTAAAAAACAAATTCGAATTTCCAAACTCCCTTTCATACAATAATAACTGGTTAAGTTATATTTTGTCCGGAATTAGGCACACATGACAAAAATTTAACAATTTTTTGTCGCAGTCTCGCTCGAAAATATGAAACAGTTAACTTGCTATTACATGACAGGAAGAAACCGTAGTCCTTTTATCCTGAATTATTCCCAAAATTAATCATTTATTTTGTGTCTTCTGCGAAAAAACACTACAAATATAAAACGATGTAATTCGATGCGCGCTAAAAATGCAATTTTACGACGAAGAAAGTGTGACCTACCTTGAAAAGATCTTGAATTTCCTGCCTTGGACTAAGCCAGGAAAGCCATAAAAGGAGTAAACGATACAAAAGTAATCAATAAATCATCGGAAATTATTGTTCGAATTTTATTTATAATTTGAGGAGAATAACGAAGCTCTAATCCGAAAGTGTCCGGAATAAGGGCTGTCCGGAATTAGGGCAACATACTGTATTTCTTTATGGTCCTAAACAATATTGGGAGGTATTCGGTTGATTTTAGTAAGGAGAAAGGAATGTGTTCATTAGCAGATGCACTATCTACCTGGGCCAAAAAAATTAGAGGTTCAAAAGAGCTTCGTGGCTCCTGGGGCCTATTCTGACTATTACATCTACTTTATTAACTGATAAAGCAGAAAACACTGCATCACATCAGTTTCACTTTAAAATAACATTATAGGCGGTAAATTCTATAAATAATATTATTATACAGTATAAAATTAAAATTTCCATCTAACAAAATAAATACTAATAAAATAGAAATTAAAAATTAAAACCACTCTCCTTGCTTAACAAGATGGTTGCGAACGGATTTTTTTGTATGTAGGCCAAATAAACTAACGCGTAAAAGAAGATAAACAATAACAACTAAACTAAGCGTGAATAAATGTCTTTCAATGTAAATGTTTGCGACCACAATGGGTCGTTTGGCACTTTGGCCACCGAGCGCATTCGCTCAGTTCGTTTTTCTGCGACCACAATGGACGTTTGACACACTGGCAACCCAGCACATTCGCTCAGTTCAGTTTCATTTGTCACAGATCGGCTAAACTCGTGATTCGGTTTGTAGGTCATTTTATGTCGGCTCCTTTCGCATGATTTGCAATCAACGATGCTTTGAAATCAACCATGCTTTGCAGAGCAGTAGAAATTATACTCACCAAATACAGGGTTCTACACGAACAGCGAAGGGAAAGCACGTGTTTGAGCCAGCGTTGTAATGGTCAGCTGTGCTGTTGAACCGCACAAAAGCGATACAAAATGTTCCACTGACACACATCGAGAATCAAACCGGTAATAATCACTGCTGCTCGCTACGATCGCAGCAATTAGTCAAAAATTCCATTGTTTTCTTTTGTTTAATTTGGACTATCACACACTAATTGTTAGAGAGCGTTTCACGGTTTGAGGAAAACTAATCTTTCTAATGTAATTAATAGTGTTGAATCTTTAATGATTTTGATAGCCTGTATCAGGCGGATCAGATAGTGGGTAGCCTGTTCCAGGCGTTCGGATAGTGGGTAGCCTGTTCTAGGCGTTCAGATGGTGGAAAGGAAAGGACAAGCGGCACGCGAAGGAGAAATATTACGAGCGCTGATGGAGAGTGATCCCTTGTTTTTAACGCTCTTTTACGCGCTGGTTTTTAGCTGCTCCAGTCCCTTTTTTCCAAGTTTTATTATTATCAATATGTTGATGCTTTTATTATAATAATCTTTAAATTCTTTCTAGTGTATAGAAACTATCGTTTTATTATAGTTTAGTCTTAGGGCCTGGTCGCACTACAGTCAAAAACAAAAATTAGCCGGTGCAAAATGACATAAAAACAAAAACATTCCACAAAAAGCGTGTCCCACCGGAGCAGTTTTTTTTGTTTTCCTCCATTTTTGCACGGGCTAATTTTTGGTTTTGACTGTAGTGCGACCAGGCCCTTACTAAGAAATTCCAGGCCAAATGGAAAAACCCATCACAGATAGAGTGATTTTATTTAACCCGTGAAATAGTGAAACCCGTGATTTTATTTAACCCGTGAAATAGTGAAACCCGTGAAACGCACTTTTAAACTATAATTCCATTGTTTTCTTTTGTTTATGTTGGACTATCACACACTTCACGGGTTAAGTAAAACCACTCTAACAATAAATCAAAAGGTAAAATAACAACTAAAAAGACAAATGTTCAACAATGTTCTTTCTAAATGACAAAGATGTAATGTTTATCATGTCACGAGCGTGGGACGAAGAAAAAAATCTGAGTCCCGACAGGAATTGAACCTATGACCTTCCGTACATCGGTCGGATGCTCTAACCACTGAGTTAAGAGAGACTCATGGCGAACTTGGCCACATACTAGGTTCACACACCGGTCAGATGCTCTAACCACTGAGCTACGAGAGACTAGTGGTGAACTAGGCCATATACTAGGTTCACACACCGGTCAGATGCTCTAACCACTGAGCTACGAGAGACTCATGGCGAGCTTGGCCACATACAAGGTTCACACACCGGTCAGATGCTCTAACCACTGAGCTACGAGAGACTCGTGGTGAACTAGGCCATATACTAGGTTCACACACCGGTCAGATGCTCTAACCACTGAGCTACGAGAGACTCGTGGTGAACTAGGCCATATACTAGGTTCACACACCGGTCAGATGCTCTAACCACTGAGCTACGAGAGACTCGTGGTGAACTAGGCCATATACTAGGTTCACACACCGGTCAGATGCTCTAACCACTGAGCTACGAGAGACTTATGGCGAGCTTGGCCACATACAAGGTTCACACACCGGTCAGATGCTCTAACCACTGAGCTACGAGAGACTCGTGGTGAACAAGGCCATATACTAGGTTCACACACCGGTCAGATGCTCTAACCACTGAGCTACGAGAGACTCATGGCGAGCTAGGCCATATACTAGGTTCATACACCGGTCGGATGCTCTAACCACTGAGCTACAAGAGACACGTGGCGAGCTAGGCCATATACTAGGTTCACACACCGGTCTGATGCTCTAACAGGCACTGAGCTACGAGAGACTCGTGGTGAGCTAGGCCACATACTAGGTTCACACACCGGTCGGATGCTCTAACCACTGAGCTACGAGAGACTCGTGGGGAGCTAAGCCATATACTAGGTTCACACACCGGTCAGATGCTCTAACCACTGAGCTACGAGAGACTCGTGGGGAGCTAAGCCATATACTTGGTTCACACACCGGTCGGATGCTCTAACCACTGAGCTACGAGAGACTCGTGGGGAGCTAAGCCATATACTAGGTTCACACACCGGTCGGATGCTCTAACTACTAAGCTACGAGAGACTCGTGGGGAGCTAGGCCATATACTAGGTTCACACACCGTTCAGATGTTCTAACAACTAAGCTACGAGAGACTCGCGGCGAACTCGGCCATATCCTAGATTCTATTACTTTTAAAAAGAATATGCCTAGAAACTATTCCTTTGTGATATTATAAATGCTTTCCCTTTTTCATAACTGTTTTCTTTTAATTATTTGTGGTACTATCTGTCGTATAATTGAGTATTATATTAAAATAAGAAACGAAACCATTTCTCCATTCCACTCTACCAGGTTGGCCACAGCCTTGTATAATAAAGCTGGAAAATAATCAGTTATACCACAGGTTAACCACCCTCTGTTTGTGTAGTGGACTGTGGTTCTCCGCATTAAGTACACGCCGAAAAAATCAGTGCGTTTAATCTCGTTACTCCCAGAGTGAAGCCTTGTATAAGTCGCAGTGTAATTCTAACTTTTGAGTCTAAGGATAAAATCCTACAGTTCTACCATTCATAATAAAGCTATTGAGCAGTACCTTCCTTTGGTACTGGTTATAATGCTGTACAAGGTGGTTCTAACTTTTGAGCCTGTGGATGAAATCCTTAAGTGTGACCATTCAAATGAAAGCTATTGAGCAGTACTTTCCTGTGTTGCTGTTTATTATGCTGTACAAGGTGGTTCTAACTTTTGAGTCTGTGGATGAAATCCTAAAGTGTGACCATTCAAATGAAAGCTACTGAGCAGTACTTTCCTGTGGTGCTGTTTATTATGCTGTACAAGGTGGTTCTAACTTTTGAGTCTGTGGATGAAATCCTAAAGTGTGACCATTCAAATGAAAGCTACTGAGCAGTACTTTCCTGTGGTGCTGTTTATTAAGCTGTACAAGGTGGTTCTAACTTTTGAGTCTGTGGATGAAATCCTAAAGTGTGACCATTCAAATGAAAGCTACTGAGCAGTACTTTCCTGTGGTGCTGTTTATTATGCTGTACAAGGTGGTTCTAACTTTTGAGTCTGTGGATGAAATCCTAAAGTGTGACCATTCAAATGAAAGCTACTAAGTAGTACTTTCCTGTGGTACTGTATATTATGCTGTATAAGGTGGTTCTAACTTTTGAGTCTGGATGAAATTCTAAAGTGTGACCATTTAAATGAAAGCTATTGAGCAGTACTTTCCTGTGGAACTATTTATTATGCTGTACAAGATAGTAACATTTGAGTCTGTAGATTAAATCCTCAAGTATGCCTATTCAAGTGACTGAAGCTCTTCAGCAGTACTTTCTAACGGTATTGTTTGTTTTTGAATAATTTATCAACAAAATGAAAGTTAGGATTTTTTCTTTCATTTTGATGTATTCTACACGGGAAGCTGAAGGGTTGCGCACAGTTTTAAAGTTATCTAAACTCTTCCTTTAACAACCAAATTCCTTTTCCTGTTGATGAATCTCTTGTAAAAGTACAAATTTGCCTCAACATCGAGCGGAACACAACTGAATCATTCTGCGGAAGTTTGGAACCAAATTCGTCCAAAATCTCTTGCGTGGTTGCTTGTCCAATAGTTGTGCATTGCAACGCAATGAAATTTCTCATCTGGATAAGTAAATCATCACTCTGGCTCCCAGGACCGTCCGTGCTCGGCGTGTCTCCGCTCGGCGTGTCTCCGCTCGGCACCAGGTTATTTCGCGCCCGCATTTTGGCTAGCAGTTGACTGGAGTGGACTGGTTCCGAACCTTCCGCACTGTTCATACCCATTTGATCGCCACTGAAGTGAGGCTTCACGGCCGAGCTTGAGGAGTTCTATGGAAAAACAACAAAGATGCAAAAACAGTCGTAAAGTTAAACCCCCGTGTACGACCACCTGTCCTAAGCGACCACTTTTAATAATACCAAATTTTTGCCAGTCAAATCATTATAGTGGAAACTTCTCGTAAGCGATCTCGACCCCACCACTTTCAACGCTGGTGATTCGAATTCTTTTTATTGTTTTTAACCTCTGGTAAGCAACAAGAGAAATTAATTCAAGAGAACAGATCCCCCGTGCATGGGCCTCCGTGTGGGGTGGCGTGGTGATTTCAAGGCCGACACCTGATTGGTCAGTTTGAAATTTAAGAATTGGTGGGTTTATTGATTTTCACAGCCTCTCATACAACACGCGATTTCCCTTCGCCATACAAGCAAAATACGTCCAGCAATGATGAAAGCTATGTGATATAAGATATCTGATCTCTGTGGAATAGAGACCGTGCGGTCATGGGAGCAAGAATGCAAATAACAATCACAGCAGGGGCGGAAGCTAATATTAGAATGAAAATAATTATCATGGGGCACGGGGTTCTGTTCTCTCAGATCATGTTCTCTTGTAAGCAACCACTCGCCTATATTTCAATGTTACTACAAATGCAAATTGAATTCTGTATAGCTCAATATGACATATAACTTTAACATGATACAAAAGAGCAGTTTTCAATAAAGTGTCAAAAGTAACTACACAATAGGCCATTTGCACGATGATGTCATATGACTACAACTACCAGAATCCTTCAGTTTTTTGTTTTGTAGTGCAAATTAGTGCTATTGTTCTTTAAACCGCACTGGGATTACAAAATTTAAATAAGAAAGGATAAACGAAATGAATTCTGGTAGTTGTAGTCAAATGACGCCATCGTGCAAATGGCCTATTGCTTTGGTTTTGCATTGCTACGCTTTGTGATTGGCTAAAAAATCTCGCGTCACTTTCTCGACCAATCAGAAGTAAAACCAAAACCAATCGTGACTTGCTCGCACGCGTTTTCACGCGCTTGGCGCCGCCGACATGTTATTGCTTCGAGCTCTGATTGGTTCATTGGATTGTTTACGACTGCTGTGATTGGTCAGAGTAATTACTTTGATTTTGGTTTTACGACACTCAATTGAAAACTGCTCTATTCTGCGTTGATAGGTGCTCTGTACATTGAACTTACTACAGGTTCATATGATTCAAATTTACGATCCCTATGGTCTGACCTCTCGTAAGCGACCACCCCCCGTAAAGGGCCACCTTGGCTTTGCATTTTAGGTGACGCTTACGGGGGGGGGGGGGGGGGGGGGGGGGGGGGGAGGGGGTTCAACTGTATTATTACATCGCAGTTTTCAGGATCCTGAAGCTAAAACACATATCAGTTCTCCAACCCTTCACATGAACCTCCAAAGAGAGACCGGAAACAAAACTGTGATTTAAATATTTATCGAGAGCTACTCATTTGAATGATATCTGCACTTTAGGATTTCCGCATTCAACAGACTAAAGAGTTCGTACCACATTTAATACAGGACTGAAATTTTGACTCCCGGATTTCTACTAAGACAATAAAATATGAAGCGTTTTTACTTGTAAAAGTTCTTGTGATGCGGCAGATTTCTTCTTCTGTCCAAAACGGGGCCTGCAAAAAAATATATAAAAAGCAAATCAGATACAAACTAGCTCGCTAAAGACAAGGATCAACATGGAGGTTAGCGTACAGATGACTGTTAAATTAACATTTGTGTAAAGGCGGAAGCAACTACAAAACCACCCCGCCTCTATTCTTAGTACACGTACAACTAAAACATTCCATTAACATACTCACTTTTTCGGCGGTGGCTCCGATAGACCAGATGAACCCGATACGCCTGTCCACGTGGGAACACCGCTGGCAGCACCCAGGCATCGCTGGCGTGACCGTTTGAGCGCCTTCACAGCACTCTGCGCAACACGGATAGCCTCGTTTTCAACCAAGGCTACGTCAGGGTTACTGGACTCCATAATGACGTCATGTTTTAAGGCGCTGTGCACACCTATGGAGAGTAGTATTGGGCTGATTTCGATATATTAAAGTTCTTACTTGGTTCCGAGACTTAAGGGAAAAAAGTCTACTGCAGCAGGCGTATTTTTTAAGGAAGGAGCCAGCTAGCGAGCGCCAAGTGAACCAGCCGTCTTGAACTCGGGAAACAGAGAAAGGCAGGAAAGTCAAAAGAAGGGTTTAACCCTTTAAGCCCCATTGGTGATTAACATCAAATTTCTCCTTGTTATATCAATGCTTAATCAATCAGAGAGGTCATGAAAATTAAGGACATGATCACACAAGATGAATTCTCTTGATATTTTAATAATTTCTCCCCACTTCTTCTATAAGAAACGTATGAGGACAAGAAAGGAGAATTTTATCTTTTTCTGATGCTACTTCTCGCGTCCCAAACATTAACCGGCCTCTCGCGCTCTCGAGAATGTAACGACTCTTACGCAGGCTACCGTGTTTTGATTGTAGTCCTGGTTCACACTAGCGACATAACGACATAAAAACAACATGAACATAACGTCATAAGAGAAGACCGGTTTTTTTTCATATGTCGCTATGTTTATGTTATTGAATCGTTATGTTGTGTTGTTCACGCTGGCGACATAAAACATCGATATAAGTTGTGTTTTTGCATTTGCTGCGAAGGGAAATATAATTCTTAGTGTGAAGAAAACTGCTTCGTTGGAATCTTTACAAACCTGTTTTCTTGAAGAGATGCTTGAGAATAAACTCGTCCTGATGGGCGCTGTATTGTTTCTGTTCGTCCACTTCCTCTGCACTTGATTGGCTGGAAGGGTTGAACATTTCATGATAATCCAGATGTTCAATGCTCCGCCCGTCAATTTCTGTAAACCACAAACAAATTTCATTTACATGTGCACAAGTTTTCCTGTCACTTGATCGCTCGTAAATACGACCCATTTTTATGGCTCCTTCGCAGCCGTTTATATTAAGAGTCACGCAACACTCCTTCCCACTGAACTGGGAAAGAAGAAGTGTTGCGTGACGTCCCTGGCGGCATTCGCGCGAGGACAAAGCTTTTGCGGCGGAGCGACGAATTCAAGCGGCAAAGGCACGAGGGGAATACATGACAAGGCAGTCTGCGCGCAGACGTCTCCCATTTTTTTCCTTCGTCTGAAAAACCGATAAACTCAACAAGGTGCATTTTTTTTAAATAAGCCCGTGCTCAAGTCCTTCGCGTGAAGAAGTAGTCATGAGAAAGCCGCAAATTTCGATCGCGCACTGCAATTACCCGGCTGCCATTGCTTTCATTTATAGTATTTAAAGGATAATCTCATGACGGTATCTAACGACACATCTCCACCAATAATGAAACGTAACAAATACTAGACTCCCAAGTATAGCATCATTTCTCTCAGCCGGATAGTCGAGCGAGGGAATCACGCGAGTGCGCGCGACAGTCACCCGCTACGAGGAGACAGGACGCGCGCGTCTCTCTTTCTTCGCTCCCTCGATTTTGAATATTCGTGCCGCGATCTCAACGAGTTTGCGTGATACATAGTGAACGCAAGGAGAGCGAAGAGAGGAATGGATTAGAGATCGTCGATCTATGCCTGCCACCTAAGATGCATTAAACGCCTCAGAAACGCCTATATAGATCATAGCAACAAAGTCGATTTTGCTGTCCGAGTATAAACAGTAAGTTATTACTCTTTTGTGAAATGTAGCATAATTATGCGAATACTGTGTTACACTGAACGGAAAACTGATTACTTTTATAAAGCTTTATAACAGCAGATAAATCGGAATTGAATATATCAAGACAAAACATTTGGTATAGGGGTTAAAAGTGCGAAAGGCATGTATTGGTAATTGCATTTTATAACATTTGGTGGCTCCTAAAAGAGCCGTTTGTTTTGGCGGTAAACCCACAAGTGAGTTTACTTGCTGCTGGTGTACTTGGTCACGGCTTTGGTTCCTTCACTGACAGCGTGTTTGGCCAGTTCACCGGGCAGAAGCAGCCTGATAGCGGTCTGGATCTCGCGGGAGCTGATGGTTGATTTCTTGTTGTAGTGAGCAAGGCGGGAAGCTTCGGTGGCGATGCGCTCGAAAATGTCATTGACGAACGAGTTCATGATGCCCATGGCTTTGCTGGAGATACCAGTGTCAGGGTGAACTTGCTTCAACACCTTGTAGATGTAGATAGCATAGCTTTCCTTTCTCTTTCCCCTTCTCTTTTTCTTTCCATCAGCTCCGGCCTTTGCCTTTCCTGCTCTCTTCTCGCCTTTCTTTCCTGCAACTTTGGGTGCCATGTCTGTAGACCAGAATGGAAAATACCTGACAACTCGATCGATCTTGTATTTATATCAGCGTAACGTTGAGATCAATTACCATACGGATCGAAAAATTCGTTTGGTGATTGGCTAGTCTAACATGCGTATAAGATGTCTGTCAATACTCTGACCCTAGAGGTTAATCTTCTTTAATGACATTTCCTTTCTATACAAAAGCTCTTTGAAATTCAAACAGCGAACACAGTTTTGATTGGAGCGTTTCGATCCTTCTTGCATAAGAACGAATTATAAATAATGCTGCCCGCCACTTTTGACCATATTTTCAACTTCTCTCACAAGCGAGCATTTTGAATAACATTTATCATGTCTGGTCGCGGAAAAGGAAAGGCAAAGGGCACCAAGTCCAAGAGTCGCTCATCCCGAGCAGGGCTTCAGTTCCCTGTTGGTCGTATCCACCGTCTTCTTCGCAAAGGCAACTATGCTCAGCGTGTTGGTGCCGGTGCTCCAGTGTACATGGCCGCTGTGCTCGAGTATTTGAGCGCCGAGATCCTCGAGTTGGCGGGCAACGCTGCTCGTGACAACAAGAAGACGAGAATCATCCCCCGTCATCTTCAGCTGGCTGTCCGTAATGATGAAGAGTTGAACAAACTGCTCTCTGGTGTCACCATCGCTCAGGGAGGTGTTCTTCCCAACATCCAGGCTGTGCTTCTGCCCAAGAAGACCGAGAAGAAGGCGAAAGCATAAATCTGCTTTCAAACACAAACGGCTCCTTTAGGAGCCACCAAATGTTATTAAAGTCATGACCAACAATCTGCTATCTTTAATAGATCTACACCACCCTTTTTTCTTTATTTTTTCTTTACTCGTGTACCGTACCCTAGCTCCAAAAGATTTCAATAAAACCTATGGCAATCAGAGAGCTGTGCGTATTCAAATTTGACAACGTGCCGTATAACGTTTCATTGGAATGCAAATTTTAAGAACGCAACACTGGTTCTGCTTCAGCAGACACTTTCAAATCGATGGCGCGAATATAATGACTAGGTGCGTCCGTTACAAACAGTGCGCCAAATTCTCTGTCCTATCTCATATTGCAACCGTGCAGCCTTTTTTCGCATACGTTATTCGTTTAAGTTGTTTTCCACAGGGATGAAAGTGACCTTGCACAACGCAGAAACATGCATAAAAGTCGTTAGTTTCTATAAAACTGTGGTGCTGCGTTGTTAGGGGAGTGAAACACGAAAATTACGTTTTAGCAATGACGAGCGAAAGCAGCCACACAAACCCTACACTGTTAGGCGTTTACAGATAGTCACGAAATAAGCCATTATTTTGGTCTGTATATATCAGCCATTGTGAGGCCACAATCGCTGTCGGTAATTCTATTCTCTGCATATACCAATTAACCAAAAGAGGCATTCATTCTTTGAACTCTACAAGCATTATTTCTCTTTTAGTTAGTAAACTGCTCGCATTCTACAAAAACCCTTGCGAAGACCTGGGCTAACCATTAAATAAACCCTGCATGTTGGTTTAATAAGCCTGCACTCGATCAAACCCTCACTGCTTTTGGAGTACGAACAAAGATCGATCGAGAACGGCGGATTTTGCAAATCCCGAAATACTGAGTCACGATCTAGGTCTGTATTGCACAAGGCAACGAGTTTATCAAGCAAAGTTGCGACATCGCTCAGTTTATTTCGAATAGGAAATACGTTCAGACAATGCTAACTAAAGATCACTACACCTTCAAACTTTTCGCATTTGAATAAGCTCGCAGCTTTCACCATAAAACAAAGTCCGACAGTGACGTCGCGTATATCATTCGCTGAGTTATCGTATTATTGGTTATGACTTTTAAGCGATTTGGTGGCTCCTAAAGGAGCCGTTTGTTTGTTTAAACTGGGTAGTTTAACCGCCAAATCCGTACAGAGTACGTCCCTGGCGCTTCAGAGCGTACACCACATCCATGGCTGTCACAGTCTTTCTCTTTGCGTGCTCTGTGTAGGTCACAGCATCACGGATGACGTTCTCAAGGAAAACTTTGAGAACACCACGAGTTTCCTCGTAGATCAGGCCAGAGATTCGCTTGACACCGCCACGGCGAGCAAGACGACGGATGGCTGGCTTGGTGATGCCTTGGATGTTGTCACGAAGGATCTTTCGGTGACGCTTGGCGCCTCCTTTTCCTAGACCTTTGCCTCCTTTACCGCGACCAGACATGTTGAATGCTACTCGTGTGATTGAGTTGTAATCAGTATCGCGTCGTTTCTTCCTTTTTATAAGTCTAAGAATGACCTCTCAGAAAACATTATACGATTCTTCTTATTATTGGTTGAAACCAAGGGGCCAAGGGTCAAATTGACATAAATTATCCGGTAACAAGGACTGTTAAAATATTCAAGTGGAAGCATGTTATGAAAGGGCCGGGGGAAAATGTCTTTTCCAATGAGAAAACGCTACAGAAACTCGTGAACGATAAATGTTGTAAAACCTCTTATAATTTGTGGTAATTTAGCATAATAAAGTAATATCTATTAAAATAAAATGCCACTAAACTTCTTCGGATCGAAATTCAGTCACATAATCTGTGAAATTATTCACAGTTTTCGTACGAGCCAATCAAATGCCTTAATTTTGAACCAATCAGAGAGAAGCCCGCCACGTATAAATCGATTGCTAGTTAGATTTCGTTATACATCAACTACATTTCGTTGACTTACTAGTTTACAAAGATGGCGCGTACAAAGCAAACTGCACGTAAATCAACTGGTGGAAAAGCTCCACGCAAACAGCTCGCCACAAAGGCAGCTCGCAAGAGCGCGCCTGCCACCGGTGGAGTCAAGAAACCTCATCGTTACAGGCCTGGTACAGTCGCTCTTCGTGAGATCCGTCGTTACCAGAAATCCACCGAGCTGTTGATCCGCAAGCTGCCCTTCCAGCGTCTTGTGCGAGAAATCGCTCAGGACTTCAAGACCGACCTGCGTTTCCAGAGTTCTGCTGTGATGGCTCTTCAAGAGGCTAGCGAGGCTTACCTTGTTGGTCTGTTTGAAGACACCAACTTGTGCGCCATCCACGCCAAGCGCGTCACCATCATGCCCAAGGATATTCAGTTGGCCCGCCGAATCCGCGGAGAGCGAGCATAAGTGGATTACATCCCTCTCAAAACAAACGGCTCCTTTAGGAGCCACCACATTAATAAAAGCAATGACCAACATACAAAACTTCATTTTCAAATATAACATACTTGTTTCGACAATGAAACCTCAAACCTATTTTATGACCCAGAAAATATTCTTTTTTGAAGCGCAAATAGAGATTATAAATCTGTGACCACATTGATAAACGAATAACCAACATATAGAGCTTTATTTTCAAATATAACACTAATTTCGACAACCTCTAATCTATTTGATGACTAAGAAGATATTCTTTCTTGAAGCGCTTTCGCTACCAATTCTGTAACCGTAGATGTGGTCGTGCTAACAATTATTATTATTATTATAATAACAACAGTCTATCAGTAGCCTAAACAGCACACGGTGCAAAGTATACTTTATTAGGCGTCGTTACACTGTAATGTTTTTCGACACAAATTACACGAACATTGCACTTCCCGCCATTTTTGTGCTACATTTTCTGCAAATATTTTCATTGTTCAGCTTGCTCGCAAACTCTATATTTTTACCTTTAGGTCGTAATATTTTGTAATAATAAGTCTTGTTGGTTGAGTGTATTTATGTTCGTGTGGATCTTCCATAGGGAAACGATTTAATAATAACCCTCTCGAAACTCGACAGCCATCGAATGATCAGGAATGAGAAAACAAAGACGCTGAATTTTGTGCTCGTTTCTGTCGGCACGTCGAGAGTCATGACGCCATAATTCGGCTCCAAATACAACAATCACTGTTCAGCTTTCTCGCAAATTTTATTTTTTTACCTTTTGGTCGTGATGTGTTGTGATAATAAGTTCTTGTTGCTTGAGTATTTTTCTGTTATATTGGGAAAAGGGTTTGTTTAATCACAGGCTTCCCAAGCTCAACATTCGACTCTACATACGTGGTGTATGCGACAGCTTGTGTATAAAGAGAAATGTATGGGAAAATCACGGATTGTCTAAAATTGGGCAAATAACTATCTATTTTGAAATAAAGTTTACCTACCTCAAATGTGTCGCTTACTTGTGTCTTGTACTGAATTTGAAGCCATTCCGACGCCATTTAGCGAAGTTATTCGAAGTCGTCGGTTGTCCTTCTAAAAAGAAGGAAAGGCAGACCACTGCATCGATCGCTGGCCAGAGGTCACTCCACAAATCGCTCTCTCCTCAAAAGGAAAATTCCCGAATCGCAATAAAACCAACAGTTTCATAGAGCCCAATAAATTTCACTCCACATACGTGCGCTTCGGCGGTCGAAAGACTCGTAAAGAACCGAGATATTTTGCTTTAAATTCGCCTATTCGGCTTTCCAGATATGCTTGTGATCGACCTGGCGCCAACGGTCGTTTACTCAACGACAAGTATCTGGTTTCATCCTCAACTCTGATTGGTCCATTTGAACCAAGTCACCCGCTGACAACACGACCCTCCACCGGAGGGAAAGGTACATTTTGTCACGAATCAAGTGTCACACACGGGTTCAGGTTGCCATCGCCTGCTATGTTGTGGTGCAATGTGTTCACAAGTTCAAGGATTCTTGAGCTGGACATGCTCGCCTCGTCCCAAATTATTACATCAACGTCTCAAATCCTTCGTACAAGGCTGGCAGTGGCCATTGACCTCTCCAGAACCAGTTTGGCTGGCATATCTGCCGTCCCAAGACCGTAAAATGAATGTACAGTCGACGTCAATCCACTGCCGTAGACCGTGCAGGCAATCCCTCTCGAACACACCACGGCGACTTTGAGATTTCGGGATTCACAGTCCTTTAAAATGCTTGTTACTAGTCTTGACTTTCCAAAGGTTGTGACCCGCCGACACAAACTGCAACGCTTTTTCTTGCTCTGCGTTGAGGGCCATTTCGACGAAGACAGCTGCTGCCAGAGAATATCCCGAAGTCGCAGGAAATTTTGCTCGATCACCGGATCGCGTCGATCAAAAACTACATTTTGTATGATTGCGGCTTCAGCCCATTTTGGATGCAAATGCGTGCAGAGAACTAATACGATGGAGCGAACTTATTGTGATAATTCAAGCAAATTTTTCGAATAAAGTTGAGTGAAACTCTTGAATACTCGCGAATATCTTGCTTTATTCTGCACGTGGAGGTGTCAGATTTATCTTTACGCGGGTTTTCCCCGACATGTAAACATGGCTGTGATTGGCTATTGCGAACAATACAGCTTTCAGAAAACATCCCTTGGGAGCCCTAGTGTGACACTTGATTCGTGACAAAATGTACCTTTCCCTCCGGTGGAGGGTCGTGTTGTCAGCGGGTGACTTGGTTCAAATGGACCAATCAGAGTTGAGGATGAAACCAGATACTTGTCGTTGAGTAACGACCGTTGGCGCCAGGTCAATCACAAGCATATCTGGAAAGCCGAATAGGCGAATTTAAAGCAAAATATCTCGTTCTTTACGAGTCTTTCGACCGCCGAAGCGCACGTATATGGAGTGAAATTTATTGGGCTCTATGAAACTGTTGGTTTTATTGCGATTCGGGACTTTTCCTTTTGAGGAGAGAGCGATTTGTGGAGTGTCCTCTGGCCAGCGATCGATGCAGTGGTCTGCCTTTCCTTCTTTTTAGAAGGAGAGACAACGACTTCGAATAACTTCGCTAAATGGCGTCGGAATGGCTTCAAATTCAGTACAAGACACAAGTAAGCGACACATTTGAGGTAGGTAAACTTTATTTCAAAATAGATAGTTATTTACCCAATTTTAGAGAATCCGTGATTTTCCCATACATTTCTCTATATACACAAGCTGTCGCATACACCACGCATGTAGAGTCGAATTTTGAGCTTGGGAAGCCTGTGGTTTAATAAACCCTTTTGACCGCCATCAAAAGATCAGGCACGAGAAAACGGCGAAATATTGGCGTGCGTATGTTGTTGTTGTCAGTTGTGAGTCATGGCGCCATAATAAAATCGGCTCCTAAAATAACAATACAACAATTAAGAAATACCAGAGGATTCGTACGATTTGGTATAATTACAAGGTTGGTCTTATTGAAACCCAAATAACGCTGGCTTCGTTGTTTCTAATTCAAATGGAATGCTGAAAGAACGAAAACATTGCGCCATTACGGTATGCAGATACAGCTCGCTGACTTGAGCGAAATCGATCTGTTAAGAGATATAATAATATTAGAGTTATAGAATCTCAAAGCTCAAAACTCATCACGGAAAAGGAAAAAAGGCATAAAATAGAAAAACAAACACTAAGATGACAAATTTTGTTTGGCTATCTGTGCTTTCAGGTCAATAACAACATCGGTGGCGAGCAGTCCTGTTGCACATCTGCTTTGCGGCGACGAGTCGTTTAGATTTTGAAGTTGAATAACTCTCTGGTGCTGAAAATTTCAGCATTGCAAACTACAGCTCCAATCCGATGCTCTTCTCCTCATGAAATCGCCCTGCCTCCGACCGATCAATATTATATTGTTGAATAAAAACACAGGTTCTATCGACCACGACTCTCTGGAATCTGACAGTGATTTACAAAATGGCGGCCTGAGGAATTTGTCCTTGTTGCTCGGACAAAAGTGACATTTATTCATGGAAAGTTTAGATCCAGGTCTTATTTTATGCTCAAAGATTACGGTATAGGAGTATTTCTTTCTCATCATCTGCGATATCTTGCAGAAAAGTCACCAGGGCAAATGTTATTTCGCTACAAAGACAAAATCGTCTTTACAATGTAACAAATTTATAAGCTTAAAAGCTTATAATTTCTTTTTTCGCAAGTCATAATCCCAAAACAGTTCACATCTACTCCATGCAAAAGACTTAATCCTAATATTCTTGGCCTTCGATTGAATAAAAAAATTGCTAATCGGGCATTTCAATGAACAAAATGTTAAGTAAACTAGCACACAATTCACATTTTCGAGCCCTGTTTCCTCAGTAGTCTGCATTGTACACATGTATACTTCACTTGCGCATTCGACTCGGCATTTCGAGTGTTCAGTTCCTTCAGGTCGAAGTACATCGAGGTTCTAAGTTGCAACATGTCTACACCACCAAAATCTCCAGCTAAAAAGAAGCCAGCGGCGCCTAAAAAGGATAAAAAGCCAGCTGCTCATCCACCATACATCGAAATGATCGTGGCTGCCATCAAAGCGCTGAAAGAGCGAGGCGGTTCTTCTCGCCAAGCCATCCTGAAGTACATCAAAGCCAACTACAAGGTTGGTGAGGTCGGCTCGCACTTGAAGACGGCTCTGAAGAGAAACACTGAGAAAGGAATTCTTGTACACACCAAAGGTGTTGGCGCTTCAGGTTCTTTCAAGTTGGGGGAAAAGAAAGTAGAGAAGAAACCGAAGAAGAAACCGGCTGCAAAGAAGAAGCCCGCCGCGAAACCGAAGAAGCCAGCCGCCAAGAAGGCAGCGAAGAAACCAAAGAAATCCCCGGCAAAGAAAGCCGCCAAAAAGCCCGCAGCCAAGAAACCAGCAGCTAAAAAATCAGCAGCAAAGAAACCTGCTAAAAAGCCTGCCGCCAAGAAACCAGCGAAGAAACCCGCAGCCAAAAAGCCCGCCAAGAAAACCCCCGCCAAGAAAACCGCGGCTAAGAAGTGAAGAGCGATGATTCTTCATTAAATAAAACGGCTCCTTTAGGAGCCACCAAATGCGAAAAGGCAATGACCAACAGAGTACATATTTTATTGCATTGTATCCAGTTTCTTTCTGGTGCTTTTGACCTTTTCGTGGCTGTTTTTTTTTCGTCACGCAACGACTGTCTTTACGTGACCACCCGAGCAAATGCCATGCATATTCCTATTTACCCTCCAAAATCACAATTCTCTGTTTTCGAATTGCCCATAATACACTTTGTTTGCCCCCCAAATTTTGCATAAACTATTGTTTGTAAATGCTCTTGGGAGGACTGCATATTCCCAAGAGCATTTCAAAACAATAGTTTATGCAAAATTTGGGGGGCAAACAAAGTGTATTATGGGCAATTCGAAAATAGAGAATTCAAATTTCATTTTGTAAAATATTGAAAAACAAATGGTACCATACAAAAGTACTGCCGAAGGTGTTAAATGATCACGCCATAGAGTTTATAGAGCTACATTGCATGTCTGCATCATAGACTCAGGGAGTGAAAGAGTTCATTCAACGATTTTATTATACCAAGATTTCGCGTACGTGATAATGATAAAGGCAATTTATTCACTAGCCCTTGTATAAAACGTTTTCACCTGACGTCACGCACTAAACAAAAGATCTCTCATTTATTTATAGCATCTATTACTTTCTTTTGTTCCGTCCACCAGCATGGCCGCTGGGCTTTTGTCTTATAAATCCTCAGGGAAAGGTTGCAAACCACCTATTATGCCTTTGTAGCTGGTCTTTTTGCTCATATGCACAGCTCAGCATGAGCATCCCCCCGGGCATTTGTCAAGTTGTCGGTCCCCACGGTGGGGCATTTGTCAGTAAAGGTCTGCCCCTGGGTGGGGACATTGGTCAATTTTCCAACAGTGATATCACGAAGAGTACACAACAAAACTTCATGTATAATATTTATTGTACTAGACCCATAGGGAACCCACGCGTTTATTTAGAATGAACAAAGAATAACGTTACAAATGGACTTACGTAATGTTGTGTTTCAATCCAAATGTGCTGTTGCTTTTGTGCTGTTGAATGACCGGTGCATTAAATGCGAGACGCTGACAAGTTAAACTTTAATAACAGACGGCGAAATGCGAGACCATTTTAAAATAACAGACACGATCGTTTCATCGTATCAACGGGTTTGATCGGACATTTTAGTTATTCGACACCGGTCATTCAACAGCACAAAAGCAACAGCACATTTGGATTGAAACACAACATCACGTAAGTCCATTTGTAACTTTATTCTTTGTTCATTCTAAATAAACGCGTGGGTTCCCTATGCTAGATCTATCACTACCCCAACGCATACTGTACATACGGTGGGGGAGGGGGAAGGATCTTCTCCCCTCACTCCCTCCCCCAGCACCAGAGCCCGAGAGCTTTCTCGCAGGCTGAGCTTGCCTCAGAGGAGAGCGTAGTTTGCACCATAGGTGCTCCGCAAAACGTCGTCGGTTTTATCAAAGTAAACACTTACTTGCTCGTCGACGTTTTCTCTTCTTTTCTTTGATTCGGATTTTCTTTTTGAGCTCCACGTCGCTTAAAGAAGAAATCTTTCTCTTGCCCTTCTTAGCCGTTCCACCACTTGTCCCCTGATTTGTAACAGTGACACCTTCTTTGGTAACCAGGTTTTCAGAAGCAAAAGTCACTACTTTCTTTCTGTCTGCTTTTGTTCCTTCTTCCATCTGCCGCGTACTGTTCGTTGTTTCATCCATTTTCAAAGGTGTTGAAATAATTTCAGAGGTGGATAAAGAAGCTTGTCCTTTTTCAACAACGCTGGGGTTATTGGCAGTTGTGCTTTCCTCTGTGATCGCATTCAATTTCCCACTTTTCTCGTCGCTTTCTTCATTGCCAACGTCTTTCTCCACTTTCCTTTCTTCTCCTTTATTTTCATCGCAAACAGTTTGTTCTTTCTTTGTTTCATTCTCGGCTTTTTCATTCTTTAAATTCTGCGCTTCCTTTATGTCTCTCCAGTCGATGCAAAACGCTCCACCAGCCTTCTCTTCATCTCGCCCTTTCTTGTTGACATCTCTCTTCGTTTTCTTTGTCCTCTTATCTACGCTGGGCGTTGCAGTTTCTTTTCTTTTCATTTGTTTTTTCTTTCTGTGGATTCCAGGAACTTTGACTTCACAATTAGATCCAGCAAAGATGGCGCTTGTTTCTGTGCCATATCGCTTGTCACAACTGTCGAGAGTGAAAAGCTCGTACAGATCATTTGATTTGAAGAACCTCCGTTGCTTTGGGTCTTCAAGCACTCGGTTAGTCAGGAACTGTTTGAAAATTTGCCTGTGAAAGGAAGCATATTGCGGTCAGATTAACGCTGTGAAGGGAAAATTTCATTTGCGCAGTTAGATCTCAACAAATACCACAAACACACACACACACACACACAAAACTAATAATTAATCGAATAACGTACAAATAGTGCCAAGCACGTAAAAACAAGCATGCAGTGCCGACCAAGCGCGGGGAAACATGCCCCCAGTATCAAGCGCGGGAAAACAAGCACGCCGTACCGAGTGCGGGAAAATACGCACCCAGTGCCTAGCGCGGGAAAACATGCACCCTGTACCAAGCGCGGAAAATACGCACCCAGTGTCAAGCGCGGGAAAACGCGCGTAAACGGTTAGCATCAGATTTGCTTTTGTTTGTGCTCGTCGTTTCCTCAGTTCGAAAGGAGCCAAAACAATAATTTTCCATTTAAAATAAAGTTCTCAGACATATCAATTGGACTGTTAATCATAATCGTTCACTCTGTCTCTCTTACCGATGATAAATTTTCTCCTCTATTGTCCCAGTAGTGATAAGGCGATATATGGTAACAGGTTTCTTCTGGCCGATCCTCCAGGCTCGTTCTCGAGCTTGTGTGTCCGTGCTGGGGTTCCAATCAGGGTCATAAATAATAACCCTGTCTGCGCCCACTAGATTCACGCCCAGACCTCCAACACGAGTGGTAAGCAGGAACATGAAGATCGACCTATCCTATCACACCAATAAAGGAAAAATAATAGCGGTGATTACCTCAGAACAATTACTTGGACTAAAAAATGCTACAAAATTCAATACACGGACAAACCTCCTTGTGGATGGCAGCGCTCGCAAGCGACCTCTTATAAGTGATTCAGTGGAACCCCGCGGTACAAACACGCCGTTAATACGACCACTCGCCATAACGAAAACGTCTCTATAACGGCCAGTTTTCCGTAGAAGGATTTGAGTATATCGGTAGGAATTCGGGACAAGAAAACGTGGCCGTTGTAGAGAAGTGGTTGTTGGTTGTTAAATTGTTATTTATTTTTTATTTTTATGGGGAGGTGATTGTTAGTGTAAGTTCGACTTTAGCTTTCTAAACAATAATTCGTTCAATAAGGTATTTTTATTTTTTTAACTTGTGTAATTAGTAGAATACCGAATAAGTATTTTCAATACTTTATACTTCTAACATAAATAATAATTATCACCAAAGTGTCCACAAATAGTGAAAGGGACTTGTCTCCCAAGCTACCCGGGGTGGGGACTCCCACAAAAAATCGACGGCGATGATTGTTGGGAATTTTGAAAGGAACCCTCAGGAGGTAACAAAAACCCGTTTCATGGGTGGGTGTGACTCACATGATTAATTTTTACCCCCAAGAGGTACCAATTCTCTGTGAAAAGTTGTTCCTGTCAGCACCTAGAAAGCATTAGAATAGCTGTGACAGAGGTTATTCTCGATTCACACAAGTTAGTGGTACCAAACCATGATTTTTAGCCTCTTAAGGTATGACGATCCCGGCTGTCACATTTGCACGATTTGTACAGGAGTCCCCCCCCCCCCCCCCCCCCCCCCCCCCCCCTTTTTCCCGGGCTAAGCCACTGTATTCCAACACATTCAAAATACTATGAAATTGTAACACTGACTTAGCATGTACCTCGTTGAAGTTTCTAATCAAAGGCTGTCTTGAAGAAACTGGAGTGGAACCATCAAGTCTAAAATATGTGTAACCTTTGGAGGTGACATACGTTTCCAGGATGTTTAGCATCTGTAAGAGTAAGCCAAACAAATGATCAGTTGCTAAACATATTGTAATAGACCCTTCCACGGTTTTTTCAACTTTTGATATTGGCCATGTAGCGAAAATCTAATGACACTGCTGGAAAGAGTACCTCAAAATTAGTAAAATAGCCAAGTTTGAGAGTCGTATCTTGTAAAATCGCAAAGTTATATGGCAAGTTTGTGCCCCCCAGCATACAAATGTCTGTAAAATTTCCCGACTTTGCGAAGCTATAACTTTGCGATTTTACAAGATACGACTCTCAAACTTGGTTATTAAACTAATTTTGAGGTGCTCTTTCCAGCAGTGTCGTTAGATTCCCGCTACATGGCCAATATCAAAAGTTGGAAAAAACCGTGGAAGGGTCTATTGTAAAAGCACAGAGAAGAAAGGCCAAGGAGACAAAGCACTGATTTTAAAAATCTCACTGTCTAATAGTTCTAATAGACACAAACAGACTTGCAGGGAATCAATCTCAATTTGGTGATGCCGATAAGGGACTGGTCATTATTGAGAGGAGGGAAAGGCTGTTGCAAAACAAAGCATGCTGTATTCACTAACCTGTCTTGTTTGCGAGAAGAGAAGCACTCGATGTCCTTGCTCACGCCACATGTTCAACAAAGCTTCAACAACAATCATTTTTCCAGACCTTCTTCCATCCCTATACCCCTCCTCAGGGTCCGGTTCATCTGCCTCACCCGTCTCCCCTAGTTCAGCTTTTAGCTGATCCTGTTTGGCCTTCCACAGGGAGCCTGCTTCTGACGTCAGATCTGGGTGATTGCAAATCTTTCGCAGCATAATCAGACCTGGGAACACCTGCAATGAAATACAATAACGGGGCTTTGTCACTGTTGTGGTTCAAATTTTTCCTTGGTTTAAAAATTTTCAAACCAGTTTAATTTTTATTTTCCTTTGTCCTTGATTCATTATCATAATCTAAGACAAAGGAAAACAAAATTTAAACTGGTTTGAAAACTTTCAAACCAAAGAAAAATTTAAACCACAACATCACCATTTTTAAGTGTTATTTTAAAAAGCTAAAGGAGATATTTATATCAGTGGAAACTTAAAAATAATGGTCCCATTTTGTTTAAAATTGCTTTACGAGTATATTAAAACTATAAACAAGTGTCTCTGACTACAGATGGTCAGGATGGAAGTGGATTGCGACTTGAAAAAAAATGGCCAATTTTTTCAAGTCCGTTCAATGTGTGGAAATTTACTTGATATCTTGTTCTTGGTGTTCTAAGAGCATTTTGTGTTTGAAGGAAGATGCTCAGTTTTAATTCTAGCACAGTCTGAGACAAAAACATAAAAACTGCCATGACATAGCATAGCCCCTTTAAAGGGTGGGTAACGTCACTGATTTTCAGTATCAATTTAAAAACTAAGAAACAAATTTAAGTAATGAAAACCTAAAAATAATGCTACAGTCTTGTTGACAAGAACTACACTTGTGCACTGAAACTGTTATCAATTTTGTCTTTGGCTGTGAATGACCTGGATGAAATGGATTGCAAATTGTACAATTGTCAGATTTTTTCAACTTTATCAAAGTTGTGGGATGAATGATTCACCTCCTTTCTACGAAACCCTGCATTTCATTTTGCCGAGCTTTACCGACAAAATGCAACACGCCTGGAAACCAGGCACATGCAAACTGTTCATGAGTGTGTTTGGAGCTCTGTTTTCATCAGAGAACTCTTGTCAAAGAAGACACTAAACAGTTACCTTGTAGTTACCAGCGAGAATCGACTGTACTTCCTTGGAATCTAAATATTGCTGGTAAAGTTCCCGCTGCTCCTCAGTCAGACGACAGAAAAGTACCTATAAGAAAAAATATACCGAGATTCAAGTCAAGCACAGATTTCAGTTGGAAAAACAGGAAATACGAAGATGTAAAACTTTTGAACAAAGATTGTGACAACAATAGCACAAATCTGCACAAAATAAGAGTAAAAAAGAATTTTATGAGGGATAGACCTTTTATCAAAGCCCCCTAACACTAAAAAATGTTTGCAAATCAACCAATGTGATTTGTAGCTGCTGGGTGGAGCAAACAATCAGGTCTTCCATTGCTTTACTAGGGGCAGGGGATCACAAGGGCATTCTCCCCTGGAAATTTTTGTTTTTACTTTTAGACTTACAGAGACAAAAAACAGCATCTTAAAAGCACTAATATATAATTCTGGTTACTTAAACATGTTTTTGTGCCCTTAATCAAAAAATAAGAAAAATAGGACAAGGTTTTCTTTAAAAAAAAAATTGGGCAAAAATAGGCATGCCTAAAAAAAATAGGAACTTGAACCCTGTAAGAACTAACATAAACAAATATCACATATCCTTAGTGATAATGCTGCTCTCCTTGATAAACATTCTGCACATTTCATACTGCTAGCCTACCATGCATCAGTGCCTTTTATCATCAAAATCAAACAAACTTGCATTCTACTCAGAACACAGTCTACTCTTTGAATGGACACCTCTCTAAGCCAAGGATGAGGCTAAGAGTAGATTTCAATTGAGTGTAGAAAGTAATTTTGCAATAATTATTGCATTGGTTTTACATTGCATTTGCATTGGTTTTGAAAGTAATTTTGCAATATATTTATTTTATTGCATTGGTTTTGCATTGCTACACATTGTGATTGGCTAAACTATTTTGCATCACTTTCTGAACCAATCAGAAGTAAAACCAAAACCAATTGTGACATACTTGCACGTGTTTTCCCGCGCTTGGTGCCAGCTACATGTATTTGCTTCGAGTTCTGATTGGTTCATTGGTTTGTTTGTGTCTGTTGTGATTGGCCAGAATTAGAGCAGTTTTCAATTGAGTGTCGTAAAACCAAAACCAAAGAAATTACTCTCATCAATCACAGCAGTCGTAAACAACCCAATGAGCCAATCAGAGCTCGAAGCAATTACATGCCGGCAGCGCCAAGTGCTGGAAAATGCATGCGAGCAAGTAACGATTGGTTTTGGTTTTACTTCTGATTGGTCGAGAAAGTGGCCCGAGATTTTTTAGCCAATCACAAAGCGTAGCAATGCAAAACCAATTGAAAGTAATTGACTGTGTAATTATACTTTCTACACTCAATTGAAAACTGCTCTATTACTTTGGTTTTGGTTTTATGACATGCTCAGTTGAAAACTGCTCTAGAAGATAGAAAGAAATGTGTCAATCTAACCTGCTCGTTCTTGGTTGGAAGATCCAAACTTATCTTTACGTCTTTCTTCAGTCTTCTCAGCAGGTATGGATTTATTGTGTCTCTCAGAACACATGCGCACTTGTACGCAGTTTCAACCTGACAATTAAATGAATGAACTTTGTATTTTGTTCCTTGGGGACGCACTCTCATATATAATCTCTATGAGTATGTGCCGCTGACAAGGTTATGGTTTTTAAAACAGTTTTGTCTGGGATAGGGTATAAAAATCAAAGAGTTTTAGTCTAGAATAGGGTGTCATTTACCAGGAAACTGACCTGTGGTATGAAGACAGAGTTTCTGGAAAAAAGAGAGTCTGGGATAGGGTAAGGGTTACCGTGGGCCCCTCCCCCCTTTCCCCCCTCCCCTCCCCCCCCCCCCCCCCTTTGGGTTTGTGTTGCATTGATAGCATTGTTGTGTGGTTTGATCATCTGATGTCACCTACGTTTAGTATCACTTTGAATAGTCAAAGAACATAGGTTGCAGATAGCCACGATGAAAGTGGATTGCAGATTGATGAAAAAAGTGGCCGATTTTTTGTAGTTCTTTGGAAAAATCACTCAAATTTGGTTAAAGTTTGTTCTTCCTTCATGAGAATCACTTCATATTCTTGTCTTGGTGTGGCTAAAGTTCCTAGTTAATTTACCTCATCAACTCTATTGAGAAAACCAAACTTTTATGTTCCATTGTGTTGAACTTCTATTGAGAAAATCTTTGCTTTATTCTCAAGTGAGCAGTACCTGAACTTTAGTAGCATTTGAGTATCCTCCCATTGTTATTGGTACGGAGAATTCAGTCATGAAAACTGGCAGAGTGCCAAGTTTGCCGGGAAATACAAAGTCAAACAGTGACCAAAGCTCACGTAAGTTGTTCTGCATGGGTGATCCTGAAAGGATGATACGGTGAGGAGTTCTGAACTATAAAAAATAGTAAGAAAAATAAACGTGAGTCAGGATTAAATTCAATCATAACCTGAAATTACATGGAATAATTATATGGGAATAGCTTCAAAACAAGCAACTTGTATCATCTGCAGTGCACCAATTCCTGATTTTTGAAGTGACATCGGTTTATTTTTTAACCAGTGACATGAGGATTGGCCAATGAAATCCAACTATTTTTTACTGCCATCGTTCAAACAACAAATACTAATAAATCTTGTGTGTGTTCATTACGAAAAACTTTTTCAAAAGCATGATTCATATTATGCTATAAAGCGCACACTCATGCCACAAAAATGAATCACATGTGACAGCACATATGTCAATGCAAATAAAAAAACATTCAGTACGTGTGAAGAGATGCCATTTTTCGTGCCAAAAATCGTCATCTGGAATTGATTTGCTGCAGCTGACACAATATTATTGATAATACTATAATAACATTATAATAATTAATGTTTCAGTACCTGTTTACAAGCCAAGGTTATCTCTGCATCGGGATTTCTTATCTTGTGCCCTTCATCCAGTATGACATAATCAAACCTTTGAGCAAGAAGACGCTCCTGATGTTGACGCATTCCAGAATACGACGTAACCAACACACCACTCTCGGCACAAATCTTCTTGATAAGCTCTTGCTAAAAATTAAACAATCAAGGACGGTGCCACCTATTGTTATTGCGCATACGTTCTGCGCATGCATTGCGCGATTGTCGCGCGAGACACTGGTTATCTTTTTAACGCGAACGCGCGAGGTAAAGGCTAAGTTCCGCCCACTTTTCATGTCAAACTGTCAACTCCCTGGCTCAGTTTCTAAACGAGTTCTCAAAAATCTACGAAAATGTGTTTATAGACCTTCTGCAGCCTAAAAGTGCTAAATTCCTTCTCTATTTTGCAAACGACAGAGCCTCGGTAATGAAACTATTTTGATGCCGCCTCGATCAACAGAACGCGTACGTTTTGCCTTTCTTTACGAAGATTGTTTACATTGGCTTCTTTTCTCCATTCAAAATTTCAACAAAACTTCAAGTCAACCGGCCAGACTAGTGTTTTTTTTTTTTATATAAAACAAGCACACTCAAGGCATAAAATCCAAGGAAAGGCTGGCATGTTGTTATTTCCAATTTGCACAAGTTTTTGTTTTGGCGGACAAACTCGCGTTGTTTGAAATTTTTGTTTAAGCTTATCTGCAAAAATCTTTTGCCAGTGACCATTTTTGCGAATAAAAAAAGTAATGATATAACAAAAGCAGAAAAACAACTGTTCCAGTTAAATCAAACAAACGTCAAAAAAGAGAATTGAGATGAGCAAAGCGTTTTCAAAAAGACCATTTTTGACAATTGGTGAAGATATAAAAACAACTGGCTGAAGCCAGCAACTAAAGAAAACTGGCCGCTCCAAAGCCGGGAAGCATCCGACTAAAGTATTCCCTCCCTCGATTGCTGGCAAGCATGGTTTTTAGTGTAATCTTTCATAAACACATTCGTGCATTTCGGTACAATTAATTTCCATTATTATCTATCATAAGCAAGTGGTGTTTTTCGAAGTCGCATCTTGTCAGTTCTCAACTGCTTTGCATTAGAACAAATTTTGATAGGCGAAAAACGTGCCATGATAAACTGAAAAGAAATCTTATCTTTTTAGATCAAATAAAGCCGTAGACTTCGGCAAAAAAGTGTTTTATTATTTCACGATTTTTTTTTAAATTAAAGTGTACCGACTAATTTTTTCCAAAGTTATCAGAGAATCCATGAAAACTACAGGAGCTTCACAAGAAAATAAACACGGGGCCAAATGAAATTACAAAACTCAAGCACTTTTCGACAAATATTTCTTACATTTTGACTCCAAATAACCGTTAAAAGACTAACCTGCCAATCTAGAGTTTTTCGGCAGCCGCCGGACCAATCACCTCGATATAGCACTGATGTTTTCAAGTTGGTAATGGATCGGAAGAAAGTTCTTGTGCCCGAAGGAACATAATAAATCCGTAGATCCACTGTAGATCAATGGAAGTGAACCGATTTTGCGTTTTTACGCCTTTACTGTGCTGCTTGACCTTGAAATCCCCGAAAAATGTTTCTCAAAAGAGCAACTTACAGCTACAAATAGAATTAATTTTGAATTCTACAATGTTTGTCTTTTTATTGTGTTTTGAACGGTAAGCCGTCGAGTGGAAATCCCAGCATGCCCCCGAAAAAGACACGCACAATATTTAACTTACTAGGGAGGGCATAGAAAAAAATGTCGCGGACCCCGAAAGCCATTCCGTAAAAGTTGAAAACATCTAAATATAACTTGTAAAAATGCGTGGTGACCCCTACTTTTTATCTTATAAAATGGAAGTGGTAAGCATATTGAGCACACAATTAATTTTTTGTTGTGGGCAAAAGTTATTAAGACTGTATTTTTGGCGAACGTGGGAAACCTGTCAGGGTCGATAATGGCTCCGTTGTGATGATTTTTGTAACTTAAAACACGTAAACAGTAGTTGTTATGTTACCATTCGTTATGTATTTTAGAGATTTTTAGAATTATTGTTACTTTTGTGTATGTAAAGGCGAATTCTAAGGAAATCCGCGAAGAAAGTTGTATTTTTCCGTTTTTCGAAAAAATGCTGATGTCAGCATTTTTTCCAGATTGAAGCCTTATTATCTCCGAAAAATGCGTGGTTACCCCCAATTTTCTCTTTGGATTCCAATAGCCCCTGCTAAGATCTACTTTTCCCGCATAGTCAAAAACCTGGCAAAAAACTTCGCTATTAGGTGGCACCGTCCTTAAGGAGATTAGTCCAGTGAAGCAACTTATGACCCTTTAAACACAATCTTGGACCAAATTAGTTGAGACCATGGAATGCTTTGGGTGTGTAGTGATTTGACTGGAAAAAAATTTGGTACATGTTAGAAAAGTGGTCACTTAGAACAGGTGGTCATTTATGTTGTGGTTCAAATAATTTTTCTTTGGTTTGAAATTTTGAAACCAGTTTAATTTTTGTGTTCCTTTGTCTCTTACAGCCATGCTCCGTCACGCGTTCGACCAGTAAATATATCTACAAGACTGAAAATTATGAACATTTGAATATTTCTTGGTAACATCCGAGATTTGAATGAAACCATGAAGATCTCTCTGGAAAACACTTAATGAAAGTCACGAGTTAACGTAAAAATAACTTCGCTACACGCATAAAAAACCTAATATTGTTCGGATATGTAACATTTCAAATAAAATGATATTTTTTTGCTCTTTGTTTTTGAAAATGCGGTAAAATAATATTCTCACGGGAATTCCGAATCTTGAATGAATTTACAAAACCGATGTATAAACTTGAAAACTCCATTCAAAGTTTTAAAAATACTGGTCACACATGACGGAGCAATTGGCTGTAATAGTTATATGAAAATGAATGTAAGACAAAAGAACACAAAAATCAAACTGGTTTCAAAATTTTCAAACCAAAGAAAAATTTGAACCACAACACTTATGAGAGGTGGTCACACAAAGACGTCCGACTTATGTTAATTATTATGAGTTTTGTAATTTAAGCTACAACTGACCTTAAACCCCTGATAAGTTCCTGTTTCATGTAACACGGCTACCCTAAACTCAGGCCACCATCTATGGAATTCCCCAACCCACTGATGTAGAACTGTTACAGGACAAACAATCAACACTGGGCCAAGGCCACCACGCCTGTTAGAAATTAACAGATTTTAAAAAATGCTTTAATATACTATACAGAACTAACTGTACAGAGCTCCATATGTTTAACTGCTAAAACACTACCTGAACAATACAATACAATACAATACAATACAATTTTATTTTACTCGGAATGAATGAATGAATGAATGAATGACGCATCACTGAAGCACTGCAAAATTTTGCCTTGCTATTAAAAGAATCGGTAACGAAAGCAGCACTGCAAGCCGCTGCTTAAAAGCTGCTATGAAAATTAGATGTAAACATTTAAATTACAACCTGCTATAACCCTTTCATTCTCAGTGTCAGCTATAGACTGAGACATGTACAGTGTAGTAGTTCTAACTTGTGAGTCTGTTGATGAAATCCTATGGTGTGACCATCCAAATGAAACCTCTTCGGCGGTACTTTTGCATGGTACCATTTCTTTTTCAACATTTTACAAAAATTAATATAATTTGGAATTTTTTTAATTTTGATTTTTGTCACTCTTGGGACAATATCACTGTACAATGAATGCTGCAGATACCAAATAAAGGACTTTTCCTTAAGGTACAATAATTTCAACTACCACACATTGTATACAATGAACAATACCCACTTTGATTTCTTTGCTGACATTTTGCTGTGCTTGAGTCCAGCTAAGAAAGCAATCATCTGAACGGTTTTTCCCAGACCCATCTCATCACCAACAATGCCGCCAGCCTGTTGACAGTGAAGTTCCCACAGCCACTGCACTCCTGTCTGCTGGTATCTTGATCAAACAACACGAAGAGTAATATTATTTTGAAGAGAATAACTGTATTAACAGAACAGATATGCAGAAAAATAGGATTTCTCCTTTTGGTATCTGTCGTAGTTCAAATGTTTCTTTGCTTTGAAAATTTTCAAACCAGCTTAATTTTTATGTTTTGTCTGTCTCGCATTCATTATTATATTCTAAGACAAAGGAAAACAAAAATCAAACTGGTTTAAAAAAAAAAAGCCAAAGAAAAATTTGAACCACAACATATCCATTTTTTAACACTCAACTTCAAGTTTAACATGACAAGGCAAACTTCATATCTCCAAACAACCATTGATTTTAATGGATGGATGGATGGACATACAAATAATCGCATATTCAGTCAGTAAGTCAGAGTGTTGTTTTTATATGTTAGCCACACTTACTTGTACAACTTGTGCCAAATTTTTCCAGGAACTTTCAGTCCTTTGTCAAACTCCATGTCAGGAAGTTCTTCTTCATCATTGTCATCAGCTTGGGAATTATTTCTCTTTTTAAGCAATTCTTTGATTCTCAACTCCCTAATTATTTTTTTTAATAAAGACAACCTAGTTTTAATACTTTATGTCTCAGTTCAATAATACATGTACAGTCAAAACCGGTCAAGCGTTCCCGCCAAGAATGAATTAATGAATTCATTATTGCAAATTTGATTTCATTACTCGTTTCAATAATCCGTTCTTCGAATAAATAATGCAAAATTCAAAATAAGCCTCGATTCAAAAATCGAATTTTGATTGGATTAATGAACAAAAGGTTTATGCTATATTTGGAATACTAAGCACCAGGTTGATCGCAAATTGATATAAACTCGTGGTTATTTGGGAAAATTTGAGGAAGAAGTATAGCGAGAGCCATGTAATTGTTGGTATTTTTTTGTATCTCCGAAAGCCTTCTCAAACAGCGCTCCATGAATCTGATTTTTCCAATACAAGTGTTTCATTGTAACGGCAAACTATAGCCATAATAGCTACCATGCACTAATGCTTGAAAAGAGGAAAAGTTTCCCAACAAAATGGATTATAAACCTACCTTTTCCTCACACAAGGACGACGGAGATCTTGCCGCCATCTTTGTTGACGAGTCGCGGTCAACCTGGTGCTTAGTATTCCATATATAGCATAAACCTTTTGTTCATTAATCCAATCAAAATTCGATTTTTGAATTGAGGCTTATTTTGAATTTTGCATTATTTATTCGAAGAGCGGATCATTGAAACGAGTAATGAAATCAAATTTGCAATAATGAATTCATTAATTCATTCTTGGCGGGAACGCTTGACCGGTTTTGACTGTAATAATTACTTGTAAGTAACCTAATCATGTTATAATAAATTAATGCTATAATTATTATTACCATTATTAATATTATTATCATTATTATTACTCATGCGCAAAGCGCAATGAGTTTAAAAATGCCCTCCATTTTTCTTTTTTTCTTTTTCTTTCTATTATTTCTTGTGTCATGATTTTGCATGCAAATTTATGCACGCATATTTTAACTTGGCACTTCCGGTTCATAGCTTTGCCATTTACACTTCCTGTTTAGTGACTTCCGGCTACTCTCACTTCCGGTAAAACAGGGTTACTGAAGTGTCACGATGTCCAGCATCTCCTTCAACCCTACTTACATTACTAATGTTTACGTTAGGTATATATAAGACATAGACATATCACTGGCTTCATTGTGGTACAGTCTTCATTTACAAAACATTCAATAGTAAACAACGTGGTTTGCAGGAACGTTGACTGAATGAAAGGAGTAACTCTTCTCCATGTCGGACATCTTAATTATCATGTTTAAAAGTATATCGTAAAACTTTCTTACGCATGCGCATGAGTATAGGCTGCTTGGAGCCTCTTGTTTTAATATTATACTATGGACAGCGAACTAGCAGATGGTTCTAGGAAGGTTGGCCACCCATTTCTAAGATTCAAAAACATATTTAAAAGATATTTAAAACATGGCGGTGTACTTCCCTCGTGGAAAGAGACTGTTGCAGACCCTGGCCAGCATAGCAGAAGTTAACCTCTGATGTTTGTGATAAGATAGACAACAACAGGCAAAATGACAACAAGTAGAAAAGTGCTAAATTTCACAAGAAGAGAAGGCTGAAAGAGGAGAGGAAATGACTTCTGAACTGAAATTATTTATTAGAAACTATTTTTTTCTTATTTATTTATAGTTATCTGAGTGTGCATTGTTTTCCAGAAAACTCACCTTTGTATTCTGTATTTTACCCGTGTCAGGTCTCAGGCATTATATATATTTTAAGATCTTTAAGTTCAGAAAGTTGTAACTTTAGGCATAGTAGGCGGGACTCAAAACTAATGCTGACAAACTCATAAAATGCAAGACTCAGTGATTCAGGGAGTTTGCAAACCAACCCAAAATATACTAACAACAGTGCGAGTGAAACATGTTTGTTGTTATTGTGAGTGAAATGTATTATTATTTGTCAATGAGTTCCCATTAAATTTTATAATTTGAAATAACTTGGCCTCCCTCCTTTATAATAAGTGCCCTTCTCTTATAAGCCTTTGTTCTCAAGGCCTGAAATTAAACATTAAGATCCCAAGGGGGCTTAATAGAGCTTACAAAGCAACTAATTTACCTGATCCTTTGACGATAAATTTTCTCACTTCCATCATCAACAGGTTTGGTTTGAGTAATTCTTCCTCGCTTCTTTATTTTCCTTTTCTTCTTGGGCTTGAAAGCGTCATCTTCTCTATAGGCAACATTCAGTGAGCCTTTGCTTGCTGTTGATTTCTTTCCTTTTTCCACCTCCATTTTCTCACCTTCTTCACTTTCATCCTCATACCAACTGTACTTGAGCTCACTATCATCAGGAACATATTCGTCGCCATCATCATCGCTACTATTACTATCTTGGTTGTCTGCTAATGAACTAACAAGAGATTTCTCACGGACTTTTTGTGCTTTCCAGTCCTGATTGCTGCTATTTTCATTGAAGCCGAATGCTGAGGCTGCACCATGTGATCTCCCTTTGGCATTCACCACTGTTCCTCCAAATGGTGTCATCTCCCCTGTCTTAATCAGTGCATCTTTCTCAGAATCATTCTCCATTGAAACTGGGACTTTGTGTACAGGAACATCAGAAATCTCACTTTCCTCTGAAATTAAAAAAATATAATATGTGTATTTATTGTTAAATATAAATGTTGTGGTTCAATTTTATCCTTGGTTTAAATTTTATTTTCCTTTGTTTTTGGCTATGGTAATGTATGATAATAAGTTTTAAACAAAGGAAAATAAAATTTGAACCAAGGATAAAATTGAACCACAGCATAAAATTAAACAAAGATTATTTAATTTAGCCTTTAAACAAACAAATTGCCTAGAATTTTGAAGATTTTCATATTACTCTCACTGTATATTTCCTGTTAAGTTATATAACATAACAAAGAAATTAGCCTTTCAACCGACAAATTGCCTGGAATTTTAAGATTTTTATATTACTCTCGCATGACAGCGTACCATACCAGATTTATTTCTTAGTATACACATTCGTGTGTGTCTGTAGTCACGTAGCTGTCCTTTAACAGCAATCCAATGACAAGCACAACTTGTTGTAATTGGACACTGTAATTGGATACCGACAATGAGTGCACATCAATCACCATCATGTAACTTAAAATATATGGATTAATGATGTGATTAATCAGCTATTGGACCTTGTATTGTACAGTTCTCGGAGTAATTGTGCTCATAATTTTGAATTGTCCTCGTGCTAGACACTTTTTTTTGTTTTAATTAGTCAGGCGAGTACGTTAGTCGGCATGTGGCCATGGCTTTGCCGCTCACACGCACAACTAACTAAAGCAAAAAAGAGAGACTGCTCACAGTAAAAATAAATACTCCACTCACTCCACTGAAAATACTATAGCTTATAGGAAAAAAACAGCAGAACAAAACTAGATTATTTTGAGAGATCAGAGACATGCATTGAAATATTTCTAACATGACCTACAAAATTAATTAATTCAGAAATTACCTCCTGCATCACCATTGCCTTCCTGATTAATACCTAACTTGTGGTGCAAAGACTTTTGAGTTGCTTGAAGTTTCTTTAACTGTCGTAACTATTCAAACAAGAATAAAATGAAGAATGAAATCTTCTTATAAGCTTGTTCTTTTACACAAAGTGTTTTCATCTTTAAAAAAATTAATGGCATCTTGAAACAGGATTTTCTGAGGATTACTACTTTGAACAAAATGGTTTCAAATAATTTATGGCAAGTACAGCTGTGCATGTACTTTCCTATGGTATATTGTTTGATGTGTTTTCCAAATCCGGGATTTTTCTTGCAAGTAGAAGCTAGGGTAAAACGTGCATAATTACATTGTATAATAATACCTTGTTATCTTTTTGTTTCTGAACTGCCTGAGATTTGTGCCATGATTCATATCCAGATCCACTCTTCCCCTCAAGCCGTTTCAATATCTTGTCAATCTCTTGTAGTTCTTTTTCCACAGTTCTAGTACATCAAAAATAAGATTTTATTAGCAAGCTTTCATGACAATTTGTAAGGTACCAGAAAATATTGGTTCAAGCCGTGGTGTTTGTTTTACGTAAATGTTGTGGTTTAATTTTTCCTTTGTTTTGAAGATTTCAAACCAGTTCAATTTTTATTTTCCTTTGTGTCAGATTCATTACCATAATCTAAGACAAAAGAAAACAAAAATTAATCTGGTTTAAAAACAAAAACAAAAATCAAACCACAACGTAAACATTAGAAACTTAAATTGCTCCACATTGTGTCACTTCAGATCCAGGTGTATGAATGGGCACTGGCAAATATACATGTAATGCTGGGGATAACCCTGAGATGGACTAACATGAACCATCCAGGGGGAACTAGAAATACTCTCAGCCAGTGACGTCATTCTAAAGAAACCAGGTTAAATGGGCCTTATTAAGATCACCAGATTTTAGAATCACTTTGAAAAGTGAAAAGACATAATTGTGTCAAAGGGAATCTACAAATAGTGGTTTAGTTTTGTTAACATTTAATATATTAGTGCAAAGAAATTATAACTGTGTGTTTTTAGGGATGGACCATTTCATTTTTTTTTGGGGGGGGGGGGTTGGGCTTTTTTTCTGAGCATTAATTTTTTTTTTCGAGGCTGTGCAAGAATTTTTTTGAGATGGTTCCATACTTTTCTTTTATTTGGCTCACTGTGCACAAATTTTTTTTCTCCAACTTCTGCTGTGCAGGAATTTTTTTTGGTATTTGCCCAACCCCCCACTCAAACATAAAATGGTCCACCCTAAGCAGTGGATGGCTGGGCTGGAAATGGATTGCAACTTGAATCATTTAGGAGACCTCCCAAGCAGCAGACAGTGCTCTACTAACTAACCTAAGCTGTAGCAGTAACACAATACCTTGGCAGTTTTATGATGCAGCCTTGAAGTGTTAATCAAAACGAGCCTAGAGTGAGCAAGCTAAGTTTGCAATCGAACTTAACAAGCCTTACTGACTCTACACAAGAGACTACTGTCAACTGTCATCATCATTTCATTCAATCTACATGTAAGAATTTTTATACCCACCTGATATCATCATCAACTGCTTTCAAGTTTTTCTCCCATCCTTTAACGATCTCCTCGGTCTCCTTAACAGCAATAGCTTCATCAACCTGCTTTAAGACTCCTTCTTCAAATTCATCCTGGTTAAACACATTCACACCCAAGTTTCTCAAAACTGAAGCTTGCTCCTCGACGGGTACTGAAGGAATCAAACCGGAGTCAATAGAAATGCCATAGCTTTTTGTCTTATGACTGGGGATTTTCTCCTCATCAGTAAGCGAATTCCCTCCTTGTTTTTCCTGAAGACTTTCCGCGAATTCATCCATTCTGCTTGAACAAGCAAGAGCGTTTACACTTCCAACTTTATGTCGTCAGTTTTCTTGGCTTTTTGAACAAGTTTTTGAAAGGCAAACCCAAAAGCTTACGCCAATCGTTGGTTGAATTCAACGGGTCATGAACACATGCATGAAGTCAATGGCTCATTTTTTTATCGTGGATGAAACAATGTTTTCACTTAAGTGTTTCCTTTTCATCAATTCTTCTCTCCACAAAGGAAACACTGCAATCTGAACGACTTCCAAGTTTCAACCAACATTTGTCAATTCAGCCATATTTAGTTCGTAAATTTCGGTATGTACTTCATGTATCGCTCCCTTAGTATATACCTTATTATAGGAAATTAACAATGCACTTTATTAACGCGATTTTACAAAATTCGCGTTAATTTAATGTATCTTAATTAATGTCGATGTAAATTTAATGCACGCTATTTTACAACATTGTTATTTTAAAGCACCTTTATTTCATTACAAAACCTTATTAGTTCATGACTCCTCTATTGGCTCTTCAGAGTCACTATCTGACAGGACGTCTTCGTTTTAAATCGAGTTCAAAATGTCTTTTGATTGATCTTGATATTCCTTGCACTTGTCTTGGAAGGTTTTATTGACGGAAGCCAAAACGCAGTTTGGCGTTAAGAAATGTAAAGTGCAAATTTGCAGAATTATGAAAATCGCAGTAAATAAAGCAAGATGCTTATCGAAAAATTCGCGTTAATTTAATGCATGTAAACCTAACTTTTGAAAAATTCGCGTTAATTTAGTGTAACGTAAATTTTCTTCGCGTTGTCAACGTGCATTGTTAATTTCCTATAATAAGGTATATAATATTTACAACGTAAATACACTATAATAACAAATACATGGAGTACCTACAAATAAAGTTATGTTGTGAAACCGCAAAAAATGTTGCTCATAGGCTCAAACAAGCAAACAAACATCGTAAAATTGTACTCGAACGCATCAGACGGGTAGTGCTTCAAATCTCAATAATGTCCAAAAGCAAGGTAGCGAAGAGTTACCAGAAAAATTCAAGTTGGCAGAGAGATATCGGGACACGATTTGTGCAAAACGAAGTAAAGCCTTGTCCAGGAGACGCCATCTTGGATTTAGGCTGCGGAACTGGCGAGCTATCTGCTTATCTTGCCGAGCTTGTTGGACAAGAGGGTAAAGTGATAGGAGTTGATCCTGACATAGGACGACTTAAATTGGCCCAGGAATCTCACAAGGGAATAAAAAATCTCTCGTTTGTCAATGGAAGCACATCTGACTTTCCAGGCATGGCTTCGGACACTTATGACATCATCTTCTCGAATCATGTTCTTCACTGGGTTGAGGACAAACAACTGGCATTCAAGAACATGTTTAACAGCCTTAAACCAGGCGGTAAAATTGCCTTGCATTATACCGATCGCTTGCCCACTACCTATGACCGCGTTTATCGCGAGCTCAACCCAGAAAATTTGGATCGTCTGCTTAATAACGTGATGCGTTTAGAAACCAGGCAAGTAATTGAACAGATGTGTACGACTGCTGGGTTTAACATTCTACAAAGTTATCACGTAAAAATGAGAGATCGTGAGTTTAAAAATGGTGGCATGCTGAGCTCTTTTTTCTGGGCAACTACACACGGTGTGTTTGATCCAAAGCTCGTCACAGAAGCCCGACTGGCAAGATTTTGTGCTAAGTATTCAAGTGGTGAAGCTGGTGAAATCAAGTTATGCCCTGGAGAAAACGATTTTCATTCTGCCTTGATTGCAGTTAAACCGGCACGAAACTGAAAACACACTTCAGTAACCATATATATGGATCCATTGAAGACAAGATAATTAAATATTGTAAAATAAAGATAAGATAAGATAAATAAGTATTAAATAAAGTATTGTATTGTATTGTATTATAAAATCCGAAAAGACAACATAAGTTCAGATCTACGATTAAAATACAAGTTTGCAAAAGATAAAATACCACCCAGATTTCAGGCAACAATTAAAACATAAGACAAGATCTGCAAATTAAAGGCTTGTCTATATGCCCCGGGGGGGGGGGGGGGGGGGGGGGGGGGGGGGGGGGGGGGGGGGGGGGGGGGGGGGGGGGGGGGGGGGGGGGGGGGGGGTTCTTCCCCAAAATACCTATAAGGGTATGTGCCACCCAACGGGGTCGTTATTTTGGGACTCCTGATGTAGAACGGGGTATCCATTATCCATATTATCCATTTTAGAGACGTTTCCTAGAACGGGTTATAATATTTCGAACGCACAAAAGCTTCAGGTTATCAGCAGCCATTTTTCTAGAAGGGGTATGAAAAATTGACCTATTTCTAGAACGGGGTATCATTTTGAGTGCAAATTCTTTTTAAGATGGGTTTAAATTTGGAGACCAGGGCGGCACATACCCACCCAAAATATACCTTAGTACCCTCCCCCACCCTCGGGCTATATGCCAAAAACGGTGGCCTTCTAGGAGCTGAAGGGTGACCTGGGCATGGTTGACACCAGCCTGCACTGTAGGTATTTTTTGGCAGGCAAATGCTGTATTCATATGTTTGGCCAACATCTTGAATCTCTAAAATGTATGGAGTTGGAATAACTTGAAGGGGACGGGAGGGAGATTTTTCCTTCCCTTCCTCTTTCTCATTCCTTCATCCTTCTGCCTACAAAGAAATGGCACGCAAAAAAAACATTAACTAGAGATCATAAGAAAATATAGTTAGCTCGCGTTAAAGTCTTATTTATCTCCGCACTCTCCCTGTGCGATTCTGACGAAAGTAAAAGTCACTCATTTGCTCTGGCTTCCGATTCACAAGCGTATTAGTTTCAAAATACTTTTGTTGACATTTAAGGTACTAAATGGACAGTCTCCTGTTAATATATCTGAACTAATTTCTCGATACCAGCCAACTAGATCTTTAAGGTTTTCTAGCTGTAATTACTTGTCGGTTACCAAATGTTTGACTAAATCATATGAGGATAGATTTTTTTCTGTTGCCTCCGCCGTGTTATTCCTTTACACCTTAGCAACTGTAAATCTACTAACATTTTTTAGTCACAACTTAAAACTTATCTTTTCAATTGTGACTTTTAATTTTATTATTCTTGCATATTATTGTTGTATTATAGCAGTATTTTACAGTATTATAGTAGCATTGCAGTTTATAGGTTATAGTTTTCTTCTTGTAGGATTTACAGGTTTTATGTTAGTTTACTGTAAGAGCATTGAAAAATTTATACTATTATTATTTAAAGCATGAGGTTTAAAGCACCGCAACTTGTAAGCCCATTAATTGTCCTTCTTTGTCTGTGAGATCTGAATCATTAGACACTCTATCGATTAACTTAATCTCCAAATCTTCCAGTCCATTATGCCCTTGAGTGTAAAAGTGCTTATACACCAGGTCATCCTTCTTCTTGTCGTTCAGTTTAGCGTGTGCTTTGAGGTGACTTTTATGATTATTCAATCTTAACCTGAACCTTGTCATAATAGATACCACATAATGCATGCCGCACACCTTACAGCAGAGCAAATAAATTACATTACTAGAATTACAGTACAATTTATAGTTAATGGAGAATGTCTGACAACTATGCCATACCAATTTCAGACCAACATGATTAAAATCTAAACCCGTTTTCAGACCGAAACAGCTCAAAAGCCATACCCTTTGTGGCAGCATATAACTATATAGCTTGGGGAGAAGCTGTCCCCCCCCCCCCCCCCCCCCCCCTGGCTTGGGGAGTACCCATACCCCAGGGACAAGGGCAAGGCTGCCGGTGTAAAATACTCCTAAAATCCTGGAGTATTTTGTTTGTAGCGTAAAACGGGAGCTCATAGCGCCTGTGTAAAAACCGTATACGAAAATCCCGCTGCTTGTACGCTGGATCGGATCCTTGAGGATCTGCTTCAACCAAAAATAATTGAATATAAAACTTTAAGCAAAGCTGAATACAGCGTATATTTTGTTTTGTTTGGACATCAGAAAACAAACGCGACTGCATATCGCTGGAAAAAAACTCCATTTCATCGTATGTCACGCCATTTTATGGTATGTCACGCTATTTCATCGTATTGTCACGCCATTATAAAACAGGAGAAGGCCCTGGGGACGAGGTAAAAAAAGTGACGTGGCCCACTCGCGTGACCTTTAACCGCGCTTGATGTTCAGGGAACGGACCTTGGAGCAACAGGGTACAGTAGAAGTGCAAATGATCAAATTTCCTCAAATTATTCGTCTTTTGCCTGGCGGCCCTGTTATGTCGAAGAATAACAGTCGTCTTTGTAAGTGTGTCCATACCATTGCAGAGAGCGGATATGTGACATCCCAACTTTATGATCGCGTCAGACCGAGCTATTCAAAAGAAGCTGTAAGCTTCTTACTCGAAAAACTTGGCGTCCTTCCTCGCAATTCTTCTTCGGACCTGCAGCCTGCACGAATCTTAGAGCTTGGAGCAGGGACAGGAAAGTTTACCCGTATTTTGCGAGACGTTCTTCGCGGGAGCAATGTCGAAATCATAACGAGTGAACCTCTTCTGTCTATGCGGCAGGAATTTACGAAACACTTCCCTGAAATTGAAATCATGGACTTTTCAGCGGAAAATATAGGTAAAACATAAGATATATTTGTATTTTCTATGGTGTTTCGCCTTTTTTACGTGCACAATATTTGTTTACTCTTTTTAATGTCTTTCTTCTTCGAGTCAACGCTCTAAAATATACTTAATGCTCCATTATCAATGCCCCAGTGGGTGCCCCAGTGGGTGCAGATCCAGGGGATTTTGACATTTTGAGACATTTTCCTGTACTATTAGACTTTCTTACTCATCTTGCCAAATTTCAATTCATTACGAACATCAGAAGTCATTTTATTTTAACATTTATTTCCGTCAATCTTGTTCCAAGGCTTGGTTGCGAATGGGAGAAAGTGACGTCAAAGACTCAAACATACCTCACGGGTTGAAATTATAACAATGAGCATAGAAAATTGCACGAAGAACAAGTCCAAAGTTTTTGTTGCTTTTCGCGTGATTTTCAATACTTATTGTTATTATAATTTCAACCCGTGAGGTATGTTTAAGTCTTTGACGTCACTTTCTCCCATTCGCAACCAAGTCTTGGAACAAAGTTGATTAATGGCGGCCGTAAATTCTCGGAAATAAATGTTAAAATAAAATGACTTCTAATGTTCGTAATGAATTGAAATTTGTCAAGATGAGTAAGAAAGTCTAATTGTACACGAAAATGTAAAAAAATGAAAATTCAAAAATTTGGTCACAGAGGCACTTTAACGTGACGACAACATGATAGAGCCCAAACTGAAAGCCAAAATGGTCAAAATGCAACCGTGGACAGCTGTTTCGACCTGGTTGGGTCTCGTCAGCACGGTGTAGCAGCAAAAAGAGGGAAAAAAAACAGTGCATACAGCTGTCCCTGGTTGTATTTTGGCTTTCAGTTTGGGCTCTATCATGTCGTCGCGTTAAATGTTCAAGTTCTACGTAGTATCAGCCTTGCTTACAATAATTAAGTTTATTATTTGACTGTGATGTCTTTCTACTTTATAAGGAAAAGAGAACACGCAAAATATCCAAGCACATTACACAGTAGATTGTCGTATTACACCCATAGTATCCCAGTTTGATGACTGTTATGTTCTGTTTGAAGCTGTTCTCTCTGCAGTCCACTGTAGTACCTGTCTCCTATTGTTGTGTTTCGTGACTGTTGGCATCTATGCCAAAAATTACCCGAAGTCCCTCTTACAGGGTGGGATGAAAATGAAAAAATCAGCTTGCCCTTCGGGCAAGCTGCTACTTTAGTTTACTAGCCCGGAGCTCTGAAGAGCTAGCCCAAAAGTAAATTAATTATTAAAAACAAACAAATTTAAACAAGGGATGAATATTACACCAAGAGGCAAAAAATCTCCAACTATGTTCGCTCCCGACGACAAATGTTGCGGAATAAATTATAAATTACGAGAAAAACTTATTTTTGGGCTGGTTATGAAAGTTATGATCGATTGATCAATGAAACTAGTACTCTTATTCGAAGTCTTTCGCCTTTGGATAACATAAAATATCTTGCAAGCCCTTTCGGAAGTTAATTCTATGCGTACACGGCAGCTTGCAGTTTATTATCCTTACTTTTCCTCAAATCGTAAAATAAATCCACTAGAAAAATCATGAGTTTGAGAAACGCGAAACTACTCACTTTACCATGGAAACGGCAGACAGCAAAAATATTTGCCGTTCGTGGGAAAACAATCTATCCAGTAATTAACGCAATGACTGTGTCGGCAAATGTTCAAGTTGTCTAGCTTATTAAAGAAAACGGTCTTAATCGACAAGACAGATCCTAACTGGTTTACTTTGAAGTTAATACAATGAAAACAACAGCGATTTTAAAGACCTAAAAGCAGAGGAGTGAGAACAGAATTACGGCCGCTACTGTACATTATAATTATTTACGAAAACGCATCATTGAATTCCATTTCTTTTGTTCGCCGTTGATATTTTCTTACATTTTTAAAATGTTCCTCACATTCACTTTCACTAGAGAACTGTTTATTACACACTTCTTATTTTAATTCTTAACTTAATGATGAGAAAAGGCAACAAATATTGCTTGCCCGTCGGGCAAACTCCGACAAAAAGACACTAGCCCGACGGGTCGCTTCACTAGCCCCGGGCTATCGGACAACGCTTTTGTCGCGCCCTGTCTTATAATAATAATAATAATATTTGTTATTTGATAATGCGCAAATTAACATACAATTACATGACCAAATGTGCATTACAATAAAACTATAAATACCAAAGCTACTAAAAAAAACATTTAAATATGTTGAATAATTACATGAATTAATATATCAAATCTATTAAAAATAGTTTTAATGCAAAGAAAATGTATATTTCATTAAAATTATTTAAAAGAGAGTAAAAGTTATATAACTTATATTAAAAATTATATGTAAGTCTAAAATAGTGAGTCTTTAACTGGTTCTTAAAAATATTATAATTGTTCCGCTTTCTAATGTCCTCTGGTAAAATTTTTCAGATTTGGGGGGCGGCTATTTTAAAAGCCCTTCTCCTAATGTTATACCTGCCAACTTTTTCCGAGTGATAGGCGTGAGAATTTTTTCGTAGGAGTGCCAGGATTTCCGAAGGCGACCCGACCAAATCCGAAGAAAACCCGATATATTCCGAACATGTCCGAAGATGTTTCGAAGAATTCGGAAATTATCATGGACCTCAGACCTCTGTAATTGTAATGTTCAGAACGATAAAAACCTTCAAAAAAGTGCCATATTTTCATGAACGTAAAATTGGATCATGCGATCAGTTAAGGCTGATAGCTCAAATCTATAAGTCAGGCGTGAGTAGGCGTGAGATCGGAGTTTTGGACTCGCAGGCGTGACACTCACGCCTAAGGTGTGAGACTTGGCAGGTCTATAATGTCTTCCTTGATTGTGCACTGTAGTCCTCAAGTTCCAATCTAAGATTATATCTGGATGTACTCCTTACTTTTATTAGGCCCCTAATGTACTCAGGCATATTGCCATAGATACACTTATGAGCAAGCATTGCTATCTTGAAATTTACCCTAAACCGTACTGGGAGTCAATGTAGCTAAACAAGTTTTGTAAATGTGGATTGACTTAACTGCCTTTACCATTTGTACCAATGGCCCATATCGTAAGGCTGCTTTTCCAAATCATATCTGTTTGTGTGTATTATGGACAACCCTTGTAAAAGTACAAAATAGTGCTTGTTAATTTTTTTTTTGTTTCTTTATTGTTATCCTACAGATTTGCCAGATTCTAGTGTGCATGCCGTGATTGCTGCTCAATGCTTCCACTGGTTTGCCAACCACAAGTCTGTCTCTCAAATTCAACAAGTACTTGTACCAGGAGGCAAGCTGGGGCTTATTTGGAATGCCTGGGATTACTATTCTCTACCATGGCTTAAAGAGCTTGCTGAAGAAATTATCCTTCCTTGTTACTGGGAAACTAATACACCACATGAAATAACATATGAATGGAAGAAAGTCCTAGATGTATCTGGAAAATTTGGGCCAATAGTAGGGGATGAATCTCAGTTTAAAAGCGAGCAAGAGTTTACCTTTGATGAGCTTATAGACCGTGTCATGTCAATCAGTGTCCTACAGGTTAAAAATGACAGTGAAAAGGAATTGCTAAAAGAGAGGATTAAATTAATTTGGAACAAATACAATGATAAAAACAAACTAGTCACACCTTATATAGTCAAGATTTATTGGGGTGAAAGAAAATGATTTTTCTTTGACCATTCACTCTCGACTGGTAAATTTAACCTGTTATTTATTACTATTTTTAAAAGGGGTCCTAGCCTGCGAAAACAGTTGCCTCTCATTTCTCCCAGCATGCGTGTCATGCCCCTGGTCGCTGGAAGCGATGAGAGGCAACTGTATTCGCAGGCTAAATTAGTCCTAGTTGGGGTTTAGTGTTAAGGACACAATATTTCTACAGTATTTTTTAATATTTACTATTATATACAAAATAACAGTTTAGTGTTACATTATGCATCCTCAGTTACTAAAATAAAACAAGAAAAATAACCTAAAACTACAGAAGTGATTAGTTACTGAAAGTGATAGCTTTTGCCAATAACATGCAAAAAAATGTCTATTTTAAGGAGGCTTAGAATAAGGGTTTTCAGCTGTGTGCGTGTGCGACTTGCACTCATCATGTATTGGTGCAGGTGTCAGCCTATTTTCCTATCAAAAAGAAGCATGCCCAGCTCACCAGGACTGAAACTACTACATAAAATTGTGCCAACCAGAAATGTCGAGTTTTGGAGGCTCTTTCCATAAAGTTGTACTAATGCCATGGTAATGGCTATGGTGTCATAAGCACAATTACAGTTGTATTGCCTGAAAATAGTGTTCTATAGATATCCAAAAGTTGTCCATTTGATCGGTTGTGTCATTTTTTAATATTTCATCATTTCAAACACACTTTTGAAAGCAAGAAACCCTTACAAGCCTCCTTAAATGACTGGACTCACTAGAAAATGCCTATGATTTAATAAGAAGTGGTGGTTTCAATGTTGTGACAACTCTCATACAGTTGCCTCGTTCCCAGTCACTTGCAAAACTTGAGACGTTCGTAGTTAAAATTGAGTGGAGCGGTTGCGCAGGGAAAAATGGAAAGGGGAGATTATTTTTGTGATTTCCATAACCCACTGCTCATGCTTCAGGCTCGTTCCAAAGCTCGATCTGCCTGCTCACTTTCACTCTTATTCCCAAGTTCCTGATTTCATTCCTGTTTTTGCATTAAGAGGAGGCAGCTTATATAGTATTGTATACAAGCATAACTTGTTTTCTTATTTAATAGCACATATTGGAACCAGCTACCCTCTAGCTGCCACAAAATCGGCAACCACTTTCCAGAATTTTGCTCTTTAATACATGATTGTATATAAAGAACATCCACTTCAAGGATTTTCAGTGTTATAAATGCTTGTAAATCTCCTTAGTTTTTTTCTTTTATCTTCTTAGTATTTCTAAAGATGCATGTATAGATGCAACTCATGAATGAATATATTTTATAATAGACCAATTCCGATATATTAAAATTCATACTTGGCTCCGAGGCTTAGGGGAATAAAACAAAAGAAATCACATCGAGGTTCAGGTATGAATAATTTATTTCTTTTGTTTTATTCCCCTAAGCCTCAGAGCCAAGTATGAATTTTAATATATCGGAATTGGTCTATTTCATACATATTATCTTATATAATAAGTATTAGGGAACTTAATATAGTCAAGCAATTGTACATACATTTTATACCTATTTTTATATTATACTTATTTTTATATTTATTATTCGACCGAGACTACTGCACTGAATTGCAGTCAAAGGGCACAGTATTATTCAAACTACATGTATCCCTCTCCAGTACTAATGAAGATATATTTAACTCCCAATAATTTTATTACTTTGTATATGTCACCTTTTACTCCCAAGAGTGCCAAATATCAAACTTCAAGAAAAAAAATCCCAAATTTCTTTTTGTAAAATACTGGAAAACAAATAATACCATACAATAGAGTACTGAAGTGATGACGTCACAAAACTAAATTTGTGAAATTATGGGATTTGATTAGATATTCGGAAAGGGCATGACAAAAAATGCCCGCTTGCCAAATGAACCAAGGCAAAAATTAGAAAGGTTTGTATGGAGTCATCAGAGCATAACGGTGCCAATATCTCACCCCCAAATTGCAATAAGATGCTGATTTTTGGGAAGCGGACATTTTTCGTCATGCCCTTTCCGAATATCTAATCAAATCCCATAATTTCACAAGTGTGACGTCACACTTCGGTACTCTATAGGACTAATATATTTAACTCCCAATTACTTTGTATATTTTTTAATACTATAATTTATATTCTTGAATTAAAACTAATTATTAATGGTTTGGGAAAAAAATGAATGTGTAACAATGTACTGCATTGTATCGTTTTGTATTGTATTGTACTGTTACACCAAAATCCGTTAGCTGTGCTAATGTCAGCTGTTTTGCAGACGGCTTCCCCGTCTAGGTTGGGGAGGGGGGGGGGGGGGTTAGGGTTAGGGTTAGAGACTGTAAAAACAATTCAGCCCTTGGGGCCTTATTTTGTGGTGACAAAAGGTAGGCGGGTTGGCCTGAGCTCCACCCCTGAATCTGCCATTGCAATCACCAGTCTCTACAAGGTAGTGTTAAGGTGGAAGGCAGATGGAGTTCTCCACCGATCAAGGGCATACACTCTCGGGCGGGGATCTGGGGCATCTGGGAAAATGCTGTCATCAATTACGCACATATTGCCGACCATTTTGTCCTCCAACTCGTCTGTGCAGTGGATATTCACTGTTAATTCCTGCAGGATTTCTGCGTCAGAAAAATCGCAGGCCATCGGTGAGTTGGCCGATGGCAGCAAAAGAAAATTGATTGCATTAGCAGCTGAAGAGATTTCGCCAGATGGGCTCCTTACAGACGTATGGCAAAGCATACGGGTCAACGCTTGACAGGGCAAACGAGATAGCCAATGACTAAAACACATCTCGTCTGTGCCAGGAATTTCTAGTGGCGAAACACTCGAAGACGAATTGTAAAACCGGCGTTTGATGCTGTTGACGAGCTGCCCTGTACTGCTCTCTACTGCCTCCATTCCGTTACCAAAGATATTGTCATCACCTTCGTTTTCATCATCGTCGGCATCATCATCATTATCATCATCATCATCATCGTTGCCAGTGCATAAAGACGTCACAGTTGTGTCATTTCTTGTCTAAAAATAATATCATTAATAAAAAAGTATGTTTTAATATAAGAAGCATAAAAGAGAAGTGTAATATGATGAAAGACACAAAGGCGTGAGTAAAGCCCATGCACCCAGGGAACATGACGAAACGGCAAGTTGTTTTTAATATTATTATATCAAACACTGGCCCGGAAGGCGAGCTATTGATCGCCTCGATTTTTAGCCATGTCACAACCTGCTAAATCGACCTAGCGAAGGAACAAAAGCGTCTACAACGGCTGGGGATGGAGCCTACAGTAGCAAAACGTCGAAGGAAAAAAGAGAAATTGGTTTTGTGATAGAATAATTAAAAAGTGGCACGCGTGCTTACAGGTATAAAACATGATAAAAGGTATTAAAAAAGGTAAAGTCGCTCAAAAGCCATAAGTATTGAAAATCACGCAAAAAGCAACAAAAACTTTGGACATGTTCTTTGTGAAATTTCCTATGCTGATTGTTATTATAATTTCAACCCATGAGGTATGTTTGAGTCTTTGACGTCACTTTCTCCCATTCGCAACCAAGCCTTGGAACAAGGTTGATTAATGGCGGCCGTAAATTCTCGGAAATAAATGTTAAAATAAAATTACTTCTGATGTTCGTAATGAATTGAAATTTGGCAAGATGAGTAAGAAAGTCTAATTGCACACGAAAATGTAAAAAAAATGAAAATAAAAAATTTGATCACAGGGGCACTTTAAGTAACAATGCGTGTAAGAACTAGGCAGTACTCTATTGTTCCGCCGCATTTCGCTTTCCCCACATAAGATTGTTTAGATTTTTTTTACTGAGAATGCATCAACCTATATACAACATGTTTTTTAAATAACATTTACTGGAACTTTATTTTAAAGTAATTTTTTTTTTGTGTTACAAGATTTCATCCAATCGTGAAACTCCAAAACAATGGCCAAGAAATGCTTCTAATTTTACATGTTTCCCACATAGAATTTTGGTTGCATTAAAACTCAGAATAGTTTTCACTAAAAGGGAACCAATTAGTAAACTAGAGAGAAATAAATGCACTACCTGGTTAAGTGATGGTAGATTTTCACGTTTTAGCCAAAGGGGTGGACGCTTTCAACAATATCACAATTAACACCTTTCTGCAGTCCTTGCCGTTAGGTTGCCTAGTTCTTACTAGGACCATTACTTAACAGTAGCTTACGTGCTCAACTCCCAAGGGGGGACTCCCATATAAAAATTACGGGGTGCTCGTCGTACCTTTTAGGGGTTAAAATCTGTAGATTGGTACCGCTTAGGGTGCTGAAATTTTAAATGACCACCGTTAGAATTATCGCGGTACCTTTAAAGGTATGAAGCCAAAAATATGACAGAATATGACATGTGTTGTTTTAGAATTAGTAATGGCTCCTGGTACCTATACCTCTAAGGGGTAAAAATTATTTTGAGCCACGCCCATAAAATGAGATTCTGGTACCTTTCAGCTGACCTTTAGGGTGTTTTTCAAAAATTTCCGACGAGCACTCCATTTTTATATGAGAGTCCCCATTTTACCTCTGATTGGTTAAGAAAGTGGCGGGAGATTTTTTAGCCAATCACAATCCCAAAAAAACAAAGCAACCAGAGAATTACTTTCGATACTATTGGTTTTGCCTTCGTGATAGCCTAAAAAATCTCATTAGAAGAAAAACGATAACCAATCATAACTTGCTCGCACATGTTTTGATTGTATTCTTGTGACGTTTCTCTGTGCGTTCCTTTTTCTTTCTTTTTTTCTTTCTTTCTTTCTTTCTTTCTTTCTTTCTTTCTTTCTTTCTTTCTTTCTTTCTTTCTTTCTTCCTTCCTCTTTCTTTCTTTCTTTCTTCCTTCCTCTTTCTTTCTTTCTTTCTTTCTTCCTTCCTCTTTCTTTCTTTCTTTCTTTCTTCCTTCCTTCTTTTCTTTCTTTCTTTTAGAAAAAGATCGATCTCGAGATGACGCATGACGCATTAATTTGAAACGTTTATTTTTCTCAGACTACATTTGCAAAGGTTAAATAAACAATTTTGAAGCGATGACTAAAACAACATGTCATAGCTTGACAGGATACGCGTTGTTTCAAATGAGAGTGATCAGTGGCTGTGAACACGGATTCTATACTTAGCAATAGTTTGCTTTGCGATAGCTTTTTCTTGCGAGAAACAACAAAAGGGTGGCGATCACCATCTACAAGCGGCGAGGACTGCTAAAACACAGTCATTTTGAAGCATGGGCAATAAAATTTCCCGAATCCCCCCCCCCCCCCTCCCCCGCCCTCTCACAAAAAAAATGAAATAATAATGATAATTTCACTAAGGATGTTACTAAGTATAAATACCAAGATAACAAAATGCGACAGGAGTCAAATAAACCGGACCTTTGATCGAGAGGAACGTCCGGTGCATTTATTTTTGTGTGTTATGATTGCATCGTTATTTTTGTACCGACACTTCTTTTTGTTAAACTCAGCACATGTACAAATTCAAGCGTATTTCGTTGATCAAATTCGACTCAATTAGAATTAGATAGGAAATTTTTCTTGCATGAACTAATTTAAAATAAGGCTAGTCAGTTGCCGGCTTCAAAGCGATGAAATGAGTGAAACTTTCCGGTCGCAAATGACATAAGGTCATATGTAAAACATCCTGCCGCTATGAATTTTTTGGTAAAGAATCTTTTATTTTTTTAAATAGAGCGTTTATTTACGAGTTGACTCATAGGAACCTTTAATTTTTACTTACTTGTCGTTGCTCTTTGCCCCGTCAGCTTCTCGTAAAGGCCTGGGTTTAAGGACTGCAACACTTGAAGAAAATGCTCCAGACTTTCTGTAGCTTTAGTCGTCAGAATGTCCAACAGCCGGCTGGCTTTACTTTCGTTCGTCTTCTCAGCGTTCACGAGCTCGCAGTCTTCCCTATCGAAAACTCGTTTACTCCGCAGATGAGTGAAAAGGAGAGTGCGATCCACACGCAGTTCCTGAACAACTTGAACTCGGTGGCTTTCTATATTTTCCCACACTTCTTTCACGTTTAAATTCATCGCTTTAACTACAGCAGCTTTAAGGTATAAACTTGTAGAAAAGCACACATTCAGTTCACTCAGAGCACCCCGCCCCGACAGTATTGATACCAAGGCGTAAGTGATGGGAATTTTATTTACCGTTTTGTTTAATATCGCATTTCGGAAGTTGCCCACGCCTACTTTCTATTGATATCTCGGCAATGACGTGTTCATTAATCTCCCGTGACCACTGACTCACTCGCTTTTTTGTCGTCTCCTCAGTAATACGCAAAGAGCGCAAATATTTTTATATGCAAATATTTTTATCTGCTGTTAAATTGTGTTTTCCCTAAATTATTGATAAAGTACTTTTGCTCTGCATAAAATTGCTGTTAGAACACAGGCCCCGGTTGTTCAAAAGATGGATAGCGCTATCCACCGGATAAATCACTATCCAGTGGATGACACAAAGGATTTTGTTAATACTTATCCACTGGATAGTGATTTATCCGGTGGATAGCGCTATCCACCTTTTGAACAACCGGGGCCTGGAGCAAAATATAAAGTGGTCCTTGAAAGGAAAACAAACCCAATCAGTTTTCGAATGTTCCAGTTGCAATCCATTTCCGTCCTAGTCATCCGCAGCCCCGTCCGCAGCCGGACAATTAATGATAGTTTTAATTTATAGTAACTGTTAACAAACTGGAACATTACTTTAAGTTCACATTGATACACACAAGTAGTCGATAAATTATTGGGCTTTGCAAAGTGATACTCAAAATAGGTGACATTTAATATCCCATGTGTCTGGCCCTGGAGTTTAGCTTGATTTGTTCAGTCTAAACAAAAAGTGTTCAACTGACATACGTAAATACTAAACGGGAAGTTTCAACATTTAAAAGTGCTTACGATGTAGATTCTTTCCACAAGTACCGGAACCCCGGACCTTCAATTATTTGTGAGGTTATATGTTTTAGTCTTGTTTTGGAGTTGTATGATTTTCTGTCTTTCGTTTCTTTTGTTTCATGTTATTCGTTCTCCGGTAGTCACAGAAGAAACCAGACGGTATATTCAGCTGTATATCTGACGTTTTTGACGGCGCGGTACAGCTATGGCCGTTTCTTGGAAAGACATCTGGAATTATACATGGATCACGCCATTTTTTTTTTTTTTTCGATTATTGCACTTGCGTCAGCAATAAACATACGTAAATGAAAAGAATATAATTAAAAGAAATAATCCTCACAGGCCTTAAAAATAATTCCAAAGCTTTCAAGAGGATTTGAACTCGTCTGCAAAATTGACTGCTTTTATAGCTCAGATGGCAAGGCGTCGCATTAGTAACGCGATGTAATTATTTCATACTAACTTTATTACATTAGTTTTTAAATTGTCAACTTGCAACGTACGCAAAATCTGGTGAATTTTTGGCCACCATACTTTTTTGACCATTCTAAAAATTCCACTTCCTCGTCTTTTTCAGTGGGCCGTTGCCATATATGGCAACGTGCCCACTTCATAAAACGCAAGTTTTATTCCCGGGTGACTTGCACGCGCAAACATAACACACCGGAAGATTTATCGATCGTGTTGATAAGCTTATTGAAAATTTTATCGCCGATTCTTCACAATACCTGTGTTTTTAATTTTAATAGCGGCCTCGCTGTTTGTTTTAAATTGTATGATGCAAAGAACGTTTTCTTATTGAAAGGATTTGAATTTAGTCGTGACAGGATGTGCTTCAGGAGGCTCCCATATAAAAATAATGGCGTTGCTCGTCGGAAATTTTTGAAATTTTTTAAGGGCGTGACTCAAATTCATTTTCATATTCTGTCATAGTTTTCGGCTCCATACCCTAAAAGACCAAAAAGGTACCGCGATAATTCTAACGGTGGTCAATTTAGATTCTAGCACCCTACGTGGTACCAATTTAAACATTTTGACCCCTAAAAGGTACGACGAGCACCCCCGTCATTTTTACAATCCCCTCCCCCCCCCCCCCCCCCCGGGAGATGTGCTGTTAACTTTCTGCGCATGCTTTGCTGTGAACCGTTTCTTTTTTCCTTTGTTTTTTATTTATTTATTTTTTTGTGTACATAATGCAGTTTTCTTATATTTATTAAAATCAAGTTTAGATTAGCATGTAGATTTGGTCCTAAATAGCTCTGTGAGGCTTCCCTGCCTTTTTGGCGAATAAGACAAACTGAATGCAAGGCTGGCTCTGCGGCAATTGGCTGATTTATTTAGCGGGGAATATTTCGGCTAACAAAATTAAAAATTAGCCTTCCTCAGGGCCAGGGCTATACTGAAAGAAAAAACTATAACGGCTCCCAGGAGCTTGTGGTAATAAGCTCCTGCGGCTCCTTAAATTTGAATTTAAAAAAATGAGTGGTTAATGATTAACTAATACAACTAAACTAGAGGTTACAGATTGTAATGATAATGCTGCGAGCAGATACTGGGCAATAAAACATAACAGAAACAGTAAATGTACATACAGATTTTAATAATTTCATACATTTATTTATCGGGTCAATTACCATCATTTTAGAATTACATAACATATACATAAATTTACTGCCAAGTGCGTGGAATAAAGTTCAAAGTGGCTTTTGATATATTAACTTGTTGGATACGGGTCACGCTGGTTACTAAAGACAACGGACAATAACAGTTATTATATCCGCCCGGAGAAGCTGATCATTTGTTTGCACTTCAGCCCACAAAAGCGAATCATGTGTTTGTGCCCCAACAGGCAAATCGTTTAAATTGTTAGTCTTAATAGACCAACGCGCCACATTGTCACATTGGGCAGATAATCCAGAGACAAGGTCTCTCTGTCAGCGATGGATCTACTTTCAAGAGCATCCAAATAGAGTTGATTTCCTTTTGTAAGTATCTGATCTACGGGGGAGGCGGTCCATTGTTCAGTCAGCAAACTGAGCACGTAACAACGCTGAAAAACTTATAAAAGAACATTGTCTTCCCCGTGAAATGTCACTAAATCGTTCGTGACCTTGATGAATGCTTCCAGCAACAAATAAGTTTGAATTGGAAAATTAAATGAGACTTACCTGTATGACCATGGAGGCATGAGATAACATGCCCACCCATGTCCACCTATTACTGATTACGTCTACGGTTAGCACACTAACCTGTTCTGTAGATCTGTCATGACATAGTTCTGACACACCCACACTCTTTAAATAATGAGTCGCGCATGCGCTGTGCTATCTATCATGTAGATGTACATGTTTAAAAAATGTACATGTTCAAAAAATGTACATGTACATAAATGTACATGTTCAGATCGGCTTTGTCCATCTACATTTCAATTTGCGAGACATCTTTGCGATACACTGTGGGCTCCTTGTTCCCCGAAACACGTGATGTGGCACGCGTGTTTCGGGTGACAAGTGAGTGGTACATAGTACGGAACCTGATATTGTGAACGGGTCATTGTGCAGTCTATTTGCGCTGGCTTTCTTGCTGGCGACATTTAGATCGTTACACCGTGCTGATGAGTTGCAATAACAACGAAACAATTGTCCACGGTTACGATCCTACTTTATCGGTTTCTATCGTGATGATGTCTCGCAAATTTTACATTTCGGCTTCACTACACAACAGACTGTAAATATATATCAATAGGTTTATTTTGCAGGTTTCGGCCGAGCACCGGGACTATTTACAGCAAATAGTGCTACACTGAGCCTTAGTGCACAATATACAGAAAACAATAACTATCGATAACTACGTTATATAATAATCGCCATCACAGTAAAACACCTAAACGGAGCTGAGCAACCACGCACAATACCACTGTGGTTAGACGGAGGCCAGAAAAAAACTGCCTTAAAAAACCCCTTGGGGAAAAAAATGACAGGAAATCTGAGTAGGAACCAAGGCCCAAGCTCCAAAACGGCCCATCCTACGAGGCTCTAAATTAAAGTTCTAAGTTGCATATCCTATTCTTTCTTTCATTTAAAGACAAAATAATTGATAAAGTGAGTGAAAGCGGTGTCGGCCTAGAATGATCCACCACGTGCTATACAAAGCTTATATACCCCACAGTTCTACCCATGATGCACCATCATCTAACGGGACCCAGGCCCTGTTGCTCTCGTGCCGCAGAAATATTACATTTCAGGCTAATTCGTAGCCACTCAATCGCCAGAAATTCCATTTTTTTTACGTGGTCAGATCAGCCTTCCACTTGCTGTAAAAGAACGCAAAAGGGCAAACGTATCGTGGGTCTTGTACACTGGGGAATTGGCACGATATACAACGTCAGAACCGAAAACGAACAATCATTTAAGTGTTTTGATATTGTACTATCCAAGGCCATTGCCATGCGATCTAAATTGGAGAAAAGGGAAGCTAAAAAGGCACGATATCCGTAGGCTGACTGTAAAACTTACAAGTAAAGGGAGGGTAGGGCACCGAATTTTAACGTGCAAGAGGTGTTAATTTTCGATTTTCTACCCTTAAATAGGGTCAGGGTTTAAGAACTTCACGGCACACACCTGTCGCACATTGACCCTCACCCCCCCTCCCGTTTGCCAGCTGGCAGATATTGCTGTTGTGCAGTATTACAAAACACTTGCTGTCAAAAATCGCAAAAGAGCAACCGTATCGTGGTTTTTGAATACTGGGGAATTGGCACGAGAACAATGTCAGGACCAAAACGAACATTCATTTGCGTTTTGATATTGTATTATCCAAGGCCATTGCCATGCGATCTAAAAGGAAGTAAAGAAGGCGCGATATTCATTGACTGACTGTAAAACTTACAAGTAAAGAGTAGGGCGTGAACTTAAACGCGCAAGAGGTGTTAATTTTCGATTTTCTACCCTTAAACAGGGTCAGGGTTTAAGAACTTCACGGCACACACCTATCGTAAATTTACGGGAGTTTACTCCCCCCCCTTCCTCGGCAGATATTGCTGTTGGATCATGGAGTATTACAAAAACACTTGCGGTCAAAAATCGCACAAGAGCAAACGCATCGTGTTTTGTATCAGACTGAGGAATGGGCACGATATACAACCAATCATTTGCGTTTTGATATTATACTTTCCAAGGCCATTGCCAGCGATCCATGCCGACGGAAGTAGAGCAGGTGCGATATCCGTAGACTGACTGTAAAACTGATAAGTTAAAAGTAAACGATAAACTTTAACGTGCAAGACGTGTGGGAGAATTTAAGAAGCCATCGAGTTCAAGTTGTTCAGGAACTGCGTGTGGATCGCACTCTCCTTTTCGATTATCTGCGGAGTAAGGAAGTTTTCGATTGTGAAGATTGCGAGCTCGTGAACGCCGAGAAGACGAACGAACGTAAAGCCAGCCGGCTGCTAGCTGCTCTCGCTTTTAATAAGGGAGTGTGTCCCAAACTTCCTCTTATATAGCCAACTCTAATTTAAATAGGGAAACATTTGTCAGGGATACCACATGAATTATACTGATAACGGCAAAATGAAGAGTGCTGATCTTTTGTAGACCTGGATCAATAAAAATCTTGAAATATGAAGTACAAACGGCAAACTGGTTCTTACCGGCGGCAAGGAGAAGCCTCCTGAAGACTGAAAACAAGAAAATGAACATTACTGGCTGATCGGTCTGTGCTATAGTGTTACAGAAAGAAAGATAGAAAGAAGGCTTTTACATTGGAAACTACCCCGTTCCGCGACATTTTTAAAACATGCGGAAATTTTAGCACTTACTTACAACTTCCGTTGAAACAAACGCGCCTCTTCATTTTGTTAAGCAAAACTTACTTACCTTTTAGTGTAGAATTGCTAACTAAAGGCAAAATACTTTTGATGCAGTCTAAAACTGATTAATGACAGAACGTCTGGATAACAGCACGTACAAAGTTTGATAGATAGATCGATGAACTAAGGACGTGATCGTCCAAAGAAAAACAAACTTCTATTGTTGATCTTGGAAAATAATTCGGCTTTTCATAGACAAAATACAACCTCGGAAATTTTCGCATTCAACACATGAATTAATGGAAACTAAGCTGCAATAAGCGAATGATCAATGATAGTTTTATGACTGTTAACTCAGTTTTGTTCAAGAATACCCCGGTGAAAAATGTATATCGCGTAAACTTGAAGGGACAGTCCCTGCTGCAATATCGTGTTTTCATGATTATGGCCAGGAGCTTGCTTTTAATAAGCTTACTTTATTATCTTGAAATTGGACGAAATCATCGCCAAAAGTGATAGGAGCAAAGAAATATGAACTAAACAGACAAAATAACGGCTAGAAAAGTCAAAATTTCTTAAGAATTCTGAGTGAGAATTCGAAAGAATAGCAAGTTGATTTCTTGACCGCCTGTCAATAAATCAAACTTCATGAACTGAAATCCACTTCAATCCTTGCAATCTTGTACTTTTTAATATCTCCAAACTACTGCTTTTGTTTTGCTCTATTGAATATTTTTTATCCAACTTTATGGTTGTATATTTGGTAACATTTGGCGATATAACGTGTACTGAATAAGCTAAGCGAAATTTTGCTAACGTCACGTAGAGATGTAGGCCTGGCTAAATGAAGACGCACACCACTCCTCTTTTGCTTTCATAGCGGCACGTACAAAGTTGACCGAAGTTATATAGACAGATCAATGAATGAAGAACGTGATCGTCCAAAGAAAGACAAACTTTTATTGTTGACCTTGGAAAAATAATTCCCTTTCAGAAACAAAATAACCTTGAAATTTCCGCATTCAACAAATACAGTAAAAAATAATTGAAGCTGCAATAAGCGAATGCCAAATCGGCATGTTTATTGATTCAAGATACCAAATAAAATACAAAAGAATATCTTGAAAAGGAGAAGGTTATCCCAATAAAACGTTTACCTAAGAAAATGTAAAACATTAAACATACAAACAAGAATTAAAAATTAAAAATTGATTTGAATATCCTACGATAGGCTGATTCGCGCGCGATTCGATCGATTGTTATATAACTCCCGATGAAAAATGTTTATGGCGTAAAATAAGATTTGAACTATCTCACGAGGAAGTTTCGATCTAAGCCTGGGGAAACACGTTAGCGCAGTGAGATTGAACCACAAAATCAAACAACAGCAAGCTCGAGCTTTATTTGTTTCAGTTCATGCGATATTATAAAGGGTCTATAAAGATTTTATGGCGAGCTTTAATATGCCTGCTTCGTAAAACAGTATAAATTATAAAACCAGTCGTTAAACCTTTTTGTGAAATTATGTTTACGGGAAACTTGTTTTATTGAAACCCCGGTTGAAACATGTTTACTCTGAACATGTTTCGGTGCTGATGTGAATACAGCATTACTTGAACGTTCTCCGTTAAAAACTTGTGTTGAATTGCGATTCGTTTGTTCACCATTTGTATGCACCTTTTCCTTTGTGCAGCCACCCAACACAAGTGTGTTCGCTGAAAGTTTGCATTTTCGATCTTGATTTGCTGTGTTTGTTTTCCAAGAGTAACTGTTGGGTCGGGTCATATATGATGCCAAAACGCGACTTTAGGATGGCGATAAAAGAAAAGGAGGTAAAAGCGTGCTGTTCGCTTGTCACCCGCACGTACCCGGGTGCAAGGTCTACTGTGGGTTATTTCCTGCATAAACTGTAACTAACACATTCACCGAGCTTGCCAAAAAATAAAAGGGAGCATTAATTAATTAATTAATTAATTAGTTATCTTTTCATCTTGAGACCACCTTTTTCCGGTTTAAAGCGAAACAAAGTTGTCTGAGTGATTTATCTTCGTCTACTCCGAAGACCGCAGTTGCAGCTGTTGAAATATGGAGTTTTGTTGTTCGCTTGTTTATAATTATTGCGTTCCAAAATAATGCCACACCCTACAAAAAAATCAAGTTAAGTTGATTATATAGACTCTTTCGTTATATATACCGAGTCCCGAGGGTGGGGGGGAAGGAGTTGCACTGTATATTTTTGGGTGGGGGTGTGCTGCTAGGACTCTTAAACCCTCACCTTATACAAGACCACCTTAAGCTACCTAGACTAGGCACCAAAAATAATCCCTATCTATCTCAGACTCGCTATTTTTCAGAAACTCCGTCTTCATACCACAGATCTGTTTCCCGGTAAATAACACCCTATTCTAGACCAAAATTCTCTGATTTCTAAACCCTATCCCAGACTACACTGCTTGAGAATCATAAGCTTCACATACGGTTTTTACCCATATAGCCTATATAACATGTCACCCCCGACCTTTATTAGTCTCGTCTAGAGGCTAACTAACCTCCTAAAGGGAAGTTGGTCCATGTTACGCATGCTGTGTGAGTCTCTGTCTTTACTCTTATACGTATCTGCGGAAAACGATTTAAATATTAGTCAATTAAGATCATGATTTTCTAAAATCGATAATTGCAATTGTCAAGCACGGCTTTCGTATTTAAATTCGATGAGAATGTGAAGGCTAAAAACTACCGATTCGAAACTATTTTAAAGAAACACGTATTTCCTGGAGCACTAGCCTTCACTTAATTAATTGCCCCCTCGAATAATCGCCTTTTCCTCTTCCGCTCCTTCTTTCATTCTACCAGGAGCACGCAACGAAAGCTGTTCGGAAGGCCTTAGTCTTAAAAATTCGTAAGAAATTACATTAAAAACTAGAGTTTCCTTGAGTAAAATGTCGCCTCGGACTTTCGAACCATCGAAAAATTTAACGCCTATTGTTTTCGGAGGAATGAAAAATGTCATTTTGGGTACGAAACAAGGCCAGCTGGGATTTTCGGAAAGGTGCCAGAAAGCAGCTGGCCCCGGTTGTTCAAAAGGTGGATAGCGCTATCCACTGGATAAATCACTATCCAGTTTATAGGTATTAGCAAAACCAATTGTGTTATCCACTGCATAGTGATTTATCCGATGGATAGCGCTATCCACCTTTTGAACAACCCGGGCCTGGTATATTCGGGGGATAAGATTCATAATATTAAATATTTAATTAGAAATTTTTAACATGTTTAGGTCTTTATAGAGAATATTTAGTATATACGGCTCTCTGGAAGAGCATTTTGTAACTAATGATGGGATACCGTGTTTTTAAATAAAGCTATGATGATGATGATGATGATGATGATGATGATGATAAGATTGCTTGACCTAAAATTTTCTGCCGCTGAAAAAATCAGCTGAAAGAACCGAAAAGCTAAGACTGTATTAGCCTTCACACAGCTTCCTTTGAATACACTAAAATGATGTGAAAAATCTAACAGTACTCAGTAAGTATGTCGCCGATGTTCGGTGAAATGCGGTACGACTCACTGACAATTGCTTCTTGATTTGGATAACTTAATTTGCATTTACTTTCAACACACATTTACATCAGAACATGTGTGTTGTGTAGAAAGTAAATGTAAAAGGGGTTTTTAAGTTACTTTCGTGGCTTCGACAAGCAGAATTTCGATTGACAACACAGATGAAGGTCTTGTTATTGAACATTGAATAACCAATTAAAAACCCTTTAGTTTAGTTTAGATTATCAGTGTTTTTAGGTTTGATGAAGTAATAATAAAAGATATATTTTGAACACAACTCAGGCCCAGTCAGTACTGAGGCAACCGAGGCTGTATACTTTAAGTCGACTTGTAGGCAAGTCTACCGAGGCTGTGGCCTTGTTGTTCATTGAATAAGAATAATATATACTTTTTAGAACTGAGCCACGAGGGGGGGGGGGGGGGGGGGGGGGGGGGGGGGGGGGGGGGGGGGGGTTGTTTCGCTAATTATTTTGGTCTGGCTACGGGCCTGATTCCACATTAACTTCGCCTCCCTCCCCTTTTTCAAGCAATAAAACTATAAAATAATCACTCCAACTGTCATTCAAAAATATTGAATTTCACCCATCAATAAGAATTAAACATCCTTGGAAATAAGTAATCTGTATCTATAAATATATATCCATCACTGCAGTTCTAAAAAATAAGTCAATTACACGAGCTATAGCTTGCCGGGTATGCGGAAAACTCGGCAAAACCATCTCATCCCATATTTCTACATCAACACTCCTTTTGAACATTTCCTGACACACAAACGCTCCTCTTGTTAAAATCAACTTATAGCAGTTATAAATAGAAACTCGGAAGGTTTTGTGTGTGTATTTGTGTGAGTTATAACTGAAGCTCGTGGATAATAATAGTTCGATATCTTTCATTTTCAGAATTTCTCATTTCAACTCTAGCATATGTCAACCTATCATCGTTTCCTCTCGTTATCACTTCCTTATGACGTTGGGTCTGGGGATGTAACTATTGGCTTGGGTTTCATATATGCTCAAAACCAGACATCTCAGTGGATATCGATGAAAAAAAAACAGGGAAGTAGACGTTTGTATAACAACTTCCCTTCTAAGGGCAGCTTGTGATGATCAAACCCACATAAAATCCCAAGGTCAATTAAAAAAAAACGAAAAACAAAGTGCATCACGGGACAGTACTCAGTGCTAAAAAGGTTTCATTTGAATGGTTACACTGCAAGATTTCATCCACAAATTCAAAAGTTAGAACCATCTTGGTACAGTAAAATAAACAGCAATGAGCACCATGAATGGACACACATTTTCACGACTCAAGATTTGAATCTCTGTAAGAATTAGGAACAATATGAAACGATTTATCTGCTTGTCACCCGGGGGGGCTTGTCACTAACAAAAATTTTCCAAATTGCTAAAAAAGAAAACAAACCGCTTTACATGTAAAGAGCGAAACAAATATTTTTTCTCTTCAGAAAGCTTGCTGAAATGCAAAAAAAAAAGATGCTAATTCTCCCAATACATACAGTTCCACAGAAAGAAAATATATTTTATTTCAAAACCTTATACGGCTTTTTAAATAACTTGGAAAATGCGATAAATCAGTCACAGGGAGGCTTGTGGGGTTGATCGTCGTACCTTTTGGGGGGTTGAAGTTCTTGGTTTGGCAGCACTAAAAGTGTTTGAATCGAAAATGACGTCAGAGTTCTTCTGATGCCTTATAGGGTATTAAGCCAGAAAAAAAAATATGTAGCCTAGGTGTAGCCGTACCAAGGCCCCGAGAAAAAAAAGCTGACAGGAACAACTTTTCAGAAAAAATTAATGAGTCACACCAACAAAACGGGTTTGTGGTGCCTTTTAGGGGCCCCTTTCAAAATTTTCGACGATCACTACGTCAATTTTATATGGAGTACCCCTGGGACCCTTTGATGAGCTTCGCCCCACAAGAATGGCCAAGTTCACTATCTTTTGACCTATCTTTTCTTACATTTAATGATAAAAAACGCACGAAACAAAAAAAAATAAAGCTGCTCTTAGATACGAGTTGCATAAAAATGATTTTTCCAACACGTTTTTCTTCTATTCAGTGTATTGGCAAAAATTGTTGGCACTGTTTATACAACGAACACTAAGGGTCGTAAGATACGGGTCGCTTCACTATCGGCGAAAGATTAAAAAGACGGAGCTTACCTTTGTCTGTTGTATTACAATTGAAATAGCGGTACAAAGAAAAGAACTCATAAACCGGAAGGGGCTTAAAATTAGCGCAAAAAGCGGAAATTTCTCTTTGACTCGATGGATAATATAAGTGAATGTAATATTGTTTTCTTTGTATTGTGTGATCACGAACAAAGCTATCGTATTATTGCAAAGCTTTGTTTTCTTTTCCAAGAAGCTCAACATTTAATGTTCTATCTGCGGTCCGTGCACGTTCGTAGCTAAACAAGTATCCTATAACAGAAATAAGAATTGTGGCCCGTCAACTCCATTTATGTAATGTAAAAGGGCGAGAAATGAGCTGATCCGCTCTTTTTTTCTTACTAACTTCCTACCTTGTTTGCAAATCAATTTAGTGAACATATACGTAAGGAGAATTTAGCAAAGGATCAAAGTCACGATGTGAAATTACGCATAGTCTACCAGTTCGACTTCCTGTGTAGATTCACTCAAGTGCAGTGGCCAACATAAGAATGAATGGTTAACCAGATTTGATGTAAACCGTCTGCAGACTCCTCGGAGAGAGTATGGAAATGGGAGAGCTATCGTTTGAGGAAACTTTAGAAACAAATCGTGTAGAAATTGTGCAACGTTTGCAGCTAGATCGTACGTTTCTATTCGATTACCTCCGAAGCAAAAATGTTTTTGACATCGGAGATTGTGATCTTGTTCAAGCAGAAAAGACTCGAGAGCAGAAAGCTGGAAAGTTCCTCGATGTTCTAATGACTAAAGGAGAAGATGGCTATACTCATTTCATCGATGCAGTTCAGCTTTTGAATCCGTCCTTATTCGAGAGAATTACTGGGGAAAACGCTACCGCACGTAAGTGAAGTCAATTGTCACCATTTGCAAACATATGCTAATATTAAATATAAGCTTATGTATTACTTAGATCATTAGCACATTAGTGTGTAAGATTTTCGACCCGCCAGAACAAAGACTGGGATTTCAGCGTTAAAATTATCTCACTATAGATGGATTTCCGCTTTACGAGCGAACGGACATAATTTTACTTGGCTCTTCGTTCGTAAACAATAAAAGGCGACAGTCATGACGTACTTAAAAAGTTGAACCGTGCTCAAATTTTTACTTTTACGCACGCTGTTTCTACATCGTCTCTAATTTTATTTCGTACGTTAAGGGCACATAAAAAGAATCCAGCTTAAAGTTACATCTATACGGCCGTAAAAATTACGCGACAGTGGAAATCTACCTTATTGCGAGTTTGTGCGCGCAAGTTATGTTTGCAGAGCGTCACCGTACCTTTGAATTTTTTTGTAATATGTTACATTTTAGCCATGCATAAGATTTAATCTTGTTTTTGAAGCCAATGTTTGTTTGTAAAAACGATACCTGCGACCTTGGACCGTATATTTAAGAATTTTTTTTTTAATCGAAGAGACGAAAACGTGGTCAATCTTTAAGCTGATTTACATGTATATTTCGGACATGAAGCGTGAATTCCTTTATATGTCACGCGACTTGGAAACGGACGCTGGAAATAAACTGACGTTTCTGACAGGAGAAATAATTAGCTAAAGCCTTTAATTTTTTACATATATTGGCACTGGTATGCTGCAAAATAATTCAATGTACAGTTTAGTATCTATAAAATGTGTTTGGTGTGGGTTTGTTGTATAAGACTGTCCTAATAAGATTTGCCTGGGGGCAATAAATGTTGATGATCAATGTTAAATATTTTAATCATTGTGTAATGTGCTATAAATAGAGGTTTAGAAAAAAGGGACAACTTGAAACGATCACGTCGATCACGTTGATCTTTATAAGTCTGTCCAATGAAGGTATTAATAACCTAAATTGGAAAACTTAGGCTATGTATTTCGTACAATATTAAATAAATTATTAAGGAATAATAAGGCTGAAAAGGAACAACCAACAAGACTGTCCCCTGTAATGTTTTCATTAAATCGCTTTTATCAGCCTAATGACCACCACACTTAGTATTTTTAGCCATAAATTAATGATATTGACATGTAAAAACAATTTCTGTTTGGGCTGTTTTTGGATCATAAGGCTGAAATTATATTTGAGACAGAAATGTTTAGGAATTGGAATCAAAATGGCCTTTTTTCATAGCCAAAATTACATTTTATTTCTACAAAAACAAAAGGCATGACCTCTTCAATGTTACAAAAGTTGGAGGTAACATTTTTCAGCTAAATGTTAATTCTGAATAAATCTCAAAGGCCATTATTCTAGTACCAGAATGCAAACCATTGGGAATCAGTGTTTCTAATTTAATTCTACATTTGGATTGCTGTTGAGCAATGCCAAATTTAAATTGTATAAGGAGTATAACTATATTATGCATGTATATAATAAGAAATAAATAACTTTATGTAACTGTATTTAGCATTCCAGTGCTAAATTTAAGACACAGCAGACTGACCTGAAGAGCAATATCGAACATAAACTTTTTTTTAAGAACTGGTGGGTTGAAGCTGCCTGGCTATTATTAGTAAATTATATTAGCTTAGCCTTGGAGTAGAACCCCAGACAATCAGTTTACCTTTTTTTGGTCAACAAAATTTTAATCACATGATAAACTTTTTTCAAAGCGTGGAGTGAAACAAATGGTGTGTGAGGCGGGCTGATTTTCAAGCCATTTCAAAGGATGTGTGGGATCAATAGTACATTGAAGGCATGCAGTGCTATAAACCAAGTCCATGCTGGCTACACTAAAATCACTACAAACCCATCAGTGGTGGATCTAGAGGAGAGTTCATGAGGGGGTGGGGGTGGGGAGAGTTGGAAGGGGGTTAGTTTCAACTGTTTTGATACATTGGGATAATTTTGGGTATAGTTTAAGTATCAAATGTGGTGTCTCTAATAACACCCTGTCACTTTTTACTTTAAGTTAACACCCCCCCCCCCCCCCCCCCCCCCCCCCGGGTTCCCACCCACACTCCCCTCTTCAGCTAGACACCAACAGATATAGCTCTGATAAATGAGAACTGGTGCTATAGATTCATAATATTTAACCTTTGAGCCTGTGAACATGCTGTAATCTCTACAAATAAAAAATACCCCGGTTAATTTGAATCACTTCATGTTCTGAAT
>JAJLRJ010000009.1:5738681-5863681 GCA_024195265.1 Dendrophyllia cribrosa
TTACTTGGCTATTAAAGAGACATCTTTCAGAAGACGTTCCCGACAGAAAAACTTAACGACATTTGGCTAAGCTTCAATTATTTTTCCGCAAATGAAAACATTAATAACTGATCCAGTTTACGATTTTTCCTAATTCAAGCCAAAAATGCTCTAAAATACTTCGAATGGAAGTGGCTTACCAATCCATGAACAGGCTGGTTTGAGGTCACTCTTTCTATAAGAAATTTTTTTTTTCAACACGGCCGCTTCCACCAACCGGCGCAGGTTTGCTAAAATCCACTGAAACACACATAAACTTATTTGATACTATTACAACTTGCTAGCGTTTATTAATTTGAGAAGTAGAAGACACAGCTTATGAATAATACATTCTGATATATCCCTGACAGTAAGTTTATACTATTGAAGCAAATATAGTAAAGCTTATAGAAAGCTTGCAAACATTCTTCACTTTCGTTTAGGAAAATTGAAGATGATTCTCAGGATTCTTACTATTGAATTGGCCGCTGAAAAAATAGACTAATGTTCAGTGACGTGTCACACGCGATGGCGTAATTTCTGCTAAAAATAGCCCAAATTGTCCTTTACGCGGGGAAAGGCAGCTCTAAAGAAATGACATGTTGTTACGGTCTCCGTCCTCGATTATGGTTCCTGCTAATTTCCTACTTATTTTGTAAACATCCTGAACTAATGATGGATACTGAAGTATCCGAAACATGTTTTCCAAACTTAAACATTGTGTCGCGTTGAAATGTGTAATATCTATATTATTGCTACGAAATTTCGGTAAAATCTATTTGTTTTTTCCATAACAGAAACATTTAACTTGGAACCATCGTGTTCAATTTGGCCTGAAATTCCAAGCAAATGAAATGAACTTGAAAAAGGCATCGAGCGTATTGAAGATCATTCAAACTTTGGATTTCGCAGTCTTGGCTTGCATTTACGTCCCCATATCCTGTTCTGGAGAAAAAAAAGCAAAGTGTTTGTTTTGACTAGGACAGCACACTGATTTCTCATTAGCCAAGCAATTTCGTTTCTGTCTTCTTGCAGGATTAAACGGCCATATTCCAGACTTGGACATCATGAGCAACCATTTAAAACGCACCACGTCCGACTTACAAGATATGGCCATCCGCTACGACGAGGTGTTAAAAGAAAACGATCTCCTGGAGAAGAAATTAAGTAGAACGTCCAGCGATCTGTTGGAGAAAAATCGGCTGATTGAAGAGCTAGAGAAGCGTTATTTTGACACGGAAGCCATGCTGATGGAGTCGCATTCGAGCGCTAAGAAGGTTGTGGAAGGCGCCGCGCAGCATTGCCAAATCCAGAACCGAGAAATGCTGGAGAGGACGCATTTTATAATCGCTCTTCAAATGAAGCTTCTCACGACGAAAGAGGAAGTCGACAACTTGAGAGACAAGTTGGAAGAAAGCAATAAGGAGAGAGATGATCTTCTGAACCGCTTCACGCAAATTTCCAAGAACTACGATAATCAGAGACGCGAGTCTATGAAGTTGACGGAGAGACTGGAAATCCAAAAAGACAACATTCAGCGCGCCGAGGAACTCAAGGTAAAATTTCGCCAGCTCCAGTTCACCAATCAGAAACTCAAAGGGGAAAAAGAGGAAGCCTTGAAGGAGCTAGAAGAACTGAAATGTTGGACTGAGGCACTAAAAGCACGGTACGACATCGTGGAAGAGGATAGAAAACAGACACAGGAAAGTCATGAGAGCACCGTAGCCGACTATTCGGAGCTTCGGGACAAGGCTGACGAGCTTGAACTAAGGCTGACCATATCCGCGCGCGAAATAGACGACTTGAAAAAGCGCTGTAAGGACTATGAGCAGGCGGCCAACACGTACCGTGAGCAACGAGATCTGTACGAGAAAGCATGGAAGGAAACGTCAGCTGAAAGGGAACAACTCAGAAAGGATAGGGACGACGTAACATGCCGGTTGACGGAGGTTATTCGGAGCCGAGATGAAGCCATCGACCGTCAAATGGAGTATAGTCGGCAGTTTGAGCAAAAGATGAAGAAAGGCGCTGAAGAGCTCCGTGGCGTGAAGGAACGTCTTAACCATACCGAGCTAGAGTTGGAAGAGTTGAGGAAAGTCAAGCTGCAGAGGAACCCGTCGGATGTTGATGACCATCCATACGCTGGAGTGAAAGTAAGTCAATAACCCGCATTTGTTAAGTAGTTTTAAGTTAGATTAGTCAATGTTTCCTTCTTTATTTCAAGTGTTAATTTTTATAAACTCCTCAAATTAAAGCTATTCAGCAGTACTTTCCTGAGGTGTAGTTTCTCAAGGTGGTTCTATCTTTTGAGTCTGTGGACAAAATTGCAGAGCGTGACCATTCACTGAGCAGCACTTTCCTGTGGTGTTGTTTAGTACAACTTCTGAGTCTGTGGATGAAATTCTAAAGTGTGACCATTCAAATAAGCAATTGAGCAATTCTTTCATGTGGTGTTGTTTATTATGCTGTTCAAAGGTTTTTCTAACTTTTGAGTCTGTGGATGAAATTCTAAAATATGAGCATTCAAATGAAAACTCTTCAGCAGTAGTCAGTCCTCGTGGTGTCGTTTATTATGCTGTTTAAGGTGGTTCTAAGTGGGTCATTGAAATGAAACCTATTAAGCACACCGTTTCCTGTGACGTAGCTCGTTTGTAACTATTCCCTAGATGTCTGATACGAAAATTTCCAGAAATTCTGTCACGGTTGTAAGTCAAACCTGGAGAATGTGAATAAATAACTCCCCCAAGCTCAAAAACTCAAACTCGGACTGTCGTGAATGTGGAAAGAAAAAGTAAGTGGGCTGTTTCGTCTTGAAACATTTTTTCCGCTTTCTCGCTTTGAATTGCGAAGAACCCCAAGGATTTCATTGTCCACGGTTGAACAGCCAACTGATTTATTTCGGTGGAAAACTGTTCGGAAGGCCTTAGCCATCTTTATTTTTCGTAATAAATCAAACTTTCGTAACATAGGAAAATTTAACGCAGGGATAAAAGAACGTCGTTTTGGGTACGAAATAAAGTTAGACCCCGTCCACACCGTATACGTTTACGTTCGTAAACGCATATTTTTTTACGAGTTTAGGCCTCACGTCCACACGTAAACGATGAAAACGGTCACCCTAAACGGATATTTTCGAAAACGTTCTCCAAAGTGGATTTTTTCGAAAACGCCGTTTACCCGTTTACGTGTGGACAGCGTAAACGGATATTTTCGTAAACGCTGATGTCACAGATTCGGACCCAGTCCACAAATAAAGAAAATAAAGCAGATATCCAATATGGCGGACTTATCTACGCATGCTCAATGCAGATTCGAAGCGTTTACGTATCGTTTTAGCGTTTACGTGTGGACAGGTGAAAACGAATCGTAAACGATGGCTGGTTTCGTGTGGACGGGAGCGTTTTAGATAAAAAATATGCGTTTATGAACGTAAACGTATACGTGTGGACGGGGCCTCAGCATAGTTAATAGAATAAACTGGTTATGAAACTCAGTCAGTCCTTTGTTATATGTTTTTGTTCTCCATTTCTTTTGTTCGTTTGCCTTGACCCTGCACAAAACACAAAAGGTATTGAAATGCATATGAGCAACTGACCAGTAGAAACATTTGGGCTAACACTTTTAACAAAACAATGTGCAGGGTCACGGTTCGTTCAACATAAAACAAAGCAGCTTTGTACACTCTTTTTGAAACTTATTGAGCTTCATAACCAGTTTGTTCTATAAACTATGGCCTCAGCTAGGGTTTTCGGAAAGATCAAACAAGCTGCTAGTAAATTTCCCTAAAGTTTTCTGCCGCTAAAATATTCAGCTAATAAAAAACAACCGAAAACCTCTAACTGTATTAGATTGTTTTCGTTAAAGGCACTAAAATGATATGGAAAACAGTTGAATGCCATTCCAAGCTTTTTTCTAAAGATTCATCATTGGGTGTCCCTGTCGATTGCATGACAGTTTGATTTCACAGTAATTTTACTTCATAACCATGCATTTAAAGACCCGTTTTACACATGCGATTTTTGATGCGATTTTTGTCGCGCTCTCCAATTCAACTATTGTCGCAAGTGTCAACTAGCGGCGTTTCCTGTGCGATTCGGGTGCGACATTTGCTTTGATTTACTGTGATTTCTAAAAAATCGCCGCCAAGTTGCATCAGGTTTTGAAACCTCTGCGACATCGCCGCGCGTCAAATCGCACTGAAATCGCCGCCCGTTAACCCATGCGATTTGAAGATGCATTTTCCGCAAGACAAAAATTGCATTGACAAGTGCAACAAAAATTGCACAAAAAATCGCCTGTATAAACGGGCCTTAACTGACATGCCGTGGCATACGTTTTTTTCGTGCGCCAAACAAAGAAAACCAGGGTTAGCGCTCTAAACGTCAGTCTTTAAATCTCTTTACGGTGATCAATTTACGTTATCAACTTAGGTAATAAAACCACTTATAATATACTCAACAAAATATACAGTTTCTGATTGGTCAATGACGAATGCATAAATAGATTATAGAGTGCAAATTAGGTTATAAAGTGCAATACGAAAGTTGCGCGAAAGTGAAAGTTGAAAGTCGCGTGCAGTGTACCGTGACGGCCTCACCAAAATTTTGTTGAGAATATTATAAACAAGAAATCGTATGAACTACTCGTGCATTTCGTGATTTATGGGCACTCGTGATGTTTTGAAAGTTCTCAAATTGCATTCGCCGAAGCGGCTTGTGCAATTTTGAGAACTTTTAAAGCATCACTCGTGCCCATAAATCACGAAATGCACTCGTGTCCAAACCCTTACCCTTTCATATACCGTTTTTGACAAAAAAGGTACCCCTTTGATATAACTTTCATTGAAAATGGTACCCCTTTCATATACCTTTCGTTGAAAATGGTACCCCTTCCATATAGCCTTTGCGTGCGTCTGTTTGATATATTTTGAAAGGCCCTTTTTATAATACTTAAATTGCAGTTTTCCCTACCTTTTTTATGCTTCCACTCGTGTTTTCGCAACCATTTCCTATTCCTCGTGAAATCCCTACCCCTTTACATACTTCAACTCGTGAAATCCCGACCCTTTCATTTACCTCCAGCCTCAAAAAGGTACCCCTTTCGGGCGGAGCATCCCCGTATAGCCCATTATAGGGAGTACCCCCCCCCCCCCCCCCCCCCCCCCCCGGGCTTAAAGCTTGCTTTATCATCTTAAAATGGGAAGACAAAATCGCCAAAAGTGATGAACGCAGGGAAATACGAACTTAAAGATAATATAAACAACAACAAAAAACTCAAAATTCTACCAGAATCAAACTGATGAAGTGTAATCCACTTCCATTCTTGTAATCCTGCATTTTTTCTCCAAACTCCTGCTTCTGTTTTGCTCTATAGAATCCGTTTTCATCCGGTTTAGTTGTAGATTTGGTGGCATTTGGCGATATAACATGGAACAACACGATTTCGTTATTTCGACGCGCGGGACAGTGCCCTTTTAAAAGCTAGAGTTTTCTTTCGTAACGTAGGGAAGTTTAAAGTATTATTTTGGGAGGGATGAAAATGTCATTTTGAGTACGAAATAAGGTCAGCTAAGATATTCAGAAAAGCTAGTAACAGCTGCTTTGAAAAATCGCAGAATAAAATTCCTCTTATGCCACTGCCCGGCTTTACTTAGCTTCCACACAGAAAAAAGAAAACAACATCATTGGTTGCGCTTGAATGCTTTAGTATGGTTTCAGTACGACTCTCTCTCAACCATGCACTTGTGACAGTTGTGCAGACTCCAAAAAACGCAAAGTCAACCCATCAAAAACTCTAGTGGAGTTTAATATTTCGCGGCAGCCTCTCGGGTTTACTCTAGTGCACTTTCTAGTGCACTTATCAATATGTAAGTCTTGTTATTATCTCAAATTTTAACAAGGAACAATAGCTGAGCAGAAATTGCTCTGCATGCATTGAATCGAGATGAAATCTTCGAAGTAGTTTTGTTCAAGATTTTTGCTGTAAACAGCGGGCGTTCAGACTTAAAGGCACGATTAAAAAACACATCATTTTCAATTTCTCGGTAAAACCCCTAAAGATTTGTCTTTCGTCATCAATTCTTGTGACCATCCAGTCCATTCAAATTGGACCTACTGAGCAGTGTCAGCAGTGTTATTCTGTGGTACTGTTTATTATGCTGTGCAAGGTAGTTCTACCTTTTGTGCCTGTGAATAAAATCCTAAACTACGACCATTGAAAACAAAGCTATCATTGAGCACTGTTTTTTGTGGTATCGTTCGGCGTTTTTTGATTTTCCCAAATTGGGCAATGTTAGTCGTGAAATATGAGCTGGATGAAATCTTACAGTGTGACCATTCAAATGAAACATTTGTAATAAAGGGCGAAAGACCGTCGGTGTTACACTAGATAAAACATGCCATAGTTCACGAGACGTTTAGCGCTCATCAAAGGCCGATAAACTGAAAGCTCACTTTATTAAACGAGAGAGCTTGCATCACATCCATAGTTGCTTCATGCTACAGAAACTGGGTTAAGCTCCGGTCGTGTGTGCCACCTTAAGCTCGTGTGCAACGTTATCTCCTCTCTACGACCACCTCTCTACAACAGCCGGAAAATTCTCTCCGAGGGTGGCAGTACGTGTAAAGAGATTTAACTGTATTAAGACCCTCGTATCTCCTACCCGGTCGTTTTAGTCCTGCATGATTCTTGATACTTTGCATGAAACGAGTGACATCGCTGTTAGTGTAAAACATGTTAACAACGAACATAATAATTCTCACTAATTTGACCTCTGACAAGAACAGAGTTACCATGACGTCATTCTTCCTGACCCGCCTCTCTGATCATTTCCGCCGTGACTGATTGGTGTTCGATTCTTTTAAAGATGGTTATGAGAATTTAGTGGTACATCAAGACTGACTCCTGTTTTATTTACTGCGTTTCTTATTTGGATAGTATAGAATCCATGGCATGTGTCCTGCCACTTAGTCGATAAGTAACGGTGTCTTAGCGGAATTCTTGGTTTTCACATGACGTCATAAAAATTAAAAAATCTAAAGTATACGTCCTACAAAGCTGTTTCTAACATGGTATATGGATACAAGTGTTTTAATCTTTTACAAAAAGTTTCAGGTTTTAACGATGTTTTGCTTACGATTTACAATGGTTTTAAATGTGTCACGCAATTCGTCACGCTATTTCAGATAAGCCGCGAAAATAAACAAAATTGAATCAGCTGAAAGTTATTGTTTGTATTGTAAGTGCTTATAAACCGAGTTAATGGAGCTTATAGCAAATGCAATATTTTTTGATGTGATTTTTGGTGTAATTAAGAATTTGAATTTTTGGCCGCTATCTTTGTGCCCCTGAGTGGGGCACAAAGATGGCCGCTCCATACATTTCTTACTAAAAATGTCTAATACTCGTTCGCCTATAACTCTTGAACGAAATGCTTTTGCGCTTCAAAATTTGGCCAAGATGTGTAGTTTTAAACTCTTTACAATTCCATAAAAATTTTGGATTCGAAATCTATTTTTTAATGCTTCTGAATTTTGATATGACGTAAGTGAAAACCAAGAATAGGACCCCCAGCCTCCAGGTCAAATCAGCTGTATCCCCTGGGGGGAGGGGGAATCTCCGATATAAAAGTTACGTGGGTAATCATCGCACCTTTTAGAGGTCAAAATTTGTAGATAGGTACCGCTTAAGGTGCTGAAATCTAAAATGACCACGGTTAGAATTATCGCGGTACCTCTAAGGGTATTGAGCCGAAAAAATATGATAGAATATGTCTTGTGTTATTTAAAATTGGCACCTGTTAGGGGCAAAAATAAATTTGAATCACGCCTATCAAATGAGATTCTGGTACCTTTTAGGGTGTTTTCCGAAAATTGTCGACGAGCACCCCCCGTAATTGTATATGGGAGTCCTCCCCCGGACTGTATCGAGTTTAGACAAAAGGGTATAAAATGAAGGAAGGAAATGGTTAACAAGATTTAAGTTGTTTTGTTTTGTATTGTTTTTCGACAGAAAAGCGGCAAAAACCTACACCTTGACACTGAGAAAGCTAAGGAAGTGAAACTGGAAGGAGCGATGAACAACGAAGACGATTCACCAGTAGATAGTGCACACAGCAGTGAAGATTCTTACGATTGGAGGTCGCGACGAAAGACCACCGACATCATAGACAGCGTGAAAAAGCGCGTCGCCATGCGCAACTCTCCGACGAATGGATCATGCGCAGATGGCATGGATGGAGGATCCTACCCTCCTTCCCAGCCTGAAAAAAGCCTGTCATTGGACGAGAAGTTAGAGGAGCTGGTTCCAGAAAGGAAGAGTCTTTCGCCCGCAGCCCAGCAGTCATTGAGCCTAAATCGCAACAAGAGCCTGTTTAAGAGCGCACCAACGTATAACACGCTGGATTGTATGTTTGGTCCGTCTGTGCGCAACACCACTTCTATTTACAATGCTATAGACAGCAACAGCTCTCTTTACTCCTCTTTTCGGTCCACTAACAATTGGCTGCCTGGAACACAGCGACGAACATCTGATGAATTGGCAAAATCCGTCAGCGTGGAGTCTGACACATTTGAGTCAGTAGCCGATGACGTTTCCGAAACTGATGAAAAGACGAAGTCTTCCGAAACTGACGAAAAGACGAAGTCTTCCGAAAGGGGCCGAAGACAACGAAATAAAAGTCCGTCTTCCGAAACAGGCCGAAAACAACGAGATAAGAGTCCACAACGGCCTGGTTTCTTCAAGAGCATCTCTTCCCCGTCGAAGATCATGAACTATGTGCAGCGAAAGATATCATCGGAGAGCTCGGGATACTGTTTTGAAGGGAATTCAGACCGTTCCAGTGGGGCAAAGTCTTCTTCGAGCGATGATAGCGGCTTAGAAAAGCGTCACCCAAGCTTTAAGGAAGCTTCTAACAGCCCTTCATATAGGGCTATATCAAAAAAACTAGCAACATCGATCACCCTATCTGTGGATGATGTTAAGAATGCAGATGAAGAAAGGCAGAGCGTGAGATCGGAAGAGGAAGAAATAGCAGAAGCTCTGATGTCTCCGACGCTCAAAAAGCCATTCCGCGAGAGATCTCAGGCTGTGAATGAACGACCTCGAAGTTCCTCGGCCCCAAATTCCGCATGTTTTGATTTTGAGCCGATCGAATTTAATAGCACTAGTTCAGATTAAACTGAATCTAGGACTGTGAAACTGTTCTAATAGGGTGTGTGTATAATATGGTAAGAGCATGGGCCTCCCGATGTTGATAAAAATGGTACTAGAATAATTTTTCTTTTAGTCTTCGAAGTAATTGAAACGACGTTTGGAGCGCTGGTAGTTTGGAATAGTAAATTTTCTAACTCATCAAGGTTGTACAAAGATCAAAAGTGTGACGGTGGTTTGAAAACCAGAGATCTAAATAAGCATAGATTTTGGCGATATCATTCCTTCGTTTTCTCTGTATTTAACGATCAGTTTGAGAAGCTGTATCGAAAAGAGTGTTTCATCGGGTATCTTAACACCTCAAAAATCCGTTAAAAAAAATCGGCCGCGCCTCGTTTTTTTTAACCCACTTCTCGGCGTTTGAAATTCTTATTAAAAACTCTCTCGTGTTTGATATTTTACTTCAAGGGCGACAAAAGTTAACATGCGGACACGAGTAAACAGGCTCACTTTATAGGCTTTCGGTCTGCGTGTTGTGGCCTTATTAAACAAGACGCTACATTCCACATTGATTATCAGCCGCCAGGGGTGACCTTGCGAATTAAGAATAGCACCCCGCGCGGAAGGGTGGGGTTTCGTTTAAAGTGCCCCTGTGATCAAATTTTTGATTTTCATTTTTTTACATTTTCGTGTACAATTAGACTTTCTTACTCATCTTGCCAAATTTCAATTCATTACGAACGTCAGAAGTCATTTTATTTTAACATTTATTTCCGAGAATTTACGGCCGCCATTAATCAACCTTGTTCCAAGGCTTGGTTGCGAATGGGAGAAAGTGACGTCAAAGACTCAAACATACCTCACGGGTTGAAATTATAATAACAATCAGCATAGAAAATTGCACGAAGAACAAGTCCAAAGTTTTTGTTGCTTTTTGCGTGATTTTCAATACTTATTGTTATTATAATTTCAATCCGTGAGGTATGTTTGAGTCTTTGACGTCACTTTCTCCCATTCGCAACCAAGCCTTGGAACAAGGTTGATTAATGGCGGCCGTAAATTCTCGGAAATAAATGTTAAAATAAAATGACTTCTGATGTTCGTAATGAATTGAAATTTGACAAGATGAGTAAGAAAGTCTAATTGTACACGAAAATGTAAAAAAATGAAAATCAAAAATTTGATCACAGGGGCACTTTAAGGCCGCTAGAAATAGACAAATTCGGCTAACGCATTGTTGTACCCAATTCAAACCTTTTGGGATTAGAACTCTTTGTTCGTCATATTTCCATATCAATGAAGCATTGACATGGAAATTATATGGAAATATTGTGAACAAAGAATCTTATCCCCAGAAGTTTTGAATTGGGTACAACAATGCGTTAGCCGAATTTGTCTATTGGTACTTTGACACTATCTTCTAGAAATTGTACAAATTGGAACATAATATAGACTCGCCTTAATCACTGGTGGTTTGCACATTGGCCATGTTAGGAGTTAAAAACAAAAGAAATCGTTTGCATAAAAATCAAAAGATGACAATTTCATTATTCTAATCCCCAACACAGCTGACGTGCAAACCACCAATGACACCAATAGGCAACTAAGGCATGAAATTGTATCCAAATCGTATTTAGATAATTAAGGGCCGATTCGCACTAGCGGACAAGTTTGAAATGTCATGACATTTTTGACAAAAACAAAATTGTCGCGACAAGTCAGAGACATTTTGAAGAAAACAAAAGGTATAATTATCAGTACAATAGCTCTGCACGTGCTTCTGGCATCCTTGTACATTTCTCGGCACGGTCGTCTTGAGCAAACATCAAATATGCAGGCAGGTCCACGTGGTGAAAAATGTTAAAACGATTTGCATTTGAAGTGCGCGTGTACTGATGTTTTTGTGCTCATGCGGGGAAAATGTCGCAAGAAAACTATTATTTTTCCCGTCCATTTATCGGCACAAACTGGTTCCCTCCGCATTCTCTTGTTCCAACCCCGGTATTACCATCCTTCCACGACGTCAACTCGGCAAGTTATGAAGCAAGTGGCGTTTAACAGATGTTAACGCCACACAATCGTCCACGAAGCGTTAAGCGGGACTATGATAAATGGGCAAAGGACGAAATTTCGCGTGTTGTTTTTTAGTACAATCCAGACCAAACACAATAGCCAATCAACAACGTATTGTTATCTGGCATTACGAGGGGCATTGGAATGCGACTTGTCATGAATTGTCCTGCCTTGAGGCAGGACAACGGCCCCTTTGAAGATTTGTCCGTTTTGACAAAATTTGCACTTGTCCAACAAGTCGTTCGCACTTGTTTTTGCGATTGTTTGACAAAATGTATCGCGCGTCCAACGCTGACCAATCATAAGACAACTGCTTCTTTGTTTTCCTGAATTGTTGGACAAGTTCTAGGTCTCAAAAAACGTATTCGCACTTGTTTTCTGTAACAAGTGACACATTAATGAAGAAATCTACAAATTGTTACAAAATTTGTCCGCTAGTGCGAATCGGCCCTAAGACAATTTTAGCTTAACTCAGGGGCGACCTTTGAATCGGATAAGTTTTCAGTGTGGCGAGGATGAGTATTTAACTTGGGCATGCATTAAGTTAAATATTTTTATTCATTGTACCCAATCTCGAGTAATTTTTCAGGGATGAATTAGACCTATATTTGCGTGTGTGAACTGCATTGAAGAGTAAATAGCGCAGCATAGCTTTTCATAACATAGGTTGTTCTTCGATACGGTTTTGTAACTTTTTAAATAAAAGTAATTTTTTGGACCAACTGTTTGGCTTGTTACGATACATTTTGCCGGGTCAAACTCGCAACTGTTTCTACCCCTGTCGGAAGAATCCGGACCCCGTATAAAGCATTATGCATGGGCTAGGTTGTTGCTATTCCCACTACCCGGCTAATAGACGTCAACTTCGTACTCTAAGGGCCCGTTCGGTTGACCGTATTCTGGAATAAGACAAAAGGTGGCATGATTATGATGCGATTGATGTTTACCTCGAGTGCTCGTCGCGTTTTTCAATAATAACAATAGTAATAGTAAACTGAGTTTTTATGAGCGCATTTAGAGTCTCAAACTGTGTTTTTTCTACGACGAAAAAAGCTATATAACAAATCACTTAACTGACTGATCCCCCGGGAAACAGTAAACACTTAATGACTGGTCCCGAGGGGAACAGTGAATAATGTTTCCCGAGAATCTCGATGTTTCCCGAGGCGAAGTCGAGGGAAACAAAATTCACTGTTTTTCGAGGGACCAGTCATTAAGTGATTTGTTATATAGCAACACAACAAACACAACACAACACAGTTTGAAAAACGCGCCGAGCACTCGAGGTAAACATCAATCGCAACATAATCACCACGTTATCATGCCACCTTTTGTCACGCTCTGATAACGTGCGCTAGCGGGCAACAGTGACGTCAAAATTGTAGCCTGCTTTCGCAAATGTTGCCCGCTTTGGACAATTGGCCATTTGCACGCTGACGTCATATGACTACAACTACCAGAATCCTTCAGTTTTTTCTTTTGTAGTGCAAATTAGGGCTTATTGTTATTTAAACCGCACTGGGATTACAAAATTTAAATAAGAAAGGAAAAACGAAATGAATTCTGGTAGTTGTAGTCAAATGACGCCACCGTGCAAATGGCCTATTGGCGGGAAACAGTTTGTTTGTTAGATGTCATGTGACCATAAATCAACCAATCAACCCGCGCGTTGTATTGAGAAACACTCCAGCTATATAAAAATGAATTTTGTTTCCCGAAAATCTCGATGTTTCCCGAGACGAAGACGAAGTCAAGTCGAGAATCGAGGGAAACAATATTCACTGTTCCTCGAGAGACCAGTCATTAAGTGTTTAATGTTTTGGTTTCTAGTGGCTCGCACATCCCGAAAAACGCGGTTTTCTGTGACTATTCTTCCTATTCTTATTCTGGAATAACACGGTTTAATGGAACGCACCCTAAATAAACGGAACTATAACTTCCTTAAACTTTTGTGAAGCACATGACTTCCTTTCGATACCCGTTCGCCTCGTTTATGGCCTTCCGTTTTTGCCCAATGAATTTATTATAGCCAATCTACATGATGATTGGACAACTGTCTTAAGGAACGAAAGTTCCATTACATGTGATAAACAACAGAGTCCGTCAATTTTAATAACCTCAGCACGTAAGCGTGTTTTTAGTTTCGCATTCGCTGATTAAGGTCATCAATTTAAGTTAAAAGCTTAAATTGTTACAACGTTCTCGACGCAAATTATTTGTCATGGACCTCGACGGATTGGATGAGAGATTCACAGACGTTTTGACGAAACACCGTTTACTTATCATTCAAAACCTTCAAATGGATCGTACTTTTCTTTTTGATTACCTTATCAGCAAGAAGTCCTTCGATAAAACGGACTACGAGCTGATTCAAGCCGAGAAGACAAGTGAATCGAAAGCTGGCCGATTTCTGGATATCTTGGGTATGAAAGGAGAGAGTGCTTTCAATCATTTTTTAGATGCCTTGCAAGTGTTAAATCCAAACATATATGAAGTGATGACTGGAGAAAGTGCAACGAAGAGTAAGTAGTCGCATCATTGCTTGTATCAGTTCCAAGGATCAATCCTTGACTACGGTAGAATCTTGACAGTCTGAGGATGAAATTCTACGGTGCGATCATTCAAATGAAAAATACAATAAAATATTCTTAACTTTTCATTAATAATACTTGTAAGGCTAAAATCATTTTGTTTCAACAATACAATGCACTTGAATTGTTTTAGAATTTACATAAAAAACAAAATTTCATTTTGTGCAATATTGAAAAACGGTACCATGCAAAAGAACTGTCAACGAGGTTTCATTTTAATGGTCACACCATATATAGAATTTCGTCGACAGACTCAAAAGTTAGAATTACATAACATGTCTCCATAATTGACTCTGGGAGTGAAAGGGTTAAATTTTCATTTCGTTTTTATTTTATTTCTTTACAAACTGTTCATAACCTTTTTTGTGTTGATCAGGAATTAATCCGATATTCACAGAGATGAAGAGCCACATCACTTTTGGTAAGTTAAGAACAAATTTTACATATTCTTCTCGAACTATTTAGGGCAATACGCCATCTTATATGACAATTGCAAGGTAACTCAACCTCTAGTTTCAACTTTGATGAAACCCATATACGGATTACAAAGGTTTAACCTCGAATTACGTTTTCGGAACTCGGAAGGATCGAAAATGATCTTCGTCAACTCGTGAATACGCGAAGAGTTGAACGAGTTATCCAGTGAGACAAAATTTCACTCGATCGCTCGATTGAGCCCGCGATTTGTAATGGCCAGCTGCCTTACGCATGGGAACGTCGTTGGAGGGAGGGTAGGGTAGGGAGTTGGACGCAGGGGGGAGGGGGTCGGTGGAGCAAAACACCTAGGTGATAGGAGGGTCCGAACGTTTCCGTCGTATTCACGAGTTGGCTCATAAGAGCCTTTGATTGTCAAAGGGGTAGGGTAAGCTCTTGGTTACTATTATAATTATTATTGCAACTGAGTCAGTTGCCATTAAAGTTCGCTGAAAGAAAATCTCTATACTAAAATGTCTAAAATAACTGAGGTTAGATTTTGTCAGAAGCTCAGCTTACTTTCGCAGCAATTTATACAATAGACCAAACACGAAGAGAGAAAGATGTACTCAACTCGACGAGTGTCCAGTGTCTAGAATTAAAAAAAATAATAATACAAAGCAATAGGGAAGATATCAGTGACGTCAGCAATTGTTATTAATGTGCCAACCAGAGCCTTATTGGCTGCCGAAACAAAAGGTTCTTTTGTTCCAGTGGTTGGCACATTTGAATAACAAAAAGAATGTTTGCAAACAGATATCATCCCAATAGAGTAGTTTTCAATTGAGTGTCGTAAAACCCAAACCAAAGTAATTACTCTGACCAATCACAGCAGTCGTAAACAATCCAATAAACCAATCAGAGCTCAAAGCAATTGCATGTCGGCGGCGCCAAGCGCGGGAAAACGCGTGCGAGCAAGTCACGATTGGTTTTGGTTTTACTTCTGATTGGTCGAGAAAGTGGTGCGAGATTTTTTAGCCAATCACAAAGCGTAGCAATGCAAAACCAAAGCAATTGTATAATAACATTCGACACTCAATTGAAAACTGCTCTATAAGAAACTCAAGCTTCGTAATCGGCTTAACCCAGTTTCTGTGGCATGAAGCTACTAGGAGTATTGCTGCTACCTTACATAGAGAGCTTCCAACGCAGTCGTCCTTAGAGATCGTATAACCCTTAAATGTACAGCAGTATAAGCGGCTTTGCTGCTGTTAACATTATTGTTGTTGTTTAAAGGTGGAGGCTCAAACTTTCTTGATGTAGAAATCCTGAGTAACTACGTCAAAAGACTGTCTGAAGAATTACAAGACCTTGCTTTGAGGCACGATCAAGTTCTCAAAGACAACAACGAACTAAGGTTAAAGTTGGAAGACAGCTTGTCAGTGCAGGCCAGAAAGCAGCGCAAAATCGAAGCACTCGATAAGCTTGTTTGCGACACTGAAGAAGCTTTGGTAAGCGAGGCTCGGGTCAGCGCTAGCAAGGCTGGTGAGAATCTGCTGCAGAGATTTGAAGTGGTCCAACGTGAAGGTCGTACAAACCAATTCATTATACAACTTCAGATGAAGCTATTAACAGCACACGAAGAAAACGAGACGCTCCGAAAGCAGATGGAAGATGTCAGAAGTTCAAATAACGAGTTGCTGAAACAGCTCAGTAAAGTCAACGTGGATTACGCGTTCAAGAAGAAAGAAACGACCAGGTTGTCCCAGCAGCTGAAATCGCAGTCGGCCGAAATGAAAAGTTGCGAGTGTCTGAAGCTGAAGCTACGGGAAGTGCAGTTTCAAAATGGCAAGTTGCAGTGTGAGCTGCAGGAGAAAGAAAATGAGGTATTGGAATTAACGAAAGTGAAACACTGGACGGGAGCTCTGAAAGCGCGTTTTGATCTGATTAAGGCAGAGAAAGAACAAGCCCTGAAAAATCAAGAAATTGTGGAAAGCAAGTGCGCTTCGCAGCGAGATGAAATTTCCGACTTGAAGATGAGGCTGAATCACAAGGAAAGAGACATAGAAGAGCTTAGACGGTCTTACAAAGAAGTCGAAGACAGCTCGAGGATTTACAGAGAAGAGCGAGATTTTTATTCTAAAACAATGACGGAAACTGCGTTGGAGCTCGAACAGATACGGCAGGAGAGGGAAGAAGCCGCCCAACGACACAAGAAAACGCTTGAGTCCAAGGAATTGAGCATTCGCCATCAGGCAGATTATTTGCGACAGTTTGAAACGAAGTACGAAGAAAGCAAAGAAGAACTCAAGGTTGTAAAGCTGAAGTTGAACCAAGAAAAGGAAGACAAGGAAGAACTACGAAAGAAGATCTCGAACTTGGAGCTGGCGCTACAACAAAAGGTAATAAATTCAGAAGATGTGAGTATCAAGGATTTACGGTTCCGCCTCGATAGCTTTTCAGTTAATAGCTTGACTCTTCTAGTTCTGGGGCCTTAAGATAGTTAGAAGTGAAGGATGGGTACCATGGTGCCAGAAGCTTTTCTTGCGCTCTCATCTCTCTCGTATTACACGCCTCTAATGTCTCGCCGCGACTTCGCCGGACATTTCACTAAAGCGTGCCGCGAGAGAGAAACTCACTGGTACTCAGGGTAAAGGATGGGCGGCGCTCGAAGAAAAATGAAAACGTTACAAAAAAGAAAAGAATTCCCGCTCTTTTACTTTGCAATTGCTCCAATTTGTTTAATTTGTCTAATGTGCTGAATTGGCCAGGAGCTGAATTCGTAGGGACGGCTTTTAAGTTCAAATAGCGTAAGGAAAATTAAACGTATAATTTGACATCTGACGTTTCTATTTTGCACGAAACGGCAACAATATGTATTAAAATGTAAAACGCACGTGCAGAGACATGGTTTCGCTCAGTTCTCGCTGCTGACATATGAAAGCGATGGAAAGGAATTAATAATTTTTCAGGTTTTAAATTTCATGATTTGGGAAATGTTTTGATGGTGGCTGAAATTTCTCCTGGTATTTTCGTGTAATTACGTTACCGGATATTTTGGGGGTATGAAGAAAACATATATGCTAGTTTGTGAGATTACTTTTGGCCCATGGCTACCCTAAAGGTATTACCGATATAATGGATAACGGAGGCCAATACATATAAATATCGCTTATCTTCCCGATACGGGATAGCAACAATATAATGGTTCAATTTGTTTGTATATTGTCATTTTTCTTGCCGTGTCATTTTTTCGCTTCTTTCTTGTTCGGTCTTTTTCTTTTAATTTATCATAAGTTTTCTTCACTTTGGGCGATTATCTACATCACAGCTCCATAATTATCTCTGGGAGTAAAAGGATTAATAATTTATGTTATCATTCGATGCATTTGTCATTGTCCGAGAGCCCTTCACGTGACCTGCGAATAACTGCCTACGAATAATTCTGCTCATGCGCACAACGGTGCAAAGTTGTTTTGCTGCAAATAATTGTCTGTTCCCGTCCTCTACAATGGCAGCCCGATTTCTGTTCTGTTTTAGCAGTTATGAATAAATATTAAATCGAAAAACAAACTCGGTGATCGAATGATAAAACAACTACATGGCTATCGCAAAACATCGTGATTTGTCAGTGTTGATCTGCACGCTACTGACAAATCCCGATATTTTGCTCAATCTCGTCTAATAATTGATATTAGAGCAAATTTCAATTGAGTGTCGAAAGTACTTTACACAACTGCTTTGGTTTTGCATTGCTACGCCACTTTCACGACCGCGTTTTCCCGCGCTTGGCGCCGCCGACATGTCATTGCTTCGAGCTCTGATTGATTCATTGGATTGTTTACGACTGCTGTGATTGGTCAGAGTAATTACACTTTGGTTTTGGTTTTACGACACTCAATTGAAAACTGCTCTAATTCTCATTATAACAATCATGCATTTCTTAGGAACCATCTCCGAAGCCTTATTTGGAAGAAGATGATGCACAGAACAACCATCCAATCCAGGACTCTTATGATGAAACGGAACCTGGTGAAACTGGGGACGTCATTGGCTTGAACATAGACTGGAAGAATTTCAAAGACCGCGGAAATAAAGAGGTGGTGGGAAGTATAATCCGGCGCTTTGTAGACACAGACAAACAGAAACCCAAAGAGAGCATGACCAAAGAGAAGCCCATCACAAAAAGCATCAGTTTTGACGAGAAAGTAGCCCAAATTGTTCCCGAAATTGAAAACCTGCCACCTGAAACACAGCAGGGCTGTAGTTTGGATCGTCACAGAATGACACAGAGCCTGCCGTTCGAGCAGCTGGCCACCATATGTCCGCCAATGAGTGGAGGCGTACGCGGGTCGTTTACTGATGCTCTGTGCGCTGTGCTCGGTGGATCACTTGACCGTACTCATGCGATCGGCCAATCCCGTGGTGGTATTCCTGGCAGACGGTTTGGATATCGCAAAATGTCAGACCCTGTAGGAGCTGAATACTTCTCCTTGCATCGACAAGATCCAAATACAACGGGAAAGGACCATGAAGGGATAGAAGAGAGAGAAGTCGAAGATAAGATAGCGGACCATGAGATCGCCGAGGGTTTCGAAGACAAGGAGAAAGACGCGCAGCATGGATTCCGTGCGAGAACACAAGCAATACGTCTAAGGGACGGCGAGGGAAGGCGGCGCCTTACAGAACCAGCCCTGTTCATGCAGGACTTCACCGGAACAGACCATTTGTAACGAAACCGTTCAATCCTTAGAGTACTAAGGTACATCTTGGCCCTGTAAAATATTAATCGCGTTCCAAGAACGCAACCATAATTTCGTGTTGGTTGCCCTGTGCCTTTCATGCAAAAACATTGAAAATGTTTGGTGTTGTGACTGCCGTCTAGCCGCCCCTATTGCTTTCTTTAGGGGCTCATTTTCACCGGAAATTCCTTCGAACACGTCTCCATAATTTCTGATTACTGCTAGTTTAATCTATTTTCTTAATTTTTCTAAGGCAGTCTGTAAATAGAGGTTATTCAGCGAAAAGTTGTGTAATACGGCTGAGTACTTTTACGAGTCAGTTTAGATTATTTTAGGTTGCTAGGTGGAGCCAAACGAGGGGAGAGTTCGAACGTCTCGCATTCACGAGTTGGCTCACGGGAGCCTTTGATTTAAAATGAAATTTGGAATCTTTCTTTGATTTTGGCTTCTTTTTTGGGGGGGGGAGGGGGTAAAAAGGTTTAAAACTGATCATGGGATAGGATTATGCGATTATAAAGGTATAGATATTGCATTTGTAAATATATGAAATTGTATTTGTAAATATATGTAAATATGTTACTGTACTTTACATAATTTTATTATGTTCTGGGTAGAGTCTACGTTCTACAGCTCAGACGGAAGGTCGGACACTTATTGAGAATTATATAACGTAATGTCGACACTTAGAATTTTGTTTTCAATAAATTTTTAAGAGCAAAAAAGAAAATCTAAAATCCCCACTCAGGATTGAACCCGTGACCTAGCTTCTCGGGCTGCTTAGGCCTAAATTTAACTATATAAACTGCTAACCCCAACCTCAACTGAAAGCTAACCAGTTACTCCGTTAAATAAGTCTCAATAAGGTGTCCGACCTCCTTCTGAGCTATGTAATCTAGACTCTTCCTATGTTCTGCCATTTTGTACCTGGCCTGCGTTTGGGTATCGCGCGATACCCCAAACAAGTGAGGCTATTTTGTAACATTGCATTTTCGTGACCTCCAAAAGATAAGTAACGAAAAAGTTGCAAGTAAACTGTGTAAACAGCATGAGAAATAAAAGTAAGAAAATGAGTCAACAAATGTCTTGTGTTCTAAATATGGGCTACAGAGCGACTTGTGGCAAGCAAGGTCATTTACTCCGGGGGGTGGGGGGGATGAGCATGATCATACCTTTCGGGGCTTAAATTCATGGGTTGGTACCGTTGCAAGCTGTTGTGTGGAAATCGAGAATGTCAACTGTCTGAGCTATTCCGCTACCTTTTACCAAGCCAGAAGAATATGCTGACAGGAAGAACATTTCTGAAAGAATTGGTACCTTTTAGGGGTATAAATAGACTGCAAAACATTTATATTTTTTGCGTTGGTCACACGAATACGCGCGGTCCTCGAACGACAAGTCTGGAGCGAGTTTGAATACGGAGAGTGGGACTGGGGAGAGACACACGCCCTACGGGAGAGTGAGGCTCGCGCGCTTCGAGTATCCACGCTTTCCACGCTTCGCGCTTTGCGAGCGAGCAGCGAAAAAACCCCGACTGTTTTGCAGTCTTGGGTAAAAACATTAAAGAAATCATGAAGTAAAAATTAATGTTAGCCACATCCATGGGAGTCCCCTGGACATTAACGATGTTCATGTAAATGTTATTCTACATGCATGCAAAACAATGCACCAGAAAAAGGTTTGAATATGCCAAGGTACAGTTCGTGTTTTTCTGCGGAAACCTGTGGACATCATTTTTTATCACTTTATCGTTTATTTTAAATACACAAATTGTCCTTTTAATGAACACTGCTAGTATGTATACTTTTCATTTTTGTATCATTGCTGTAGTCAATAAAAACATGACTACCAGTTTTCCATTGCAATCTTTTGCCAGATTTTAATCCTAATTGTAATAATTTTTTTCAAAATATTTAAGGCCCTGTTCAGACTTGTTACCTATACACGGTGCCCGACAACTAAAAGGAATTTTGTCCAGATCCCTCTTTTTTGCGAGCACGTTTTCATCTGTTCACCATTTCCTTTATTTAGAGCCTGTTTCGTGAATGCATTTGGGCACTCGACAAATCGTGTGCAGACTAGTACCCTAGGAATAGCGGCAAAGCAATTACCTTGGAAGCATTGCATGTGTCTTAGCACTGTATCTGATTCATCATACGAGCAGTAATAAAAAGTTGCATTCACATTAGTACTGCTACCTGAGCTACATACCAGGGCACCAAGTCTGGGCTGGGCCTTTAAACAATTTTAAGAATTAATGCCAGTATTTATTGGACTTGAGTTTCTCTTTCCAAAATACTAGAATAAACTAAAGGGCAATCTTGATAACTCGAACTGTCAGGGGAAACACAAAACTGTTTGAGTTAATGAAGTTTGAGCTATCAAGGGTTTGATTCTATAACAAAGTGAAGTGGGCAAAACTGTATAGTCAGCTCCTGGTATTACGGACACCTTTGGCAACATGATTTTGTGTCTGTATAGTAGAGAGAGTCTGGTATAGAGGGAGTTATTGCCATTAAGTACTATTTGTTGGGTCTGTCTGTAATAATGGGGTGTCGGGTGTCCATTATAGCGAGGTGTCCGAAAGGCAGGAATTGACTGTACATACTTTGAGTTAGCGAGAAGTTTGAGTTATAGAGAATTCGGGTTATCAAATAAACATCAAGATTCTACTGAAAAATCTAGGCCATGTAGAAAGAAATATGTTAGACTTTATGAAGAGAAAAGGGCCTCAAGATATGGCCTTATTTCACCAATAGTTGTCTGTCCTGCCCCTGTTACAAAAGGTTCCTTAGCAACAGGTGCATGGTCCCTCATTACAGTCAGCAGTTCATGAGTGCTAAAACCATCGGGCTTTAGATTGAGGGCCTCAACGAGAGTCTCACTAGGGGCCCTTCGATGTTGAAGTCCCTTTATCAACATGATGAAAAGCAAAGGTTCATTCTCACTGCTCTTTCCACAATGGGAAACAAAATCAATGGATTCTTTCCACATGTGATTACTCAGAAGTAAATGCAATGCTTGTGTCTCTTGGCCAGCAGAGTAACACAACTGGGAGTGAAATTGGATAGAATCAGTGTTTGCGTTGCTGGCACTCAACACAGGAAGACATTCCAGTACTGACTGCGTAACATGCTCCTGAAATGATAAATAAAGAAAATTGGTGAATGTTAAGCTACAGCTGTAGGTAACAAAATGAGAAAGATGTAAAATGTTCATCATGTCACGAGCAAAGGACAAAGAAAACAATCTGAGCTCCCGCCAGGATTTGAACCTATGACCATCAGCACCCCGGTTGGATGCTCTAACCACTGAGTTAAGAGAGACTCGTGGTGAGCTAGGCCATATACTAGGTTCACACACCGGTCGGATGCTCTAACCACTGAGCTAAGGGAGACTCATGGTGAGCTAGGCCATATACTAGGTTCACACACCGGTCGGATGCTCTAACCACTGAGCTAAGGGAGACTCATGGTGAGCTAGGCCATATACTAGGTTCACGTATGACATGCATGCTATGTACTGCTAGGAGCAGTAATGTCGAAAGCATCCTGAAATGCTAATGGTTATGCATTAATATAGCACAGACTTATACTGTAAAATCGTGGTTATAAGCCTAACAGTTTTACGACAAAAGATTATTCTGGTTATACCCGTTCCTACATGTACCATTATCATCATCATCCCTCAACTCAAATACAATATTTGAGATGGGCCCTGTGTCTGACATGCCACATGTCCCGATCAGCCAACAGGCTAGCAAGCTCTTCCCTAGACTCCACCTCTGCATCTCCCATTAAAATACTAAGCAACGTCTTTGCAGGCCGTCAAGGATCTCGTCTGCCATGCATTGGTTCCCTATACACCCCTTTCATAATGGCAGCCAATTTATTTATTCTTTTATATGTTATGTTAATTAGCCTTTCTGGCCTCGCTGACATGTGCAAAATTCAAAAGAATTTTTACTCTAAAGCGAGGCCAGTGAGGCTAATTAACAATATTACATATAAAAGAATAAATAAATCGGCCTCCATTATGAAAGTGGTGTATACTACTACCTTATACCTTACTACATGTATATAAATATATGCATTCCACAGCAAACCCATGGGGTCAGAGGAGGACTTCCATATAAAAATGATGGAAGTGATCATCAGACATTATTTGAAAAAAAAAAACCTTAAAGGTCCAGAATCTCATTTTTTGGGTGTGGCTCAAATGTATTTTGATGCCTAAGAGGTACCAATTTTAAAACGACACATGCTACTAGTCCATTGCATGGTTACCCCACAATCACTACATGTTCAATAATTTGTAATAAATTTATCACAAGTCTCAAACCTCAGCTTTCTCGTATGTCTTCTCCAGCTGAATAGTTTCCATTCCTCGCTCCACCAATCTCATAAGCCATTCAGATTTTGAGTCGTAAAACAGTCGCAGAAGAATGCTTAAGATGGCATTGAAGGGCTCCTTGACAGCAACTCTGCTTCTCTGCCACTGGTCGTTCCTCCACTCAAGTCTGAAAAAAAGTATGTTTCAATAAATTGAAGGGCTCCGGGCAAGAATGTCCTAAGTTCCTTGTTGGAAAATTTTTGCTGAAATCTTGGATTTTTGGCCTCAAAAGGGACTCACTTGCCAAAATTATGACTGGATCATGTAAATATGACTGAAAGGATTTCAACCAGGTCAACAAATCTTCTATCTTTGAACAGAATAAAATTTTGTCTTGAAAAGATACATAGGGTGTCCTAAGGCCCAAAACATTTTCTCAAAGATGTGGATTTTCTTCCCATTTTGGATCTGTTTTAAGTACTTTAACAATTATAATAAATCATTAATTTGACAAAACTGTGCTTTTAAAGGCCTAAAACATACAATTTTAGTGAAAATTGGCAAAAAATACTTAGGACATTCTTGCCGGAAGCCCTTCAATTAATCTTTCAGTGCCAAGTTCATTGACTTCTCCTTACTTGCACACTTCTTAATGCTAGTAACGAGAACCTGATGATTCACCAAGATAATTTTTGATGATTCTGCATACTCACAATCACTTTTCTTTCTTGTTAATATTTTCATACTGTAAATGCTCTCATAAATTATTTCTTTAAGATAATGAGCTCATTCCTATACCTATTGTTTGGCCATTTCTAACCCATTTCAAGGAGCCATCCTACAGTAAGTCCAGGAGGGGAGGGAAGGGGGGGGGGGGGGGGGGGGGGGGGGGTGCTATTCCCATTAGGATAGGTGTGTGCCATGAAGGTTCTTAAACCCTGACTCTAATTAAGGGTAGAAAATTGAAAACAGATACCCTTTTAAGGCCCAAAACTGAAAAATGACATCCTATTTAAGGGAACTTGTGTGAACACGCCATTTTTATTTCTATTCTGTACATGGGAAGTTTAGCATCACGCAATGAACACTACAGTACTGCAATTAAGCTAATACAATTGAATGAAATCCTGTCCAAGGATCAAAATACCAAAGAGGGTACCCTATTGAAGGACTGAGCACTCAAAAACCACACCGCGGTACATACCTACATAGCTAACATATAGGAGTACCCCCCATCCCCCCCCTCCTGGGCGAAGTACACAAACCTGTAAATTTTTCTCCATCTCTGCTCACATTGACTGTCCATTGAGTCATCCTGCTCTAAATCAATTCTTAAATACTCTGACACACAGTCTAAAACCTGCTGAGGATACTGAATACTCAGTGTGCTAAGTCTCTCCAGTGATGTCATATCCATTGGGCCAACATTGAATGCTTCCAACAATGATGTAACCTCATGTGCAATAGAGTTGGTTGGTAAAGAGGGCAACTTGATCATTTCTTTGAAACTGGAATCAGTTGTTGGCTTACACTGCTTGCTTAGTGAAAGAAATTCACTCACATACGGCTGCAACAGCTCATTAAGACATGTCTTTTGGGTTGGAGATTTATCCGAGTTTTCACTCAAATACTGTTCAAGTTTGTGGAGAACAAATTCTCGGTGAATTGGATGTTCCCATAGTAATGCAAGAGCCATCGTTGGACTCTGAGCAAGTTCACCAACCAAAAGATCAAGAAATACCCCTGGAACTTCTTCATCTGTTGTGTGGCAATCCGAGAGTATTCTTGAACACACAATTGAGTCTAATGCAAGCTTCGCAGCTCTGTGGTTTATATTCCATTTCATCAGATGATTTGCAGCAAAAAGTGGACCAGTAAAGATACTTTCATTGACCCCACTAGATTGTACAGTAATAATGGAAGATTTATTAGTTGTTTCTTGATCACTCACAAGCTCGGGAATGACAAAATTTTCAGAAGTAGATTCAAACTCTAGTGATGCCTTGCCAGTAAAAAAATTATCCTTCTGCAAAAGACGGTTTCTGGTGCAAACTTCATTTGACTTTCCTTGGACCAACAACGAATCAGCTCTTTTAGTTTCAAAGTTTGTAGGTTGAAGAGAAGTAGAAGTCCTGATGAACTCAGAAATTTCAAGAACCGTTCCAGATTGCAGTTTCCAAATTCCGCTGATTGACCAAAATCCAACAGAATTTATCAAATGAAAATTTCTCCACATGTGAACACTTTGCCCCTTTAACTCTTCCAGTTTGCTGAGTTGTGCTCCACTGTAAATATCATAGATTGAAATTATACCAGAGTCTGATACCAGACCAGCAAAAAGACCAAACACAAAGAAGAGAGAAAATTTATCATGTGGTGATGAGGAATCAAGATGAAGTTTCACAAGGGGTTTTAAGACTGGATTACCATCTTTAAGTTTGAAATAAAATAAATCTAAGTCGCTGTTAAGTACAAGAAGTTCATTTGTTGTGAGATGAGAGGTGATGTCAACAATGTGTGGTAAGCCACGCTTTGTGCTAGAAATCCATGGGCAAACTAACTCAGCAACCATTGCTTTGAAGTCAAATTTGTCCACATCTCCAACAAGACCATAATTCCACAAATAAACCTGTGACAAAAGAGTCCATTTAAATGCATTTAATGTATTTATACAACTTAACTGTACCCTAATGTTACATGAATTACTTAATAAAATATTAATACTGATACCATTATTAGTCATCAGCTGCATGCTGTATAGTATCAATAAGTTTCATTAAAAGACTCTTTTGGCAGCATTTAAACCATGCTGTCATTAGAATTAAATATGAGCAGTATTGTGGAACAAAGATTCACTTTATAAAGGTTTGTATGGGAACGCAACCATTTTGTTTCATGATTTTATTTTTCAAAAAAAAACAGTAGCAGAAATCACAGCCTTTCGGCTATATACTGAACAAAAACAAATCACGGAAACTCCTGTTAAGCCCGGGCTTAATGGCTTAAAGGCTGGCTACACGTCTGAGACAAGATGAGTTCTCTTGATATCCAAACAATAATTTATTTCTCCCCACTACTTCTATAGGAAATTCATAGGACTAGAAATGAGAATTTAAATTTTGATATTAGGGCTTAAAGGGTTAATGGGGTGGCTGTTAGGTGGGGTTCCACTGTACTTCTACTATCTTGGTTTGGTCCAGGATTAAACAGTCTAACTTACCTTTAATGATCGATGAACAAATGTCCAAAAGAGAATAACACTTCTTAACTCCTCAGGAAAGTCAGGAGTCATACAAAGACCCCTTCCAATGATATGCAATGACATAGCAGGACATCCATGAAGAATGACAACTAGTGGTCCTACAGACACGATGGTGTTGTTTCCAAGGCGCTCAGAAAAAGTCACTTCTCTCAAGCAAACACAGCATGTTATTAAATTTGAAGTGGAGACTGATCGTCGCTCACACCAGAAAAAAGAGTTCACCAAAGGGTGAAAGATCACATGCAGGACTTCGACTCCTTTTGTATTGCTTAGTTGAAACTCGTTTCTTTTGATCCACTTGTAGTTGGAATGGCTGAATTCCCAGCATTCTGTGATGCTGTTTTGATGAATGATGAAGATGAGAGATGGATTTTCTGTGCTGGAAAGGACACTTACAATGGGAGATTCCTGATCTGAAATTTCCAAAAAATAAAAATAAAGTGAACTTGAAAATATATAGCTGCGTGTGGATATACATGTATTAAACTACATATGTTCATATCAATGCAAGTTTATATCTGTTGCAATACATGTATTTCAATGTTAAAAAGAAGACAAAATGGTAATGTGTTAATAAATTTGTGATAAACATGCTGACAACAGTAAACATGAATAACAGCCTCAGTATTTCTACAGTATTTCTGTATATGAAGTTGCTTGAAACCCTGCATGTTATTCCTGTGGTTGCAATTCCCCCACAATTATTTTTTCAACCCCCCTCCCCCCTTTTTTTAAACTTAAAACAATGTCTAGAATTTTCCCCTTTCCAGGACATCCCAGGGGTGGGGGGGGGGGGGGGGGGGGGGGGGGGGTACTCTGCAATTTTTTTCGGTGGGGGTGTTCTGCTGGGACTCTGAGACCCTTAACCTATACTAGACCATTTTAGCTGCATATTGCAACCCTATTCTAGACTAAACACTGAAAAACCCTACCCTATCCTAGACCTATTCCAGACTCGCTATTTTCCAAAAACTTGTTCACTATCACAGTTATTAGTTACCAAGGGTCAGTAAAAATGCCGTACTGCTCGCCGTACTGATTTTTAAATGCCATTTGCTAGTAAACCTTGTCTAGACGAAATTCTTCACGCAACTGATCAGTTTCGCGTAAAATGATACCCTATTCTATACCCTATCCCAGACTAAACTGCCTGAAAACCATACCCTTCACAGGGGCACATACCTATATAGCTCATATATGGGAGTACCCCCCTCCCCCTGGGGTGCATTATGTCAGATGAGAAGCTTATTTACTGTGGAAATGAAATGTTCTTTTATTTTACTATTAATTGGAAAATCTGAATAACATGAATAACAACATTAAATTAAATCACATGAATAACAATAACTAAATGGTGGGGTGGACAGCTAGCAGGGGGGTCAAAACCTCCCGCTTCCCTTACCCTGCCTCCCACACCTTTTTTCCCTTTGTCTCCCGACTCCCGCCCCGACACATGTGTACATGTGTCATGTCACATTCATGACCTATGACATAACCGACTTGAAAAGGTTTCAAATTTCATTGGAACCAATGCTCTTTTTTTCAGCCCGAGTACAAATTTACCTTTTCTCGCATATAAAATTTTGTTTTAAGCCTTGGAGGACATTAAATGGAAGTCAAAAAACGTTGTTGGGTTTGTGTTTTTGACTGGATGATAAGCAGTAATAAATAACAAATGCTTGCCTTTTTGAATTTCTCTCCCGCTTCCCGCCCTTTCTTCTCCCGTCCCCCGTACCCCTCCCACCCCCCGTTCTCCAGGGCTTCCGCCCCCTGGCACCCCCACTAAAAATGTGACAAAACAAAAGTGAAACTTTCAAATTTAACAGGTTTAATCTTGAGTGCAGGAAAAAACACTTCCATTACTGACCATTATTCACGATGACTAACATTAATTTGCTGAACATTACACCCTTCTTACCATAAGCTTAACACGAGCTTAAATATGCTTGTCAAATAGGCTCAAAATGTCGAAATATTGATATATATGTCCAAATTGCAATATATATGTCCAAATTGCAATATATATGTCCAAATTGCAATATATATGTCCACAATTTACAAAATATATGTCCAAGGCGATGACGTAATTTTCGACATATATATTGCGGATACAGTTTCGACATATATATATCGGCGTGCAAACTTATGCAAATGAGCTGACCCGTATCCCGTGAATGAAAGCGAGGCTGCACCAAGCAACAACAACATGCCGGCAATGAAAGAAGACAGAATTCAGCGCATCGTGAGAGAAATTGTGAATTCAGAGATAAGGGAAACGGGGTCAGGTTCTTCAATTCAACAACAGTGCTCTGACCCGGCCGTTTATAATGTTGTAAGTACCTTCCAAGATGTAAACGAAGAGTTGTCCTCCGTCAAGATTAAACTTTCCAAGATCGGCAGCCCACCGACAGTCATGCTTTCATTCATTTCATTTATTTAGTCATGCTTCTTGACAAATTGCTTCTATTTTCAACCCTGCGGCAAATTATGGTGGCAGGGTCAGTCAAAGACGATCGCGTTAATTGTCAAAGAATACTTCTCTATGCCCGGGATTCGTTTGTGCTCATTTCACGAGTCAAGTTCAGGTCAAGTTTAAAAAAATATATTTTTTTTCCTTTTATTTTATTATTATATTAAATTGTTGTTGTCTAAATGGTCTAACAGCCCGAAAGAAAAAATCATTTGAGATATATTGAAGACAAAAGCTTAATTTTATTCGCTGACTGTGGAAGGCCAATTTGCTATTCATACGGGAGTCCAGACTTTTCGTAAAATTTCCATGTAATCACTTATTCTTGCCAGTCCAAAATATTATCTTTGTTCAAATGCATTAAGCGATTCTAGTGAACGTTGATCTCATTCATACTAATTTCCTCAGTCTGTACTGTGTACGTATACACTACGCGAACGACTCGTTTCGTGCAATTTGTTTACACATGCACTCACGGTTGTCACGCAACCTCTCATTCAAAGCCGGACTATTGAATACAAGACTAAAAGTAGGTTGAATAATCGCGAAATTGATAAAATATTATAAATGAGGTAGGAAAATATTATTATGAAAATTCTTCCATCATTCCAGCTCACAGACTGGAAGAATTCCCTATCTACATCTATAATTGTAATTCACAAAGGTTTCCCATACACGTGAATAGGTCAGCTTTCAATAGTTCAGCTTATTAAATAAATGAAATTTTACAATAAATATAAATAATCCTATTAAATAAATAATAAACGGCGCGTTTAAAGGCGTTCAGTGTGGTAGCTTCAATAATATCATTACCAGACCTTCATAGTTCTGGATACAAAGCTGTATTTATAAACATTGCTAGAAGCTGATGGCTGAATAAACTTATTAGAATGGAACTTCCTTGTGACTCTCTGTTTCTGAATTACATTGGCTGGCATAGTGAGACTAATCATATTATTTATGGCTTTCCACATAACAATCAACCTTGTGTTCATTCTATGCCTCTGAAGGGGCACCCATCCCAGCTCATTTAGTAAGTTCGTTACGACCCCCAGGGACCTTGAGTAACAATCTGCGCTGTATTTGTTCTAGTTCCAAAATATCCTTAGCGAGGTATGGGTCCCATACACTACTGGCATACTTTAAGTGCGGTCTTATGAGTGATTTACATGCCTTCTCCTTGACTGTTTGTGGACAATTTCCTAGGTTCCTCCCTAAAAAAGCTAGAGTTTGATTTGCTTTCTTAGTGATTATAATAGCTATTATTCGACCCAAGGCAATATATCATACCGTATCTTTGTTTAAACGTTTAAGGGAGTGTTAATTCAAATTCAGCTGTTGATACCGCTCGGCCCCCCCGGGGCTCGGCCGTGAACTGAATGATAAGTCTGAATATTGAATTTTGAATCAGGGTTCGAATACTCGAGGAATTTTTATAATAATATTACATTTTTTTTCATGTGACAGAGTTTGTAAGAAATGATTTCGCGATTCTTCAACCTTCTTTTAGTCTTGTATTTATTTTAAATAGTCCGTCTTTGAATGAGAAGTTGTGTGACGTTACCTTGAGTTCATGTGTGAACAGATTCTAAGCGTCGTGAAATGAGTCGTTCGCGTATTGTACACAGACTGAGCAAATCATTAAATAATCCCAATCAAATCAACGCTCACTAGAATCGCTTAATGCATCTAAACAAAGATATAATATTTTGGACAGTCAGCGCGTGCGAATAAAATTAAGCTTTCGTCTTCAATATATCTCAAATGATTGTTTTCTTTTTTCGGGCTGTTTCCTGACTGTGACACCATTTAGACAACAACAATTATAATAATAAAATAAAAGAATCGCGAAAAAAGGAAAAAGTATTTTTTTAAAACTTGACTAGAACTTGACTCGTGAAATCCCGGGTATAGGGAAGTGTTCTCTGATAATTAACGCGATCGTCTTTGACTGACCCTACCACCATAATTTGCCGCAGGGTTAAAACTAGAAGAAATTTGTCGCGAAGCATGACTGTCGGTGGGCTGCCGATCTTGGAAAGTTTAATCTTGACGGAGGACAACTCTTCGTTTACGTCTTGGAAGGTATCTACAACATTGTAAACGGGCGGGAGAGCACTGTTGTTGCTGGAATCCTGTTGAATTGAAGAACCTGACCCCGTTTCCCTTATCTCTGAACTCACAATTTCTCTCACGATGCGCTGAATTCTGTCTTCTTCCATTAGTGCCGCCATGTTGTTGTTGCTTGGTACAGCCTCGCTTTCATTCTTTGCGGGATACGGGTCAGCTCATTTGCATAAGTTTGCAAAATATATGTCGAAAATTACGTCATCGCCTTGGACATATATTTTGTAAACTGTGGACATATATATTACAATTTGGACATATATGTTGCAATTTGGACATATATATTACAATTTGGACATATATATTGCAATTTGGACATATATATCAATATTTCGACATTTTGAGCCTATTTGACAAGCATACTTAAAGAAACATTTTAATTGTTATTAGTAGAAATGCGTCAATTAACTAGTTAATAGCCAAATGAGACTTCATAAACACATGCAATGCAAAGCAGGCACAAGCAAGTACAAACTACATGTAAGATTCTCACCTTGTAGAAGAAGGCCTTCGCTTTCTGGTGTCCACTTGGATCTTGGAATAGATTCAAAAGCGTGCAAATTTCGTCCGTTGTTGGTCGCCACAAAAACATGGCCACAACTCCCCCATACATTCACTAGTTCGGCTTGATCGTGGCTGCTCTCTCGCCGTTTCCGGTGGAGAAGATTTCCCAATTTTGAGCTGTCGCGAAGCCCAAATCCCGCATCGTCAATGTTTTTCAAAGAAAAGACCATTTAGAATCGATTTAGTACATCAATGGGTTTGCGCCGCCTCCATGTGGGTGAAATGCATGTCGAAACGACACATCTCGTGACTCATGACGATTTGGGGTTCAGTCTTGACAGCAAAACGGGTAGCGGCGCAGCCTGGCCTGTAAATCTGGCCGTTTTCCAATAAGACATGGAGATTCGGTCTAGTCTAGTCTCGGGATCAGGTGATCAGGTGGCTTTTCGGGTGAACTCACGTGTACATGTAGCTCGCGGGTCACTCTTGTATGTAAACGGGCAGACCTGCACCTTTCGTACGTAACGCCTCACAGGATTGGCTAAGAAAACAATAGAACAAACAACACAACAATGGACCCTAGCCCTTAAAACAATAGAGGTGCACCTCAACCAGGTCGAATGAAATTTGAGGTTCCGAAAAGGTGCAGGCCTGATGTCACTGATGAGAAATAAGATAAATTGTCTCAACAACCATTTTTATTTGATAATTTGCAGAACAGGCGTTGACCTGGATCCCTTTATATTTTCCCTGCCACCATCTTTAAAATGACAGCTTCCCCAAAAAAGATCCCCAAATCCCTTGTTATAATTCCGGGGCTCCACATTGAATTTGAAGCTCTGGAAAATTTTAATGTGGGAACTTTGCAATTTGCAACAGAACTTGGAACGGGCAAAGTTTCACAGTTTGAGACTCAACATGTTGTTTTACATTTTTATGCTTGTATCAACTGCATGGTAACAAAGACAAAAAAAATATGGAAACATAAGTGAACTGCAATATTAATAACTCTTGTAATTATTTACTACAAATAACTTGTCATGATTTGGATACAGAATATTTTTCAATTAAAACGAAGAGAAAATAAGATTCTCTGTACATACTGGTAATTCCCAGAAGTTCATAGTTGGCAAAAGGTAATAACTCCAATTACATAATGGATAAATTTACAAATTAACATCACAAACGGCAACAAGCAATTAATTCAAGCATGTAATAGTGAGCACTTTAGTCACAAAATGGATGATTTGTCAAAAAAAAAAGCAACAAAAATTTAGTCTGTTATTCTGTATAGGTAAGTTCCATTCTCTCAGATAATGGTAACAGTTAAAAATAAGCTCTAGTGTAAACAGTGTAGGTGCTGGAATTTAAAGGGGCCATGTCACCATTTTTAGTGTTACATTAAAAAGCCCAAAAGACGTTCATCACAGTGGAAACCTAAAAATAATGGTCAAATTTTGTTTAATCTTTTCACTCCCAGAGTCAATTATGGAGACATGTAGTGTAGTTCTAACTTTTCAGTCTTTGGACGAAATCCTATGGTGTGACCATTCAAATGAAACCTCTTTGGCAGTACTTTCACATAGTACCATTTGATTTTCAATATTTACAAAATGAAATTTGGGATTTTTCTAGAATTTTGATGTTTGGCACTCTTGGGAGTTAAAGGGTTAAAATTACCCTGCTAGTGCTCTAAGAGTACAAGTGTCTTGGGCTGCAGATGGCCAGGATGGAAATGGATTGCAACTTGAAAAAAATGGTTTATCGCCTGTGTCTTGGAAAACTCGCTAAAACCATGATTACGGTTATTCTTTCTTCAAAAATTCACTTGATATCTTCCTCTTAGTGTTCTATAAGCATTTTGTGTTTGATTAACATATTTAGTTTTAATTTGGGGCAGGTACGACCTAAAAACATCAAAATCCCACGACACAGCTCCTTTAAATTAGAATGCACACACCAAAACTATATGAATAACAGAGACTTAGGGTAAAAGGGGACCCTTTCTCCCTAGTCTCCATTTGTTTTATTTCCACATTCATATTCACATTTCAACATGTCGCCATTATCTGCAAGCCTGGAACAGGCTATATAGGTACATAGCCATAAACAGGCTCAAAAATAAACTTATGCACTGCAACATTGTTAATCTTTTGTCAATAATCACTTTATATGAACATGCAAAATGGTACTACAGTTGATCCCCTTCAATACAAATATTAAAGGGGCAGTATTGATCATGGAGATCTCCATATTACATACAGAAAGTGGCAATTATGTGAATTTGGGTCTCTCTGGGAGAAATTAAACTATCTGAAGTAAGGAGGTGTCCATGCAAAGAGGTTCAACTGCAAATACAAGAACTTTGACAAAATTCGTTTTTTTAAATTCAATACTTTTCTCTCCCTTTAAGCCCTAAGAGTGATCAGCATCAAATTTCTCCTTGTAATATTAATGCCTTATCAATGAAAAAGGTCATGAGAATGTAGGACATGATCACACAAGATGAGTTCTCTTGATATCCAAACAATTTCTCCCCACTACTTCTATAGGACATGTATAGGACTAGAAATGAGAATTTAAATTTTGATATTAGAGCTTAAAGGGTCAACTTAAATTAGAACACACTACAAAACAAAACAACTGATAGTCTACACTGTTACACCACCAACAGTGAAACCCAGAAAACTGTCAACAGTAAAAATCATTTCTAAAATTCTTATTTTGTCGCTACCAGTCAATAAAATACATTTGCAGAAAACTACAATAACAAACCGAAAGCCTGCGTGGATAATATAATCAATTTTATTAATCTACGTTTCTTCCAGTAATTCACTTCCCATTTAATCGATAACTTGAGACGCAATAAACTTTCCAGAAATATTCTAGTGTTCACAGCTTTCTTGGTTTCTGTAACAAGAAGTATAGGCAGGCTAAACAAGGCTTTAACTATAAAATAAAGCCACAGAAACAATCCATATATTACCTCAAGTTAAATATTAGGCAAATATACCAAACCTAACTGTCATAAATCTTGTTAAAGAAGTTAAAAAGCTCAGACACTTAATTCAAAGAATAAAAGTTGATAATATTTCTCTAGAAATAAGCTTGCTGGCAAATGCTTTCTCTTCCAATGAACTGCAGGCTGTCTTTTCACTTCTTGTCCAATTAAGCTGGTAACTTCAGAGACTTTCCTTTGAGAACTGAAGAAGAAAACAAAACAGTTCTGTTAGCCACCAAATATAACAGATTTCCACGTATCTCATTTCTTGAGACAAACACCCCTGTAAGACGAAGACCTCTCTAAGATGGACATCAATAATATTATTGGCTAGTTCTGGCCGAATTTCACTTGTTTGTCTGTAACTTAACTCTCTAAAAAGCAGACAGCTAAAGCTGGTTGCGTGAAGGTGTCTGGCTTGTAAAAAATTTACTGTATTTGCAAAAATCAAGATACATCATACTTCTTGTGGGCTGGCTGTTTTTTTTCTAGCCTCCAAAATGGTGATCATTGTTACAACTTCTAACCTACAAAAGTTTTGTGACACCCTTGCATGTTCTACACTAACAAAAGAAATTCTTTGAAAACCCCCATCTCCATTGTTACAACATTGTTTGTCCGGTTCAAAAGTATTTTTTTGTTGAGCAATATTGGCTTTGGGGAAGGGGGGACGGCAGGGGCAATTGTAATAAATTATGCTTTACAAATGCTGAAAACATATGAAATGGGCGGCATTCATCCAATGTTGATGATTATAACCGCCACAGAACTACATGTAGCTCAGCAAGTAGAGTACTGGTGTGATGAGTGGGAAGTCGTGGGTTTGGCCAGACCATCACTCAGGGCCTGATTATATGAGCCGGGCTGGCCCAGTTTGCCAAGATCTCGGCGCGCCTATTAAACACAACAAAAATCAACTTTGCGATTATATGACAACCGGGCCAGCCTGGTAAATAAATGAGCTAAAATGCAGAAAAAATCCTTAATTGAAACATTCAACGCTTTGCGCCATTTTCAAAACAACAACTTTCAGCCAAAACCGTTGATGCTAAATTTAGTTGTCGCCCGGGCTGGCTCGCTTCATGTAATACTGGGTTGAAAGTTATCTCGGCAAAATGGGCCATCTTGGCTAACCGGGCCAGCCCGGCTCATATAATCGGGCCCTCAGGGTCTTAAAATAACTGAGGACGAAAGTGCTGCATGTATTTTTGTTATCTGCAAACAGTTTGGCTTGGATGACCACATAGAAATGGTGGTCGCATAAAAACAGTGACTTCAATTGTATTTGACATGACAAACATCGTTTTGTAATTTTTTTTTGCTGATTTGTGCCTCGTTTTCGAGAAATAAAGTTCTTTTGTTTCTGGTTAAACAATACCTTTGCATGGCTTTCCAAAGACGCCGCCACGTTTTTTTGCAATGTTATTTCTCGAAAACGAAGCGCAAATCAGCAAAAAATTATGAAACGATGTTTGTCATGTCAAAACAAGTCAGTCTGCCAAAAATTACCTCGATCCTGCAAAAAATGAAAATCAGCCCAAAAAGCGATATACTGTAGGCCCTTTTTGCAGGAAAGCCTTCAGTTAATACTTTTGTGCTAAATATACTGACACTTTAATAAAGTGATTTTCTATTTTAATTTTTATTGCAGGTCTTTTTAAGGCACATTAATTGAAGAACTCATCCTTACCTTTAGTAATGTACAAATAGAAGAAGTCACAGTAGAGAGCTGTTTGTACGCATCCAGCAACAATGGCAATAAAGTCGTAGAACCCCTCATAGTAGTAGCGGAAGATCCAGTTGACGATGTACAAAGCGCGGTAGGCACCCAATGCAAACAGATAGTGGCTGGTGATGGTTTCGGCTTCGCCAGTCTTGGAGATCATAAACAGCTGTGGCAGGATAGCTACTGACTCCAGGTAGATGGAGAAGGTCCAGAGAATCTATACAGAATAACAACAAGATTGTGATCATTAAATTAATTAAAGTTCTAGCAATCGTCCAAAAAAGATGTCTGAATAAAGGGTTAGGCCCGAAAGACTTAACTAGCCTTTATGTAGTGCTAGTCACTCAAATGAAAATCAACAGTCTTGCGATAAGCATTTATAAATTCTGTCCAGTGAGGATTGGTTTAAAGTGCTGGAGGTATAAACAGCCTATGTTGAATTTCTAAAACTTTTATTCTCAATTTTTTTTTAGCTACAGCTGTAACAAAGCATTCTGTTTCTAAAATAATGGCTGGTTAACATTAGCTAAAGTAAAAGAGATTCAATTAGACCACATCATCCCACATTCTTGAAAAAAATTGTATTGACCTGTAGAGTCATATACATGTAGCATGCTTTGTGGCCAAAACTATATTTTGTCAGTTTTTTGTGAAAATACAACTGTACAAGATCTTTTGGCCTGATTGACTCTCTTTTACTTTAACTTACATGAACCTGTCATTACTTTAGCAAGAGATTGCTTTTTCAGCTAAAAAAAAACAACATTTTGCAAGTGAAATATTTCAAAATTTGACATAGGCTGTTTATGCCCCAGCCCTTAAATTATTGTTGTGTAAATGAAGCCAGAGGGTATCTTGAATATCAAAATGAGGGACTGGACATGAAAGATGCTTTTTAAGTTTTGTGAGTCCCTTGAGGAATCTCAGTCAAGTGCTTTGCTCTCACAAAAGAAACTGTTGACTAACATTTGATAAAACTGCATCTAATAAAATATCACTCTGTAAATGCATAAAGGGCCAATTTTTTCAACAAGGTCTAAATCTTAGCTAGCATCTCAATTTTTGTTTCCAACAACTTTGAATCAAGAATAACCATTAGCTACATGTAACACTTAGATCTCATTTAAAACCTTGTCCCTTAATGTTGAAGACAAAACACCCTGATTGGACCTGGAATATAATGCTAAAATGTACAAGGAAAAAAACTGCTAATCAAAATGATTAGAATGAGTCAATAAAATGAAATAAGAAATTCAAAAAATTTCTGGTACACATTTTTTCATTGCTAATTTTTAAGGGGAAATTAAGGTATGATATTTGTTTATGATTTATGAAAATTATTTTTTGTTATTTTACAACACGTCAACATGTAATAATTTATCAATTATTAGCTATTAAAAAAACATCAGCATTTGAGCATTTTTTTTAAAATAATGGTTAGAACCTTTTTGCAAATTAAATAGTTGCCATTTGGTTCAAAATGAAGACTATCACTTTTTCACACTTGCAATATATCATACAGCCTTACTTTGATGCCTGATTAGTTTAATGCTCTATTGATGGCACAGTGATCAGATGATTAGCTTGCACTACACTGTAGGCATGGATTTCCAAAAGTCATTCAGAAAACTGCCCTAATACTCAAAATGAGGCCAGACTGGTTTAAGTGGGAAGCAAGGCTGTCAGTTTAATTTTTTAACTAGGCAGTGAAGTGAAAAATGTTTTTGTAATTCCATCAAAGTAGTTGGGGTTCAAACACATTACACCAGGTGGAAATCCCTTACTTTTTCATAATTTTTTGGCAACTTAGAATCAATAGTTATTTCAATGTTTGCAATTTAAGCCACAGCTACATGTGTGACTTTTTGCTTGCAAAGGTGATAAAATGTTTTGAAAAAGTGTCGCCTCACCAGCGCACAGTAAAAACTGCACGTGTAGCCACTCATGAACATGCTATGCAACAATTGAAAAAATCACAGAGAAAAGTTGCAAGAGTTAAAATATTTCATGACAAAATCGTGGACATTGTCGCTCATGCAGCCACCCTACAACTTCTTACTCTTGCACGTGCGATGCGACTAAAGGGTATCTAGCCAATAAGATTTAAGAACTAAAATGAGACATGAGCTTAATTACCAACTCAGTCTCGAGCGGTCTTTGTTCCAACATTTTGTTACCAAAATTTGTCACGCATGTAGTTTCCACAGTGCGCTGGTGATGCAACAATTTTTTAAAAATTTGCATCACCTGTGCAAGCAAAAAATTGCATGTGTAGCTGCGGCTTTATGTTCAGTAAGTGTGCTGGAGGAAATTCAAAACAAAGTTGAAAACTATGGTGTATGTATAGCAAGACAAGCCAAAAAAACTTGCCTCGACTGCAACTTGATAAGGGGTATGGTGTAGGAATTTTTGCCCGGATTGGTACTGAAATAAACAGAGTATGTGTAAATACAAAATCAAAAAGATGGTGCATACATGTACATGTAAGAAAGATGTTTGTTTAAAAATAAAAACAGCAATCGGTGTATGACATTAACAGATGTATGTGATTAATGATTTCATGTGTCCAGATCAACGATGTTAGCCTACCTTCTAGACAAAGCTTTGGTTGTGATAAAATTGGAATTAAATTCCAACAGCTTCTTTCACAATATGAATCAAAAACGCACACGCATGCTGATTTAACAGAAGTTTTAACAACAAGTTGAAGGAAACAGAAAACTTTTAAAACAATTACAATACTTTGAATAAGACAATAAAAAAGAGCCATATCAAATCACATAACAGAAATGCAATGATTACCAATTTATTACCAATATTAAATTTTGTTGAAATTAATTTTTATATGTAGCAATTAGATGCATGTATTAACATTTATATTTACATTGCACATTAATATTCAAATTCACAATTACACTGTATATATTTAAATTTACTGTATTTCATATCTGTTTTTTGTATAGTTTCGTCTCCCCAATTAGTGGGGGATTGATGCCTGGCTGGAAGTTTAGAGACTTATAGTTGGTATTATTATTATTATTATTATTATGGTACAGTACTGTAATTGCGAATGATTTTTCTCTCTCAACCTCCGAGTCCAAACCATGGACTTTTAGATGCAAAGAGGATTTCTACTTGATGGAGAGGACTCGCCTGAGAAGGTGCGCTGTAGAAAGGATAGTTATTTTCTGGAGTTCATGTATGTTGATGTTGCCAGGGATCTTGTTGGTGTAGTTTTCGATGCCCTTCTTATTATTATTATTATTATTATCATTATTACAATTACTACCAAATTAGTGTCATTAGTAACAAGGGTAATAGGCCATTGTTCCTAGTTGCTCTATGCCTCGGTCATCCACACAAAAATGACAGTAATTATAATAATTGTTTCTTTTTGACTTGGGATGACAAATCATGGTGTGCAAATCAGGCTTAATAATCATGTACACTGCTAGGTGGGATGTTAAGGTTTTAGTAGCCGTATTTGTCAATTGAAAATTGGATTTAATGTTATGATATAGTCATTTTAAGTTGTTTTAAAAACTGTAAACTATATCTCAGTATACAGTAAATATTATTACTGGTTTTACCATAAGATTTTGTTATACCTCAAGGTCATGTTAACAGTTACAAAAATGTAAGTTTAAGCTAAAAACGGGTTAAAGTAAATCAACAACAAAAAAAGCAACCAGGGATAAAACCACATGCAAAATGGACAATTTTGACCAAACAAATGACACAAATGTATATGCTTTATGAAAAACCTACCTCCAATACTGAGAACTCATGGTTTACTAAACATGCCAGCCCAGCTACTGGTATGAGCAAGAACTCGATCCTGAATGTATCATGATTGGAATCATAAGTGGCCTTAAACTTGACTAGCATCAAATAGATTGTAGCATATGCGCAAACCAAGTAGATGATTTTCATCACTGTGTTATACACTGAGATGAATGTCAAAACCAAATCAATGTAGCGTGTGCTAAATACCAGTGCAAAAAGGATTTGACTTTTGCCAGACAAGCCTGAAAACAGAGAGAATTTTATTAGATGTTTTACACTCTTTCCAAGTTCATTAACATCTTCAGTCAAACCTGTTAATAATTATAGAAACCGAAGGGACCATTGAAACTGTCCGTATTAACGAGGTACCTGTATTAAGCAGGTCCTTATGAATGACGCAATTTAAGCATTCTATTGTTCTTACAGAAAACAGCAGTAAATTATCACACCTAAGCCCACTAAGACACTAAATAATTATGACTACACAAAAGCATATGTTGTCACATGTTTAGTATATGCTGATGCATTTGAGAAAATTTTAACCCTACGAATAAACCAACCATAGGGCTCGCTCCAAGGGGGCAGGAAGAAGAGAACCCTGGAAACGACATTGGCATCTGTATTGTTTTTCCTCCACCATCCTCTCCTATAGCAACATCAGCTACTGTATCTCCACGATTTAACTCACTTTCTATGGCTTATGCATTATTCATTTTATTTTTCTGTAATTTTCATTTTTTCTCTCAAAGATATTAGCTCTTAATTGAAGCTTCTCAGTTAATTCAAGCCAAAATAAAGTTCATGTATGTTTCTATCTAAATAAGCACAAGTCGTGGAATAGCTTTTAAATGAATGTGAATTTAATATTATTACCAGAAAATTGATTTCAAGTGGTCAAACATTTTTCTTTTCTACATTAAACTTTGGATAAAAAAGTTTCGCACATTGTTTTCGGCACATTTTAAACATTTTTTGCTAGTGGTTTTGAATGTTTTTCGCGATTTATAAAAAATGCTCAAAATGAACAGTTAATAACTGTTCAAGCTATACAAGACAAACAATAGGAAACTGCAAGGAAATAGATATAATTATTGAGACTTATGTTTGGATGCTTCATTTGTTCATTCATACATACAAATTTTTGGATGATTGGTTTTATCCAAAATTTTAATGTAAAAAATGTTCGAAGTTAAAGTAAAAGACCAATAGGAAATTTTAAAAAATAATGAAAAATAATTAAAGATTTTCCACCACAATTTTATTGCTCAATTGGTACATGTATATCATTATGGTGACAAATTATGGTGCTTTTAGTACTATTTTTTGGGGGAACATAACCAAAAATATTCAAAGATAACTATCATAATAAATCTGACTTCTGTAAGACATCAATAAGTTACCGTAGACGACATATGATATCTGATCGCTGAGAACAATTTTGACAAAAACCGTCAGGAACACACATCACAAAGACTCATTGAAAATCTGCAAAGTTCAGCTCGATGAAAGCTTTAAATCTAGAAAGCACAAATTTATGCTTATATATCCTTTTTAACAGTTGCGATATATTAACGCATGACGACCTCCTACCATAAATAAACTCCCCGTCTCACGCTTGATCCCTCAAAGACTTGCAACGAAAGTTATTACACGTGTACAAAATTTAAACAACAAATCGATTCAAGTATGGCCTGCAGACCTTTAAGCCTATAAAACCACTAGAAATCCTTAAATTGTACTGAGAACAAACAAACTATACCCTTGATGTTAAAATAACCTTTTCCAAAGCATCGGAAAACGAAATTAACCGTCAAAATCGTAGCCATGTCATTTGTAAGATGGCTTCAAAGGCTACAGTTCAGACGAAAGAAAACTTACCGGCGCACGATCTGGTTTTCCATATTTTCCACAGCAGCAGCACAATAGCCAGAAGATGCGAGAGATCTCCTATTAGTCTGAAAATATTCATTCTGTTCTCATGTGTTAAAAAAGATCCAGGTGGAAAACGGACAACCCACTACAGGAAAATAGGTTTTGTGAACAAGTTGTATTTGATTCAGCCGCAGGCCTCTCAAATAAATGTCCGCCACGTCGGCAGCTCTACATACGGGACTCTTTCTCGCGTTTTCCGTTCCGAAGTATTCCGAAGAGTAACGAAGTCCACCGACGAAGATTCGTCACACAATACGTTCTGCGAAGTGACACTTTGTCACACAACTTCTCCGGGACAAGGTATGTCTGGATACCAATGCATGAGGTATTGAAGTATTGCTTCTCCCACTGTACCGAGATTCTAACTATTTTATTCCATTAATGTCAAGTTACCCCATACTATTTTGACTATTCAGTGATCATTTAGACAGTAGCTAGACAGAAACGTTTGCGGAATGCAGTGTGTAAGTAAAATGCACTGGTTCGGTTTTGCCGGATCTCTATGTAGAGATGCTGGAGCCAGACGCCAAGTGTATAAGACAAACTAAATGCATGAGAAAGGCTAATTTTGTTAGCCGAAATATTGGCCGCTAAATAAATCTGAGCCCATTGCCGTAGAGCCAGCCATGCATTCATTTTGTTTTGCAGCTAGACAACTAGCTTACTGGATGAAGAGCGGGTGACAGTGAGGAGCAAAGTATCTTGTTTACTAAGAAAACAAAACGACGACAGAGATCCAGATTGTGTGGCAGGGCCAGAAAGGAAAAAGAGTTTTCCCTTTTGAAATCAGGAACGAGGTTGCACAGCGGTCAAACGTGACGCATGTGCGGCGTTCCCGCCAAACGTTTGCAAATAAAAGAAAGACACGTTGAATCTTCCACTTTAAACGCAAAAGTCAAGGCCGTTTCTTAAAAAACTTATTAACTTTCCCTTTTGTTCTTTTTCCGTTTCATTTAGCTGCTTTTTAAACCAGTCTTGTAAATTGTTTAGTCTATACTTTGTATAATATAACTGTAAATTCAATTGTAAAATCTAATAAATGTATTATATATTGGAAAGAGTACTTTCGTTATGCATTCGCTTTGAAAAGAAAGCAGAGTGTGAGTTTTATAGTATTTATATAGCACTAGACATTGCTCTTCTAAGCACTTAACAACAATTCTAAGAATTAAAAAAGTGTAAATAAATGTAAAAAAGTACCTTTTGGAAACTTACTAAGTTCAAATGGTGATGGGTAATGTAAACGGTTAACAATGAAAACTATAAATTAGATGCAATTTTAAAAATTTCACAAATTGAACCAACTAAACGGAGTACTATGCATGCTAGCGTAACACCTGCTTTTTTTTAAAGCGGACAAAGCTGTTTTCAAAATTTAACTGGGTTTAATTAATAAAACCATTTCCTCCACACATAAGACACATTAAAGACGTCGCTTGGTAATTAGTTGTTTTTTCGACGAAAAGTTAAACTTGTTATTAGGTAATTGTAACACTATGCATGGTTCGCAATCATCAAATCGCGATCGCCCTGCACGATCTTTCAAAAGAGTCCTAGAGATCAATCAGTCAAAGCAATCCTGGAAATCAATGGAACCTGCTGTTTTAGAGGTATCAAACTAATAGAAAAATCGGTTACATTGACATTGAAAAGCCAAGAAAGAATAACAAGCATCATCAAGTTTCATCCTATATCAATTACAACAGAACACAGGCAGGAAGAGAACCCGTTCCAATCGTTTACAGAAAGAACGATTTGAGAATCCAAAAAGGCACAAACCATTTTTGTGCTTGACTCAAAAATCGTAAAGAGGATGGATATCTTTACTGTGATAAATTGTTTGCTTAATGCTCCATTGATGCTTACATCAATTATAGGCAGTGCATTGGTGCTGGCCGCCATTTTGAGAACTCCTACGCTTCATTCACCGTCCACCGTTTTCTTGTGCAGTCTCGCTGTCTCAGACCTTCTTGTTGGCCTTGTTGTTCAACCAGTCTACATCGCATTTGTGCTCATACCACGTCTGGCTTTGCATCGTGCATTTTTGATCGTTTCTGTTTTAGGTTGCGGTGTTTCTATTTGTACAATGACGGCGATAAGCGTGGATCGTTTTTTAGCTCTGCACTTTCACATGCGATATCCGAATTTAATGACCGAAAAACGCGCAATATGTATATCAACAAGCCTATGGTTTATAATTATCCTTGTATCGTTCCTTTTTATATGGAACACATTCTACGCAAGACTCATTTTTTCGGCAGGTATTGCCATTTGCTTCTTGATTACGACTTTCTTGTACATAAAAATTTATCAAATTGTTCGTCGGCATCAGCTACAGATTCACTTTCAACAACAGGCGGTACAAAGTGTAAATGCTGAACATAATCTGAACATGGCGCGATGGAAGAGAAGTGCTATAAACACGTTTGTATATTTTGTGTGCATGGTTGTGTGTTATTCTCCACAGTTAACTGCAATGTTAGTTTTAGCTATTTACCCTGGGATTAGGACGACAAATGAGTGGGATTTGATAAAGACTGCGGTGTTTTTGAACTCGTCCATTAATCCAATTTTGTACTGCTGGCGTCTACGCGAACTTCGAACGGCAGTTTTAAAGATGCTAAGACAGTTGTTAGGTAAACAAACTGAGGAAAACTAACCGACTTCCACTGTATGAGATGAAAACACCAGATTCATCAGAATGACGTGTGTTTGTAACTCGTGAACACACGAAACGTTGAATGAGTTATAGCAGACGGGGTAACTATGAAAATTTTCACTCCTTCCATCCATCAGCTGTACACTTTTCTTGATATTTCCGCTGACCAGTGCATAAGGCTTGCGCAAATATTTTGGCCGTTCCAAATGCGATAGGAAATGGTCAACTGCCTTACCCATGGAGACGGCGTTCGAGGGAAGCAAAACGCGTTGGAGAGGGGGGGGGGGGGGGGGGGGGGGGGGGGTCCGAAGGTTGTATTCATGAGTTGGCTCGTAGGAGCTTCACACCGGGGCTTGCGCGAACAAGCACCCTAATTTTCATCCCAGTGATCGAGTGAAAATTTGCATATTTGCCACCTTGGAAATATCTGCGAGGGCCAACCGACAATGCACCACCGTATACTATATCTCGTAACTACTCGTATATAATGTCTATATTTGGTGATTGATGCAAAGGGATCAAACTAATATATCGAATCTACATAACTTACGTTTAAATTAATAAGCCACCAATGTTACATTGTCTATTTAGTGGAACGAACTATCCCCGGGGGACTCACACAGAAAACCGAGTGTCGGGAAAACTAAAACGAACAAAATTCTTCGTTTGTGGGCCTGGTTTAAATACTTTTCTCCTCAGAAATGCCAAATCCTAAGTTAATCCAACATGAAACACATTGAGCGAGATTTTTACTGTTAGACTGCACTAGTAGAATAGTGGGATGGCCTCCCATACAAACATGACGGCAGGGACGTAGCTAGGGGGGTCCTGGGGTGCCCGTGACCCCACCCCCCCTCCTTCTTTGTGAGATAATTTTAGTAAAACACAGCGTGGACGTCGACATGACAATCTGGTAAGTACCCTGGGTGTGACACAGTGTGCCCCTCCCCTGAAAAATCCTAGCTACGCCCCTGTGACGGGAGTGTTCGTAGTGCCTTTCTAGAGGCAAAATTTGTAAATTGGTACCATTTAGGGTGCTAAAATCTAAAATGACCAACCATTATTATTATCGTGGTACCTTTTAGCTGGGTATTGAACCGAAAAATACGACAGAATATGACATGTGTTGGTTTAGAATTGGTACCTCTTAGGGGTGAAAATGACTGCTGTCATTTTTATGTGGAAGCCCACCCCTCCCCCAACCTGGTTATTAATTAGCGACACATTTATTCTACACAGATCAAGATCCCACAATGTTAACCTTTATTTTGACATATTTAATACCTTATTAAATTACTTAACATTCAACAATACTGCCACCACACTCTGCTAGATGAGTTCAAACAGAAAGAGTATGACTGAAAATTCCTCCTTGCAAAACATTTTCGCAACAAAAATATGTCGGTGAAGAAAAAATTCATTTGTGTATTGGAAATGCTCACTTTATTCTCCAGTCATGATAATAAAGTGTCACAAAATATAGCTTTTTCAAAGTTGTTGTGAAACCTTTCTGTAATATTATAAAGGTAGCGTAAAAAAAAAGCAAAACTTTGATTCATGAGGGGTTGAATAGGGTATGCAAATCCGCCGATCCGTATTTTTTGGACCGATCCGTCGATCCGACGTTATTTTCGTTCAAATCCGGATCCGCATAACTTTAAAACTTTCCGCAGTACAAATATACTACACATGGGTATATATATATTTGTTTTGTTTTTCTTCTGCAGTTTTAGATTTTACTCGAAGTTTCCTGCCTTCGCTGGTGAAACTGGAAAAAAATAGTCGACAAAACAGCAAAATACCGTCCAACGCCGACCAAAAAATTAATGATCAGATCCACAATCCAAACTTCTAGATAGACAAAGGCCGGAATCCGGGCCAAAAGTTTCGGCTCATCCGCGATCCACAGTAATTTTCAAATCCGCGAATCCGCTTAGACCCGGTTCAAACGTCGAACTTCACATGTGCCGAATCTAATGCAAATGAGCAAGAACAATAGATTTGGCTCATTTGCATTAGATTCGGCACATGTGAAGTTCGACGTTTGAACCGGGCCTACCGCCAATCCGCGAACCTATTCACCTCCTCATTCATGGAATGTGTGTTTTGTTGTGATTTTGGATTCTGAGAATGAAACTACTGATTGCGCTCATTACAATAATTATTTCATTTTAAATAATTAACATTCATTATTAAATGCTACTAAGCAGTAGTGTTGCGTACTGCTGTACTTTTTCATCAGTTATGTATAGTTATCAATATTTTATGAAATTTAAATACATCATTTTGTTTACCAGTTTTAAGCTAGGTGACTGCCAAAATGCCCAGTAAAAATCTTTCCGAGATATATATCTGCATGATTTTACATTGTATTTGCCACATTGAAAATTTTCTTTGAATTTTCATTTCATTAAGCTTGTGTATTTTAAACTTTCAGTAGTTGATGAATATCTAACATACAAAGTATATAATATCTAAATAAATTCAACAATAAACGAGTTAATAAAATATTGTAGTCAATTTGTTCCCAATTTTTCCCAATTGGCTATCTAGGAAAATTCATGTTCTGTTTAGACTGCAAGCAAACTCTTTCATATTTTTTTTTCTATTGCACAAGAGAAAGGAAAATTGATGAATTGGCAATTGAATTGTCAGTTGCCATTTTTATTTAGTTTCTTGACTCCACTCAATATTAAAGGATATGTGGAAGAATAGGCGAATGCTCGAAATCTCTGTTCTCTTCTAATATAGTTCATCCCGCCCCCGAAGGAAAAAAAATATACATATATGTGTGTGTTGCTCTCCACATTTCTTCAAACTAAAACTATCTTTAAAAAATGTTAGCCAATGCTAGAACTATCTAAAAAGAAGCTGTAAAAATATTATTCTAAACCCAACAAAATAATTATTTGCTGTGAGTTTACCTGAAATGAGTTTCTTTCAACCCCAATGACATTCAGGATTTATAAATTCATTAAAATATCCAGTAATCTCTCTCTGTCTTGTTATAATAAATTATTCCAAAATTAAATTCAATATTATTCTTCAATTATAGTTCAGTTCTCATACAGTGCAGCGATGGATCGAAACTCCATCTTAATGGGGGCGCGGGGGCTAAAAATGTTAGAGGCTAATTATTTTACATGAGATGAGGGGCTAGGGGGTGCTGGGGGGAGCTAGATTCATGACTGCAGTGTGTAGTTTCATTTTTAGTCAAATATTATGTACAAGACCTTTCATAAGCGAATGGATGGTAATTGGTTGTTTCGCCCAAGGCATAACCTATAACCTAATGTTTAGCTCAATTGAACCTAAAGCTCCCTGCTGCTTGCCAATGTTTTCCCCATTAATTGATCTTTTGTACTTTGCATTGGAAAAACATACTGTTACCCGCTCCGTACTCTAAACGGCCAATTAGATTATAAGCCTGCGAATGCTTATAGTCTGTCAGCCAATCCGGATCAGCTTCATGTGGGCTTGCTGTGTTTATGTTCAAGAACATCGGCCGCGGCCGGCAGGCACTTGGGTCCTGGACAATGCTAATCCCCCGGGCTTCTCCCACAAAATCTCTGCCTTTCAATTGTGCATAGACATTATATTGTTACTAGAGGTTCATCTGTGTTTAATATTATTGTTAATTATTGCTTCAAAATTTCATATACCCATTTTGGAACATTGTATGATGCTTTAAAACATTTGATTGGGTTTAGCTCTGTGAAACTATTTCCAGTGAATTAATTGCATCAACAACAGACGAAGCACCTTGATTAATAATTCCAGAGTCAATTCCAGATCGGATCATCAGATCGCGCACATTATCTTGTACACCACAGAAGAACAATGGAATTCGCTTGATGTCCATTTCTTCAAGGACAGTTAGAAGGGCTTGAGTTACTGTAAAATCAATGTCTGTGACGACAGAGAAGTCAAGCACTATGCCAGGTGGTGGAGGATCTGTAATCGAGGCTGCTTGAATCTCATTAGTCACATGTTCAATCCCAGGGTAATTAAGGTTGCCATTGACCTTCATCAGAACATAATCTCCTTGGCAAACTTTTGTTATGGGTGGCCAGACAGCTCGGTAAAGAAGAATGCACAGTGCAACAGCAATGCCAGTTAGAATTCCAACTTCAATGTCGTAGAAACAACAAAAGAATGTGACGACCAACGGCACCATGTCAAGGCGTTTTACTCTCCAGATATTCTGAAGGATGTGGTACTCTATCATGGTAACTACAGAGGACATGATCAGAGCAGCGAGGGATGCTTTTGGTATGTACTTGAAGAATGGCGTAAGAACACCGAGAGCCAATAGAACTATAGCTCCTGTAAAAACTCCTAAAAGGAAAATGGCAACATAAGATTAAACCCAGAGTTTACAGTGGAATCCTGTTAATCTGGTCACGAACAAGCCATAAAAATCTGGCTATATTAATGGAGTGGCCATATTAATGACATTCACTGACCATGCACTGCACCATGCATTGCATTTATACTGCACCATGCATTGCATTTACACTGCATTGTTCATAAAATACAGACAAATGTATGCGCTTGTTTGTGTGGTCATTTAGCATGGCCATTTTGCAGGGTTGATTTACAATGAAAATGGTCACTCGGGCTTTACCTCATGCGGCAGTTGGCTGTAATGAACAGAGTGACCAGATAAAAGGGTTTTAACAAGAGAAAATAACTGAGCATTTGTTGGGGCCAAACTTAAATGGCCAAAATATAGCGAGGTGGCCTTTCTAACGGGGTAGCTGTAAGGTGACAATCCACTGTATTTGCCTAATTGGGGAAAAATTAATCCTGACCCCAGCTTTCTTGGTGGTTTCTGCCCCATTGCACTAATTGTCCTGTTTCCCAAACTAAACGTTCCCACCACCAGTAGAAATTCCACCACTTTCTCCCAGACTCCCACCCACGGCCCTGCCCAATGCATCCCACATGCAAGAGAGCACTTCTCTCCATCCCACATCCTACCAAATCAATGTTGGACCTTCTGCCAACTAACTTGTCATGTGGCAGGGGGGGGGGGGGTTAACACAACCTACCTCCAGCAGGAGTGGCGACTCCACTTTGAGCATTCACAGCTGTCCTGGAGAAGCTTCCAGTTACTGGGTATGACGACACAAATGAACTGAGTACATTGGCAATACCAAGCGCAATCAACTCTTGACTGGCATCAACTGTGTAGCGATTTTTTCTTGCAAAGGCCTTGGCAATTGCAATGTTCTCAAGAAAACCGATTAGTGGAACCACAACTAGCCCAGGACCTAAATCACTGAGAACTTGAGATGCTGAAACTGTGGCATTATTGACAGAAAAGCTCAGAGCAGGTGGCTATACAGGAAAATAAACAAAACGTACAAATTCATTCATTTTGTTTAAAAACAAAAGATCAGCATTAAATATAAACTCAAAAATAAGTAAATAAAAAAGTAGCCAGGAATATTTATTAATCACCATATAAAAGTGACAAACTTTACTATGATATGCTACCTATTTTTGGATTATTAATATTTGAGGCCCTATTAGAGTAAATTCTGTTGACAAGTGACATGGTGTCAAAACAGCAATATCAACGAAGTAAAATGACAGCAATCTACAAGAAGATTCAGTGGAATTCCAAATTTGCGGCATGGTAGTGCACAAAATTCTGACAGCGACATGTGAACCTTGCAGAATTGCAAATTGATAAGATTTGAAATTTAGACTAGGGACATGCACACGTGCCCCCCCCCCCCTTACTCCTAAAAGGGCCTCATATATTATTTAATACTGAAAGGAGTGAAATGGACCATCTATTATGCAAGGCCAGACATTGAGAATGTCAGGCCAATATCTCTAGTATTTGCCAGAATCGCACAAACTAAAAAAATACTAACAGAATCTCCAAATTACATATTTCAACCACGCTTGGACCCTTTAAAAAAACTATTTGCACCTCTCTGTTCCTTTTAATCCAACCACTCCTCCCCTTCAACTCCTTTCTCTGTCCAAAAGTTGTAGCCATTGAACTGAGTTACTTTCCTGTTAATGTACTGTTTGTTCATCATTATTCTGAAAACTTTATCTACGAAAACCATCCAGATCTTCGCTTTGGTATTTTTTGGTGTACATCATTTTAATGCAACTTAAGCCCCGGTCAAACGATGCATGATAGTCGATGATAGTTAGTTTGATCCCAACTATCATCTACTATCATTGACTATCATGCTTGAGATCAAACGGGCGCATGATAGTTGGTCAAAAGTGACGCGAGCAAAGTAGCGCGAGCTCCTTCTCAGTCGCCTGCTGCGTTAAAAACATAAGAGTTCTGTGAGCGAAAAAAAAGCGGCAGCTTGTTTTTTTTAGAGTTATTGGAGGAATGTACTGATAATTTGATGGAGCATTGTTCAAAGGTAGGAGCCGAGACAAGAGAATGGATACGGAGAAGAAATGAGAACGACGAGAACTGGCCGAAAAACTATCATCGACTATCATGCGCCCAGTCAAACGAACAAAACTATCATCAACTATCGTGATGATTTTGAACATGTTCAAAGTGCATGATAGTCGATGATAGCGCGTGATAGTTGATGATAGTTCGTGTTCAAACGGGATTGCGAGTTTGAACTATCATCAACTATCATCGACTATCATCGACTATCATGCATCGTTTGACCGGGGCTTTAGCATATGAGAGCTTATCCAAACAGTACAAGAACTGAATATTTAAATTTAACTTTTAAATTAGTTAAAAATTTCCATTTTTTTTTGGATAACTGTCCTTTTTGTATTAAATATCTTCATCACTTCCCCTGAAGATGGCTAGAGTTAACCAAAACATCAGATTTTTAACCAGAGAAACATTTTTTATTTCTCTTGTTATTATACAAGTACCACTTACCGTAAATGATCTAATAAACGCCGGAGGCGTTCATTAAATTTCAAGGGTCTGAGGGGGGGCGTTTAAAAGATAAGAGGCGTTTAAAAGAGAGAGGCGTTTATTCTAATAACTGTAATATAATAACTGTAACTGCAATAACTGTAATATGGTAACCTAAATACGGTAATATTATAACCTAAATGACAGACTATCAAGTCCGTCTGCTGATAAGTCTAAACCGTCTACAAATCCATAACGGTATATGGTACATACAAAGCGGCGGAAAAGGGTACCATACTGGCATAGTTCTTATAGCTCAATGCCAACATCCGAGTCCTCGTCGAGCACCATGGTATTTTCATTGCCGGCCTCTTCAATGTCTGAGTTACTTATCAGGGAAGGGGGGCGTTTATTAGACGGGGGGCGTTTGTTAGAGAGGGGCGTTCAATACAAACTTGTCATCTTAGGAGGGCGTTAATTAGATAGGAGGCGTTCATTAGATCGGGGCGTTTATAAGATCATTTACGGTAACCCTTTCACTCCCAGAGTCAATTATGGAGACATGCTAGTGTTGTCTAACTTTTGAGTCTGTGGACGAAATCCTGCAGTGTGACCATTCAAATGAAACCTCTTCAGCAGTACTTTTGCATGGTATCATTTGTTTTTCAGTATTTTACAAAATTAAATTTGGAATTTTTCTTGAATAATTTTGATTGTTGACACTCTCGGGAGTTTAAGGGTTAAACTAATAAAACACAATAATTTTTGCTGCACTGACTTTAGTGACAGTATAACAATAACAGTGGTGGACCCAGGGTGCATATTGACAACTTGATAAAGCATGCGTTCATATGGAGTGAAACATTTATATGTTGATCTGATCAATCAAAGGTTGTGCATTTCGTCCCTAAACATGCGTTATATATAATTTGAATGGAAATACGAGAAATAGTCAATGATATTTTAAGGTGATTCCTCAGTATTGCACTGCGCATCCTGTACTGCGCATAACACACGTAATTCGCAACATCGGCAGCATTAAAACATGGCTGCTTTTTTGGCCGGAAACCTCACCAGGAATAAAAATGGGCGCTTCATAAAATCATCAGTGAAAAAAAGAAACTGAAATTTTGTTTCAAAATCTAGAGAGAAAAAGAAAATCAAACGACAGTGTAAGCGCCTGCAAGGCCTGCAAGCTCGTTAGAAAATACGACTGTCTTTTTCTCTCTAACGAGCATGGTGACCTATATTTTTTATTGCATCATTTTGACGTTAAATTAATGCTTTTTAAGTTAAAAAAGTTAAAAAAAAATTCCTCGACAGGAAAAAAAGATATCGCTAAAAACGTTCTCAAATCAGTTACTCATGGGAGCAAATTGATGACCTTGAAAACATGGACGCGAGGAATGTTTTGAGTCCGTGTCATTTGAAGATGTGTGACTTTTTTATAACTTTTATTTCAAAGTGTTCCCATATGGTGGAGACTTTAACCTATCAAGTTTTTTTGAAGAATTGTAAACTTTGCTTTCACGGGTTACCGGGAAAAGAAACATGAACCGATCAAATAATGACGTGCGTGATCGGTACTGCTATAGGCATAAATGGGGCAACATTGGTCCATCATATCTCTTTACCGAGCATGGTGACCTATCTTTCTTATTGAATTTTTCGAAACAACTTATGGTAGGGAGCTGTTAGGAAAAATTTTAAAAAAATCGTTCGACAACTTTTTTTTCTGAGGAATCACCTTAACCAACAGAATGCACACTTAAGAATGTGTATTATTATATGTGTATTAACAAAACGTAAAACAAACACGCCAATGAGTATACCAGTTGCCAAGGACCTTACATGCTTTTTTGAGCTATTTTGAAAAAAATAGCTCATTAGCAGGCGCAAAGGTTGGTTTGTGATGTTAGTATGTTTGTTAGCTTGTTTGTTTGTTTGTTTGTTTGTATGTATGTCTTGGGTTATGTCACACCAATCAGATTGCCTCTAGTATGTACACCGTGTACTATGTCAGCCAATCAAATTTTCGCTTCTAAAATGGTATTACTGAAGGTCAAAGAAGGGCACTTGACATGAATTGAAAATCAGCCATCTTGAATCTCCGCGATTGTTGCCGCAAACACTAAAAGTGTAAAGTTTTGAAAATTTGTTGCTTGGGAACTGTTCTCTAATCCCGACTGGCTTGCTAACCTGGCAATATCAAGGACATTTATTCGGAAATACCGCCTATAATGTGCCCTATGCATGAATGGTAGAATGGTCTGCGGGGGATGAGACGTCCAAAAAATGTGGACTACGGTTACGTTCATAGGTGAGCTTATACTGAAGTATGAGTATAGTTTTATTGCAAAAACGGCAAGCCGATTTCAAATAATATGATGCGGAACATGAATTGTATGTTTCAAGCCTGGGTTTCAAGAGATTACTATTTAAAATTGGATTTTTTTTGTCAGACACGCTGTCTGCACGTGAAAATGTTGTACTTTGTCCTTATAGAAACTTGTCCGTGATGCATGGAGTTCAACAGAGAAAATGTAATGCAATTAATCTACAATTTACAGTATGTAAAATGTTTATCTTTCTTTGAATTAATGTGAGCTGATGTGTAGGTTATTAATTGTATGCCTCAAGCGATTACTATAAGCGAGAAGCGACTGTATTTTGTATGAGAAGTCACGTTGTGTGCACGTGCAAATATTGAACTTTGTCCTGGTACGTGATGAAATTCAACATGTTTTCGAGAAAACGTAATGTAATTAATTTATATGGTGCGTTAAAAAACGCCTGTTTAAAAAATATTAGTTGCAATTTACTAGGAAACAAGCAAAATTCATTTTGGATGCGCTAAGTTTCTGCTGGTCGACATTACAGGAAAAGGTGTTTGGTTCCAAATGTTAACCTCAACAATGTTCGTGTAAGTAATTCAATTAGCTTGTGGTTTTGAGTCGAAAACAATTTAATCTAATTAGTTCTGTTTCTATTTGCATGACTTTTTTGTGGAGAATAAAAACAGTTGTTTAAATAATATTAGTTCCAATTTACTAGGAGACTACTTATATTCATTTTTCATGCGTTTAGTTTCTGTGAAAGACTTTTCTGGTTGACATTACAGAAACAGGTGGTTCAAAGAATTTTCCTGTCACTAATTTAATTAGCTTGTGGTTTGGAGTTGAAAACAATTTAATTTAATTAGTTTGCGTCTTCCAGGCCAAAGGAACCTTTTCCACGTGTCTTTTGTGAATAATAAAAGAAACCTTTAAAAAAAGACTAGATACAAATTTCCAGGAAATAATAAGCCTTCAATTTGGATGCATCAAATTTATGTGCAGGACTTTTCTGGTTGACATTTAATTTAATACACTCATTACTGAAACAAGTTGCTCATTTCACTGGGGCCGTAGTTTCGTCAAAAAATAACTCCGGAAATCCCGTAAAAAAAAGCTAGCCGAGAAACGAGAAACGGGACCCAGTTGGTTATCTCGGTATTTTTTTTGGTAGTGGGCGGGCCGGAGGATTTGAAAAACGTATATCTGCAAGCGGTTATTTGTGCGAGTTAACTTCCGCTGTTTTGTTACTTTCACCATTTCATATCATTTAGGTAATTTTCAAAATAGCTCATGCACGCAATGCGTGCCTATGTTTGAAAGAATGTTTTTAGTTCACCTACCAATCGAATGAGGCAAAAATGAAATATCATTCAACCATATACATATCGCACGGTTGGGTCTAAACTCTAAAATATTTCACATTCTCGAATTTTCGATGAAAATCAAACGAACATTCTTTAAAAAAATTTATTTATCAAGCGACACTTGAATGTAATATACAGAAAAACTTAAGTAACGTAACCGTTCAGTATTTTTTTTACGGGAAGTAATAAGCAGTTTTCGTCGCCGACACGCGTGATGATGTGTCACGAATTAAAATAATGTAAACAAGAGAAAAATACAAGAACATGTGTAAATAAATACCTGTATCGGAGGCAAACCAGGTTCTAAATGCCCGGGAAGAGTGAAAATGTCTGTATGACCGTGTTTGTAGAACACAGAAGAAACTATAGCTGCAATCATTATTATGAGAGCGTTCCGGCTGATGGAAATTAACCAAATTGTCTTTTTTGCCGCTTTCAACCACTTCGAATCGGACGAATCTTTTCGCTTGACCCAATGAGTTCTTCCGAGTTTTCTGAGCGCTAGTAGAAATAAAAGACAAATCACGCCCAAGGTTATATCCCATTTCTTTGTCTGACCTATATATTTGAACGTATAATAGACATTCTGGGCGAAAGGGCGCGCAATATTTTTCAATCCAAACAAATCTTTCAGCTGACTGAATGCAATGATTATAGCAGCCGAAGATGTGAAGCCAGAGTTGATCGGAATGGAAATAAAATTCACCACAAAACCTAGACGAAGAATTCCCATGCCGAGCAGAATAATTCCGGTAAATAAAGTCAATACCACTGTGTACTGAGGAACTTCAGACTTTCCGTACACCGAAACCATCAATGAAACAAGTGCAGTAGGCCCCAGTGTTATATCTTTACTCGTCCCGAATATGCAGTACAGAAAACATCCCATGAAGGCTGAATAAAGTCCATATTGAGGAGGGAGGCCGGCTAGTTGAGCATACGCCAAGCCTTGAGGAACAACCATTAGACCGACAGTTAGCCCGGCAATCAAGTCGCATTGTAGAGTTCTCAGTGAGTATTCCGGCAACCATGCGACGATCGGGAAGCGTTTTTTTATGAAGCCCTGCGCCATTTTCGGGTCGCAATGTTCCAAGCATTTTCCCTGTAAACCAGAACAACTCATCTTTGAAAAAGGAATACGGATTATGCGGAAAGATGTGGGTTGAACCCTTAAAAGAGTTACCGCGGATTAACACATCACCTGTAGTTTTTAGAAGTTTTGATTTTTGCATCTTGTTTGAGCGGGGGACGAACAGGTCTTCTCTGCTCTGGACCAATCAACCGAACGGAAGTGATTTATTCATATATGCAAGTTTACACCGGGAATAAAAGAACAACGGACGGACTAGTGGACTTTTCGTGACTTTCATACACTGGCTTGCTTTAACACGACCTCAAATGCGACGGAAGGAAAGTTATTTAATTTTACTAATCTTATTCTTGCATCATAGATAGCTCACTTTGTAGCAAATCAATGGACCTTTGTGGTAAAATCCATCGTTTTTAAAAATGGATCAAATGGATCAAGAAATACAGTGTTTGCTGGGAGAAATGGAATCTTTATTGTCAAATAATTTGGTAAAAGAAAAATTCTTTCCAACTGCAATAACTCTTCTAAAGTCCGTACAATTCTCAACGGCGATTACAATAACACAGCTCTCATAGCACGAGTTTGTGCGGCCCACGATGAGATTGTTCCAAGAGTCCTAACGTCCAATCCTAAATTTCTCCTATATGCTCGTTGCCCGCGTTACCAAAATAGGTTGTGAGACAATGTTTGCATGAATTAAAATCCAATATTTAATCAGGCAGCTACCTCAAAATGTGAAAATTGAAAATTTGAGGGTAAAAATGATCAAGGTGAAAACACAATTCCGACATTTAGCCACCTTTAAAAGCCAAAATATTCGCATGACTTCGCTTGCCAATTTCGCGAAAAAAAAATTTTTTGATTAATAAAGTACACGGCACGCCTGGGTGAGCTGGCGTGGAGTGATGTTCTCATGGGTTCTTTATTTTAAACTATCCAAAAGAGAGTTTTTCACACCCAGATATATTAAGACCAACGCCATAACAGATCTCCCTTGGGCAGAAGGCGATAAGTTTGTTTCAAAAGCTTGAAACAATAATCACATGAGACGCAAATAAATATTAGGCCACAGCATTAAAGTGCATTTTTAAGTGTGCTTTTTAAAAAAGCTTATTCTCGAAATCGTTCTAGTCATCTTAAAAAATGTTTTCTAAGAATGAGTAGCTTATCACAAAAAGGAAATAGGAGAGATTTACACCGCAGGCTCGCCATAAAATGAACACTTTCTTGAATGTTAGTACTTTTTGAACGATGGCCAAAATTGAATGCTCAGTTTAATTAAATGTTCAAGAGAGAGAGAGCAGAATAAAGCATAATTGATTTAATAGAAAAAAAACTTATTTGTCCAACACACTCATTGTAGGACAAACCTATTATAAATTATATTACAAACCAATTTTTTCTGTTCGTAAAATTTTGAACGGCGACAAAAAGAAAAGTTTGGCAGACAGTTTTCTTTAGATGAAAAATTTGCGAAAAACAGTCATGAAAGAATTCAGGCGTAGGCGGTTCTCATTTTGAACAGATGGACAATCGATTTTTAGGCGTGGGAAGTTGAAGAAATATTTGCATCTGTGAACAACCACGATATATAAAGGAAGATGGTGAATGCTAAGCTCGGTAATAAAATGAGAAAGATGTAATATTCATCATAAGTTCGAATCCTGTCAAAGAATTAGATTTTTTTCTTAGTCCCACGCTCGTGACATAATGAACATCACATCTTTCTCAACCGCGAGATAATTTCCAAGGAGTTTGACGTTGGATAAGAAATATCTTGGCCATCTTTCGCCTGCAGTGCATTGTCGCGTTGGGACAGCGTGGTCGACATCTAGAGCCGAATGTGCGTCTATTTTCAAGTAGTCGACGGCGAACGTTTGATGTATATGTTGTGATTTATTAGTTACTTTAGTTTTGGTTTGAAAATTCCAAACCAGTTTAATTTTTATTTTGCTATGTTTCAGAATCGCTACCCATAATCTAAGACATAGTTTGAAATAAAAAATTTTATTTTTCACATGGCTCGGTTTTCTTTGTTTTATTCAGGTGAATAAATTTAATATCCCCTAACAATTATCAACTGTCTGAAAAGCAGGTGGCGGCTTTGATTGTAACAGGGGAGTGCGGGGCTGAGTTATTCCCCTGTAGTTATTCCCCTGCAGTTATTCCCCTGTAGTTATTCCCCTCCAGTTATTCCCCTCGAAACATCAAATACACTACAATATTATTGCACCAAATAACACTAACATTTTATTGAATTCCTTTCCTCAACCTCTCCCTGTGTCACTATTTCAATACCACGTCGCGATACTTCAACCTTCTTGCTAGTCTCACCCACTTCATTAGTGTACTCACTCCGCTTTAGTTCTTCGAATAATTCTGTCACTGTTTCCTCGACATCTAAACCATCCAAATTATCCGCTGGCAAATCCAACAAACTTTCATCTTTGCAAGACGACTGAATAGAACCAGAAAAACTGCTTTGGGTGATGAAAATATCATCATCGGAGTCCGATTCGCTCATACTTCGACATCAGCTCAACTAGATCAAGCGTAATCCACAATGCAAATTACAACACAAGGCAAACTACTTACATATTGAACTCAGACCTGACAATGTTGTTTTCGCAATTTTTCACGCACATGTATGTAATGTAAGACCCTAGAGACTACATATATTTGTTTCTTTACAAAACTCCATCAAGCTGTTTTGCCGACATCTTAAACAAAAGTGCATTATCTACAAAAACCTCACCAATGTGAAAAATAATGCAAATTACAACACGAGGCAAACTACACTTTAAATACCTATTCAACTCATACCATGACAATGTTGTTTTCGCAATTTTTTACGCACATGTATGCAAGTCCCTAGAGACTACCATGATATCTTTGTTTCTTTACAAAACTTCATCAAGCTCTTTTGCCGACATCTTAAACAAAAGTGCGTTTTTTAGAAAACCTCACCAGTGTGAAAAATAAGCATTTTATCGGCCTTTCACTCGGGGATATCAGATTTATTCACCTCTGGTTCCGCCCTCGGGCTACGCCCTCGGGCGGAACCAGAGGTGAATAAATCTGATATCCCCTCGTTTCAGGCCGATAACCCTTACATATTGCTATAAGATAGAAATTACACCATAACTATGCACATTTTTTTAATACCAATTTTGTGATCGCATCACGTATAGAGCAGTTTTCAATTGAGTATCGAAAGTAATTACACAATCCACCGTAGGAAAAAAGATGGCGGCTGTTCATTTTGCCACAATACCTTGCGGACCTAACACAGCACATAAGGCACAAAGAAAGCCAAATTTTTGCAATATTTGTTCCAGTACTAAGGACAATGTGTAGACTAGGTTTGAAGATTTTAGAAGTTTTCTTTACATTTTTATGAACGTTGTTAAGGTTTTTGTGCGCTAAGAATTATGGGTAAATGTACCAGTCGCCATCTTTTTTCCTACCGAGGATTGCTTTGGTTTTGCATTGCTACGCTTTGTGATTGGCTAAAAAATCTCGCGCCACTTTCTCGACCAATTAGAAGTAAAACCAAAACCAATCGTGATTTGCTCGCACGCGTTTTCCCGCGCTTGGCGCCGCCGACATGTAATTGCTTCGAGCTCTGATTGGTTCATTGGATTGTTTACGACTGCTGTGATTGGTCAGAGTACTTACTTTGGTTTTGGTTTTACCACACTCAATTGAAAACTGCTCTATATAGTGTTTTCATGATTATGATCAGGAGCTTGGTTTATTGCCTTAAAATAGTGATGAAAGTAAAGAAATTTTAACTAAAGAGCACAAAATAACAGCTAAAAAAGTCAAAATTCCACAAGAATGGCAATTTTGATTTCTTGACATCCTGTCGCGAAATCAAATTTGATGAACTGTAATCCACTTCCATCCTTGTAATCCTGCACTTTATCTCCAAACTGCTGCTTATGTTTTCCGATATAGAATCTTTTTATCCAGTTAAGTTGTATATTTGGTGGCATTTCGTGATATAACATGGAAATAAGCTAAGCGATTTGATCAATATATTGGTGGGACAGTATCCCGTTAACAAAGAACTCACAGTTGAGAGACTGTGAATTCTTAGCTGGAGGCGTCAGGACAGTTGGCTGGTATTGTTGTTCTTGTTGTATGTCTTATCACCATTTATCCATCTTTTTGTAGAGTATTGGGCTGCACGCCCGCAGTCTCGAGGTCGCTCCCTCAGCTTCAGCAGTCGCCGCCTTTTCCCAGCTTTTAGCCCCTCCTTCCACAGTTCTTTCCGTCATGGTTCTCCACGTTTCACTCGGACAAACCTTTTCTTTTCTTAAGCGCTCATGTGAGGGCAATGCGGGGGTTTGCACCTTGGTCTATTCTTTTTACTTGCCTTCTCCCCCCCGGAGGGTGTACTCCTGTGTGTCAATATTGTAGGGCCATTGGCAGACCTTTTTGCTGCTGGGAATTTTTGTTACCTTTAAAGGTTTTAAAATGAGTATATTATAAGTATTTTATTAGTAGTATATTCACCTCGTCGGAACGTCGTGTCCGTTCGCCAGCCCCTTCTCAAACTCCCCTTTTTGAACTCAGCTGTATTAGTGACGGAGAGGTGCGAAGGCCTTTTGCGGGAGCTTTAAATTAACGGTTTGGGAGCAGTCCTTCTTTCCCAGCTAAGAGACTCTTTTTTGCCGTGCGCTCGACTCGCCCCCAGTTTTCGCGAGGCCTTTTTCCGCTCGCCAATGTTTTTTCGTTCCCGCTCGATGGACTTGGATTAGCCGATATTTTCTGGTGGACTTTTTTGGGTAGAAAGATTTTGGCAAGGACTTTTTTTAGGGTTACTTGATACTGAAAAGCGTACCCTAGCGCATGGGCTATAGGAAAAATGCATTTCGACTGCATAAAGTTTAATTTATCTCAAATTAAGTTACATTTCTCACATGAAGTACTAGCAGCAGACATCGAAAAGGCCTTCCATCTGATACGGATTAACCTAGCTGACAAGGAAGAATACTGCAGTTTCTTTGCTTCGACGACGTTAAAAAAGAGTCTCCAGAGATGAAGCATTACCAGTTTCTCCGAAGACTTGGTTTTGGTCTAAGACCAAGTCCAGCCATCCACGCAATACTGCTACCTTTAAATCATCATTTTCACCCACCTTGAACTGTATCCGAGAGGTCCTCAGTAGGAATTGAGAGGTCGAGAAGCAGGAAAGCGATTGATAAGGCAATGTGTATTTCGCAAGAAGCTCGAGGGAAAGGCATTTATGACCTCCAAAGCGCCTAATCTTCAAGCTGCTAGTCAGACTGAGTTTTAAAGCACCTCCGTTTGCTTGCACAGACATCGATTTTGATGGTCCTCTTAACATCAACAACAACAACAACAACAACATCCTCTTAACATCACTTCGTGGAGGCGCGGTGGACTAGTGGTTAGCGCGTCGGACTTTAGTTCAACCTGAAGGTCGGTGGTTCAAGACGGGTCTCTGCCGTCGCGTTGTTTCCTTAGACAAGAAACTTTGCTCCACGTTGTTTCTCTCCACCAAGGTGTATAAATGGATACCGGCGACATAATGCTGGGGCCGGGGCAACCTTGCGACGGACCAGCATCCCATCCAGGGGGGAGTAGTAATACTCTCAGTCGCTTCATGCTACAGAAACCGGGTTAAGCTCCAGCAGTTGTGAGCCATTAGGCTTGTGAAGACTTACCTTACCCTTTACATCACTTCAAGTTGTAACAAGACATCAGCATCTGGCAAGCCAGAATGTTCAGCAAGACGTATGTTTGTTTATACATCAGTGGGCATCATCTAGGACCTTTCACTTGGAACTACAGTCGAATAGCTCCATATGCGACCAACTCTCCTAAGCGACCACCCGGCTCCCAAGCGACAACTTTCCAAAGTACCAAAACTTCTCCTCGACCAGTAAAATCAAGAATCGAAACCTCTCGTAAGCGACCATCGCGCGTAAGCGACCACCTCTCGTTGGCGACCGCGACCACTTTCAACGCTGGTGATTTGAATTTTGTATTGTTGAAACACTGGTAAGCGACCACTCGCCCCAATTTCGATGTCACTACAGACACAAATTGAATAATGTGTTACAATACAACTCCAAAAAACGAAAATTTTGTCCCTTGCATCAAAACGTCTATGTGATACACTATTTTGCGTTGATAGGTGCTTCGTTCATTCAAATTACTACAGGTTCAAATGATTCAAACATATCAGAGGTTCTCGTAAACATCAAAACGAGACTATAGGGTCAAGAAAGCGAGAAACCGCTGATATGTTGGCGTAGCGTACTCATCTACGATAAGGGCCATTGCGTGTCGTAAAACCAAAACCAAAGGAAGTACTCTGACCAATCACAGAACTCGCAGACAATCTGATGAACCAATCAGAACTCGAAGCAAATACATGCAGCCGGCACCAAGCGCGGGAAAACGCGTGCGAGCAAAATACGATTGGTTTTGGTTTTACTTCTGATTGGTTGAGAAAATGGCGCGAGATTTTTTAGCCAACCACAAAGCTTGAAAACTGCTCTAAGACTTTGCATTTTGGGTGGTCGCTAACGGGAGGTTCAACTGTAGTACCCAATTTGCCAGTGTCCAACTTCCCTCAGTCATTTCGACGTTTTGTCGGTCGCAGCGGTCTACCTGTGCAGCTTACATCTTACAACGCGAAAACCTTCAAGTCCAGTGCTGGGGCGTTAGCGAAAATTGTGAGATCGAGCGAAATTCAACGTCGACTTAGAAAACAATGGTGTCAGTTAGGACTTTAGTGTGTAACAGACCACCTGGCATGGCGGATTCTGGGAGAGCATGTTCCGCATTGTAAAGCAGCGTTTGGAGAAAACCATGGGAAGAACATCGTTGACATTTAAAGAACTTCGAAAGATTTTAGTGGAAGTGGAAGATACCATTGAATACCGGCTGTTGACCCTTAAACTCCCAAGAGTGCCAAAGATCAAAATTGAAAAAACAAAATCCCAAATTTCATTTTGTAAAATAATGAAAAACAAATGGTACCATGCGAACGTACTGTCAAAAAGGTTTCATTTGAATGGTCACACCATGGAATTACATCCACAGACTCAAATGTTAGAACTACACTCCATGCCTCCATAAATGAATCTGGGAGTGAAAGGGTAAACTTGTGTATGTACGACGAAGAGAGTGTCCAGTGCCGCATCCCCTCACTTCAGCATATTTTATTTATGGGCATGGAATCTCAACGACTGTGAACGACAAGCATTTTGAGATTGTGAGTACAAACAAGTCGCTCACAAAACGAGCTAAATAGCATCAGCAGTTGCTGCAACAATTTACAAAGCAAAAGAGGAACGAGTAATTGAGAAAGCTTCGGGAACGCAGTGTAGAATTGAAAGGAAATGATAGAGTACGGATTTCGGTACAAGGAATCAGAGAATTAACTCTGTGTGTAAATTATAGTGCTAAGGTAAACCCATAAATTTCCCTGTACCGAGCGTTAGCCTCCTTATTTACAGATTTCTGTAGACGATGTCGTGATCCAGAAAAATGAAATTTCGCCTCGTTTGTTCTAGAAGCTCGCAAGGGTAGAGGAGTTTTTACCTGGCAGGGATGGTGTCGTTAGAACTGCAAGAGTCCGAGTGTTATCAAAGAGCGAAAAGTAAGCAGTACTTCTGCCGGCGAAGACCTGTTCAACATTTAATTCCATTAGAAGTAAGAGTGACCAATAAAGGAACAATGAAATTAGTTACACGACAATTGCGAGGATCGAATTGTTCCCAGAGAACAGACAGTGTTATTCAGTATTAAGCATTTTATTCAGTTTTATGCATGATCAATGGACTCAGTTGATGTTGTTACATTTTTAGTATAACGGAGAAGTGAATGAATGTGAATATATGAAAATCATATATTTCACTTATGGAGAAGTGAATATTGCGATTCACGTCAGACGAAGATTATGTATGGACACATTTATTGTTTTTTTTTTTTATGTCAAGGAACACTGAACATATTTGCAACATTTAGTTGCCGATTGAAATAAATTTGTTTTGATCACTGTGGTTGTAAGCCCTTCCTCCTTCCCCCGGGCTTATAAGCCCACCAGTTTGGTAACTAAACATTAAGCATACCACAGCTCCTCGACAGTATTTTTTTTACAAAAATGACTAAAACAACGGTTTACTATCATAATACTTTATTTTGCTTGCCAGCACAAAACACTTTACGAAGTTGTAACAGCCCAGGGCTCATAACCGGAATTTTACGGCATAACATTAACAACATTAAACAAGAAACACTTACCTTTAAATTTCGAATCCCTTCTTTCAAAGTTTGGCTTAATAGTTACCCCCTTCCCCCCCTCCCCCACTAAGAATTTTCAATGACCTTCCTTCGTGGGAAGGGGTATGGATATTTTCTACCTGCCGAACCACACATTGATCTTTTCTCTGAAAAATTGGTAGCTAATGCAAACGATTGTATAACTTTGTAATTTAGATAACTGTGTTCATCAGTTTCTTGTGCTGGAGACCTGACCAAACTTTAAGAGAAACATTAAACAAGAGACACCTACCTTAAAATCAGGAATCCCGGCTGTTACTTCTGAAGTCAAGCTAAATGTGTCAGTCCTGCCAGACGCTGATTCCCCTGCGATTACAATGGCTGTTGCTATCAGAACAACCAGGGCATTCCGTGCTGTGGTTAAAAGCCACAATACCTTTCTGCATACTCGCTGTAATGTAGTGATGTTCCCATCGTCATCCCATTTAATACCATTCAGCACCTTTAAGAGCACCAACAGCACAATACAACAGCTCCCTAGTAAAAGATCCCAGGGGTTTGTTTCTTTGATGTGCTTAAATGTGCCTATAACATTTGGAATAAAATCTCTTGGTATGTGGTTCAACCCTAACATACTCTTCACTTGACCAAAGCCAATGGTGATAGCTGCGGCAGACACAAAACCACTGATGACTGGGACAGAGATGAATCGCACCATGAAACCCATACGAAAAACACCCAGCAACAACTGAACAATTCCACAGTAGAAAGCCAATGCTATAGCATATAATGGATCACCAATGGCGTATCGATCAACCATCAATGACATAATAGCTGTGGGACCAAGTGTCACATCTTTACTTCCACCAAACACACAGTACACAAAGCAACCGAAGTAGGCAGAGTAGAGTCCATACTGTAAGGGAAGGCCAGCTATCGTGGCATAGGCGAGCCCCTGCGGTACAACCATCAGCCCTACTGTCAAGCCCGCAATAATGTCTCCCATCAGATTGTCACAGCTGTAGCTGGGAAGCCAGACAGTAATAGGAACATACCTGTGAATACATTTCTTGTGAACATACTTGTGAATACATTTCGGTGCTGAATCTTTGGTTCTTGCGCATTTACTAACATCATCATCAGTAAGCAAAGGAGTGCATTCTAAATTCTCTGTCGTTTTATTTTGAGGCTTACCGCTTTCGTTCATGATTTTAATGTCCTGATTTTCCTTACGTAACTGAAGTGAAACAAACTTCTTTGCGGTAAGCTTATTATTGCACGTAGAACCGACGAATTTGACAAGTCAAACGAAGTGAACTTGATCATACCACCAGAAAATTGCAGGTTTGGGTTAAATAAATATTGGGTGTTGGAAGGGGGGTCCCCTCTTTCAATTACATGCCTGAGAGATTTTCCCTTTTACATCAACAGTAAGACCAAACAGACATGTTGTGCTCGATGTTGTTGATCCTTTGATGGGGAAATCTATAGCAGATACTGACAAGAGGAGTTACATTACCAGGTTTACAGTTACCAGTGCCCTTTAAAGATATCGAACACTTTGTTTTATATGGCATTGTTAATATGTGCTAGTTCTGGTCATACAATATAGTTTCTTTGGCTCACTAGTTTTGCAAGAGATTTGTCACTAAAATGTAAATAAAGTCTATTAAAATGCCCTGATCAGTTATTTTCTCAGGCTGTTATTAAAGTCAGACCGAGATTTAATATTATCATAAGTCTGCAGGTTTCCATGACTTGTGAGATAGTGTTTCTCCATCACAAATCATAAAAGCAGACTGCAAGACAGATGGTTTTAGCCACTGAAGTTTGAGAGGGGAGAACGAAATGCTGAGCTTTCAGTGCTTTTATCCATGGATTTGTGGAAAAATACAGACTGTTTTGCAATCTACACTGAAGGGTAAAACAGTCTAAGACCCAAGTATTTCTAAGACTGTCATAGTCTCTACTGGAATAAAGAAGTTATCATGTGATTAAGTTGTGTGTCTCAGAGATAGGCTGTATCTTCATTAAAAATACTGTACTCAAACACCAACCCCGTGGTCTGGCCAGTACCACATGTGAAGTGTGGAGCTGGCGCTAAAGGGAATGCTTTGCATCTGCCTTGGCAGTAAAGGGCATTCTACAAAGGGCTTTTGAGTCCTATTAGGTGCCTGATGGCTATGAGTCCTAACAAGGATGAAACAGCTGTCCATGGCTGCCACTGCCCAAGTGATATGGCTGTGCACATGTGTAAGGTACTGGGCAGACTGCAGGGTTGGTGTTCGAGTGTGTCATTCGTTTTTTTCATGTATCTTCATTTTTTAATATAATGCAGCTAAATGTAACTTAGGCAAAGTAAAAATCGAGGCAATTGCTGGCCTGCAGTGCCTCGCATGGCCCGGGCATGTGGGGCAGCTGCTTGGCTTTGCAAGAGCCCCTGATTTCTTACAGCTCACAAGTTTGTGTCAGATCATGTTGCATCTGTTAACTTGCCGACAGTTTTCACTCTTCAAGATTTTTGCTCCCAGTCCCTCCCTCCCTCTTGGTAAGTATAGCAGGGTGGTCATATGTGGTAAGTATAATAAGTATTATTGGTATCATTCTATTGAAATTCCACTGATTTTTCAGCATGACAGTTCTGGCTGGTTGACACTAATAGGGTTGCCATGGTTACACACCTCGCTTGGCTCATTTCACCTGTGGCTCCACTGAGGCATCGACCTCCAAGCTCATCCCATACTAGGTGGCAGAGCAGGGGGAGCTGTAGCCCCCCCCCCCCCCCCCCCCCCCCCATGTTTCAGTGCTGAAAAGGTTGTATTAGACATTACCTGTGGCATCGGCAACTTCAGAGCGTACATTTTCTGCCCTCAAACTACTCAAGAACTACCTAAGAAGCACCATGAAGCAGGATCGTCTGAACAACTGCCTACTTATGCATTGTAACAAATCGATTACAGACACACTGGACACTGTTAAGATTGCAAATAGGTTTGCTTGTGCCAACGAACTACGCAAAGGACATTTTGGGAAATTTGAGTAGGGGTATGCGCTTGGCTTGGTGTACGATGAGACCCCATGTTTCAAAATGATCCACCACCTCTGCATCTATTGACCGTCGATGAGATTTAAATGGTGTTATTGCTACCGAAATAAATGCTGTTTTCAGTCTGATGGATGCAAGCAATAATTAATCTTATATCTTTGTTGAACATCATCAGTTGCACCTATTGTATAATTTATCTGAAAAGGTCTTGTAGAATGATTTAAAATCATTCCATTTTATATTAATAAGACAAAGTCACAGTTTTGGTCTCAGTCTGCATAATTTTTATACCTAGCCTGCAATCTGCATTTCATATGTAGTCTGCATTTTTTATCCAGTCTGCATTTTAATAATAATAATAATAATAATAATAATAATAATAACATCAACAAAGTATCAGAGAGAGCTACTATGACAGAGATTCAAAAGATCTGCATGCTGGGATCTGCACGAATCCTCAGAAAGGTGCTCAGTGTATGAACAGAATGATTGACTTGAGTGACTGACGCTCTAGGTGCATGGTTTGCGCCTGGATGATGCACAAAAAGAACACCAGCAAAGACTGTGATAAAAGAGAGAATAATAATAATAATACATAGTTATACATAGTCTGCATTTTATACCCAGTCTGCAATCTACATTTTTAAACTGACTGAAATGTCATATCAGTGAGCACAAACCTGGCAACAATGGTGTTCAGGAAAGCCGCCCCACCTCCATCCATCTGGAAATTCCAGTTGTGCTTCATATTTTCCATTAAAAAGGTTAGCTTAATGGTGACACCCTCCCCACTGGAATTTCCAATGACCTTCCTTTGGAAGGGGAGGGGGGGGGGGGGGGGGGGGGGGGGGGGTGTATGTAGAGCCACACATTCATCTTTTCTCTAAAAATATTGTGCAAGAGAAATCTGACCTAACTTTAAGAGAAACATTCAACAAGAGATACCTACCTTAAAATCAGGAATCCCTGCTGTAACTTCTGAAGTCAAGCTAAATGTGTCAGTCCTGCCAGACGCTGATTCCACTGCGATTACAATGGCTGTTGCCATCAGAACAACCAGGGCATTCCGTGCTGTGGTTAAAATCCACAAGAACTTTCTGCATACTCGCTGTAATGTAGTGATGTTCTCATTGTCATCCCATTTAATACCATTCAGCTTCTTTAAGAGTACCAACAGCACAATACAACAGCTCCCTAGTAAAAGATCCCAGGGGTTTGTTTCTTTGATGTGCTTAAATGTGCCTATAACATTTGGAATAAAATCTCTTGGTATGTGGTTCAACCCTAACATACTCTTCACTTGACCAAAGCCAATGGTGATAGCTGCGGCAGACACAAAACCACTGATGACTGGCAGAGAGATGAATCGCACCAGGAAACCCAGGCGAAATAAACCCAGCAACAACTGAACAATTCCACAGTAGAAAGCCAATGCTATAGCATATAATGGATCACCAATGGCATATTGATCAACCATCAATGACATAATAGCTGTGGGACCAAGCGTCACATCCTTACTTCCACCAAACACACAGTACACAAAGCAACCGAAGTAGGCAGAGTAGAGTCCATACTGTAAAGGTAGGCCGGCAATCGTGGCATAGGCGAGCCCCTGTGGTACGACCATCAGGCCTACTGTCAAGCCCGCAATTATGTCTCGTATCAGACTATCACAGCTGTAGTTCGGTAGCCAGGCAGTAATAGGAACATACTTGTGAATACATTTTTTTGTTGCTTCCTTGGTTATTGCACATTTATCAGCAGCATAGCCTGCGAGCAGACGAGCGCGAGAGCTTGCTCGCATTTTATCAACAGCACCATCATTGGAACGTGAATATGAACTACTGTTAACACTGTTAAGTAAAGGAGATCTTTCTGAAATCCCTGTCACATTTCGAAGCTTACCGCTTCCACTCATGATTTTCCCTACGTAACAAATCAAAGAAACGTCTTTGCGTAACTTTGCACGTGACAAATAGTACAACGCCAGAGATCTAGACCAGAACCGGCGAATTTGACAACTCAAACGAAGTGAGTTTAAAACTTCCAGACACTTGCAGGTTCAAGCAAATAAACATTGGCAACGTTAGCATCGCAGAATGAGATCGTACCAAAATAAACTTGCTTCCATAATTCGTTGCTTGGCTCCGCAAAGACTCGTCCAAGAAGATGTGCGAATCACGGGACAAAACGCCGGAAGTATGCTTACATGACGTAGTAGCCGAAATCAAGATTGCAAAACTTCGTCCCCAGAACCGTCCCCAGGGAAATAGAAAATAGAGAAAACCTGGGAATGAGGATGGGCTGGTTCGTGACGTAATTACCCACCCCCACCCTGACGACGTTTATATTTTATTGTTTTCGCTCCCTCGTAAAAACGCACGTCGGTGATATGAGGACACCGGTCTCTTGTGAATCGGCCGTGTGAATCCATTTAGTTGGAACGAAGAGTGAATTGTTATTTTGTTTTCAGTTCAATTTTGCGTTGATTCCCTTTACTAGAAAGCACGATGGTGCAAGAGTATCAGTCGCCGGTTAGGGTTTATAAGTACCCTTTCGAAATTGTCATGGCGGTGAGTGTATAAGTTATGTAGTTTCTTGGTTGATTCATCTAAAGCTTTATTGCTTGCAATTAGACGAGTAATTCTTCTTGTATGGAAGTGTAGAGAGCCAATTTTGACAGGCCTTGCTGAGATAAAATGTAAGATGTTCAAGTTTATCAACAAGTAAATCGGACTTTCATTTGATGAAATTGTGTAATTTTTACCCTGAGTGATGTGCGTGGCGGCTTCGACAATTTGAAGCAATTTACTGATAAACTTTGGCCTCAAGAAGTTGATAATATGGATCCACTTATTCATATTATCACCCTTTCTTCACAGGCTTACGAAAAGCGCTTTCCGACGTGCAAAATGATTCCCGTGTTTCTCGGAAGCGAAATTCTGTCAGAATACAAAAGTGAAGATGGCGCGGTTCACAACATCGAAAGACGATGCAAGCTTGACGTAGATGCACCGTATTTATTGAAAAAGGTAGGCCGGCTAATTCGAGCTCTACAAATTCGATGAAAACGTCTTTACAGGTGTTGCATAATGTTAAGAGTTCTTGGAATATTTTATACACTTGTAGCGATGAAGCTCTAGGTATTAGCTATTATTAGCATATACATGAAGAAATTAAGCTTACATGAAGTTACATGAAATTATTATAAGAACTTTTAAAATTTCAGTGCGTTTACTAGATTATTGGCGGGGTCGAGAGGAAGCAAGGGTTCTTAGGCTAATTTTATTGGTCTTCGGAGCTCTATATCATTTTAAAATTTGAAGTTTTCAAACTTGTTTTCGACAGATCATTGGTGTCGAATATGTGTATTTCAACCAAACAAACTGCCTGAATCGACGAGATCGTACATTGACAATTACTGCCTTCAACGAGAGCTTTTCATCCCGCGTTGGAGTTACAGAACACTGTTATTACTCGGTAAGTAAGTTCCTTTACTAATTACAAACACAAGTTGAAGAGATTTCGAGAAGTTGCCTTGTAAATATAATGCTGAAAAATTGCCTGATTTTTTTTTTACACCGCATCTAAGTAGTAATCACCATTTCCCAAATTGCGTCAACTATGATATATTTTGAGGTTCATCTAATGAATGAATATGAAAACATCACAACTGTGACTCAAAATAAACAAAAGAACCTATTGATGTCGCACAGGAATATTTATTATGTATGCTTTGCAGTTACGTTTCGCTCTATATGGCAATACTTAATTGTTGTTTTTCCTGTAAGGAAATTTACATGAAAATACAATAAAACCACAAAGTTCGATTTCCAAGGTTTCTTGGTTATTTAATACCATCATAATTCAAACCTGTTTATTTTGGAATGACAGCTATGAATTATTTATTCAAGAAATATTATTATGTTTTGTGCTTTAATTTGATTGCTTCATTGGAGTTTGTTTGTCCCTTAGGAAAATTTAATATATGAAGTGAAACACTGCAGATTTCTATGAAGTCCTATATTTTTTTTTGCAGCCGCAAGGATATTATGTATGCAAAATCAATCATGCTTGCTGCGAATTTTCATGGTTCTTAAAATAATATTATAATCTGATATTGTTTCCAGCGAAGTTAGAAGGAAGGGATAGTCATAATATATATTTGCTGATTAGTATAATGTGAACAGCAGGGCTTTGTGTAACAATAAGGTTTAGAAAAATCTAATATTAGATATTTAGTGTTTCACTTTCATAGAATATAAAACATGGGTGCACGAGATATGAAATTTGCTTTCTCGTGTTCAACCTGATTTCTCGCGAGTGCAAATAATTGAGTACAGCAGACAAGTGAGATATCAAGTTGAACATGAAAAGACAAATTTCATATCTCCAAATTAAGCCATGTTTTATTTTGTTTATTATATAAACAACACTGATTACAAAGTTTAAGCAATTCTCATTTGAGTGGAACATTCCAAGACTGGAGTGGTACAATTAAATTGCTAGCTGATTAAAATTTTGGTTTATTTTTTATGAAATCTGTCAGTTTACATTGCAAAATACATATGCATATTTTTAATATTAATTATTATTATTATATTTTTTATTTTGTTATTACAGCCACCTTTCTTTGTTCTAACTTTGAATTCTCCCAGTAAGATCCTTTCTGCTATTTTTTTTTTTTGTCATACTATATTAAGTCAAAAATCTTGCACGACATTAAGCACATGTTCCTTGCCCTTAGCTCATGCAAGGTGTGTGTTGTAGTTCAAAATGAATCTTAGGTCAAAATGATTTCAAACTAGTTTTATAGTTTTAAAATTCTTTTGTTCCAGATTAATTGACATAATCCTAAGACAAAGAAAAGTACAAATCAAACTAGTTTGAAATCATTTTAACCTGAGATCATTCTAAACTACAACATGTGTACATGGTTGGAAACTTAATTTTTTAGCACTTGCCAGCCAGGCAAATGACTCTCATAATTTGAAGAAAGAAGATGACACATTTGATTTTACAAAACATGTTTTGATTGGTACAAGGGTCAACAAGAAATTTTATACTGACTTCATAAACTGGTGTTTGAACTAATTGATAATTCGTAACAAATGAAATAATATTCTTCAAGGCTGCTGCCTAACGGGCGCCCGGTCACCAGGGGCGCCCAAGTTTAGAACATGGGCGACCAAATTTTGGTGCAAGGAGCCCGAGCGGGCGCCTAACGTAACACACAGCATAAGCCCTAACTTCCTTGTAAATTAGATTCCATTAGCTGGACTTTAAACAGTGGAAGTGTTGATATATTTGGAGAATGCTAAGGCAGAAAATTTCCACAAATAACCTGTAATGTAACATGTTCAACTGCGAAGTTTTGTCGAAACGAACGAAGCCATTATTTCCGAGTCCTGTTAGTAGTTGGAGACTGGGTCTGAGGTTTCATTTCCAAATATGGAATAGCAAAATTATGGGCTATTTGTTGCCTCTGTTGACATTCGTTCTACATCGTTCGCTTGTGAAATATGTTCGCCTATCTCATCAATTTGATGACTTTTTTTGCGGCTAGAATGGAAACGTAACCTACACGCTATTAGACTGCAAAACAGTCGGGTTTTTTTTCGCTGGCTCACTCGCAAAGGCGCGAGGCGCCGAACCGCACGCATTCGTATGACCAACGCAAAAAATACCACTGTTTTGCAGTCTAACACGGCTATCAACCGGAAGTGCTTGATGTTTGATTTCACGTACGAGATTAGTTTGCTCCGTATCATGATTTTTTCAAAAGATTTAAAACAACGCGGTATGATGCTTGTTATGTGATGTCTTCACCTTGAATAAAGAAATTAGTTAATGAGTAAGCTAGTGTTGGTTGTATTTTTACTTTGCTGCACTTGCATAGCGCCCTTTTCCCGCTTAAATTGGCAAAGGTTTATTTGGCTTTAGCCCGATGATTATGATGGAGTTCTCGCAACAGGTTAGCATCTCCGTACGGAAACGTTATAGGCTTCCAGTCTCAGATAACGATTTGGAACTGTCTCTTTCATAACAACAAAATATATTTCCTACTTTTAAAACACAACCAAAGATGCCTTCATTTGACCTTTTTTATTTTAAAATGAATTAAGTGAGTCTTTGTTCAATCCGTAGTGTCAGTAGTCGGATCCTGCCAGGATGTATATACATATACTTTCCTAGCCTCTGAACTTGTAAATGATAGGCTTCTGAGTTAAAATTGACTACCATAATGTTATTTGTAAGTTTGATTTTCCCTGTAATTGTGTTTTTTCCTGCTCGTGTACTTTTATGAGAATAGCGTGATCTAGGCGTTAAGCCTTTTGTGGCGCACGAAAGAAACGCAAGAGAAAAAAAACCGCGGGGAACCTAGCGACACGCACCGGTTTTCGCTGCTCCCCACATTCTAAACATTTGGAACAGCCAAGGGGCAGTTTGTTACATTTTTTTAACTTTCTTGAAGGTTAGTAAAGTTGTCACATGGTGAACATAACAAAAGCGAAAGTTCAGTAAATAAATCTGATTTGAAATTAACTACCATAATAATTTATTAAAAATTTTGTAAGTTTGATTTTCCCTGTAATTGTGTCAATTCTTGTTTATGTGCAATATAAGCCCACAAATTCTCATGAAAGTCGCCCTTGATAAATATCAGAAGGTGCAAGAGCCACTATAACCTATGTAATGATCTTGGAAAAACAGTACATGGAGATTAAACTGGGCTCCTAACAATGTGGCTCGGGCTCCTAACTTTTAATTTTAGGAGCCCGAAGGGCTCTCTAAAATTTTTCTTAGGCAGCAGCCTTGATTCTTCTAATTTTCTGTGTTATCAACTGTTCATCAAGCAAAACGTTTGTTCCGATCAAACATTATCTGACCCTGATTTGTTTTCTCTGAGATCATCTTCAGAGTCATGTGAATTGTAAACCAAGGCTGTGCCTTAAGAATTATCATATTAGGAAGTCCAACTCTAAAATTTAGGGTGCCTAGCAGTTAAGCTATACAGTGCAAAAACTCTTTTTTTTCTTGTCACCTGAAGACAAAAGTTAGTTGTCTATGGCACCTGGTGTGCGTTTCTCAAAGTTCTCGAAGACATTTCGGGCCCGAAAACTATTTTTAAAATTCAGTTTCAAACAAATGGTGTTGAAGGTTTTAACCTGCAAACAAGCTGAACTTCTGCAGTAAATGTAAGATTTTATGGGTTAGCTTTTTAAAGCATCAAAAATTGGATCTCTGTTGGTAAACATTTTACACATAACATACATGTAGCTTTTTGAACCCAAAAAGTTTTCTGGAGCTTTGTTAAACACACGCCTGGACACGCCCTGTAAACTGTCAGTAATTGATGGCATTTATGTCAGGTTATAGCTGTCATTGGTCAGTTTCATCACAATGATTAATCCGTTTTGATTGTTAGTGTAATTTTGGTGGTCTATTCTTAGTCATATTTGTCAGTGAGTTCAGTCTATTGTTTGTCTGTTTTGGTGATGATGTTGATAAGTTGTTTGTAATCCACAGGTAGTTGTTGGTATAGATTCAGTGGTGGTCATTCCAAATTATGATAATAAGTAAACCAGCTTTCTAGAGTGAGTTGTTTGTGCTTTTTTTTTTCTAATTCCAACTATGTGTTTAGGTTCACCCTGATAATCCTGACTGGACTTGCTTTGAACAAGATGCAAGCTTGGATGTCAAATCCTTCTTTGGTTTTGAGGCAGCCATTGAAAAACTGGCAATCAGACTGTACCTTCAAAACATTAAAAAGGTGATCAAATTTATTGATAAATTCTTTTTTTCTCCTGGATGCTTTTCTAGAAGGGTGAGGTAATACAGCTGTCGAAGGTAAAATCCAGTCTCAGGTTAGACATAGTTAATCGAGGGACTGGTTATGAAACCTTGCAGACTTCAATAGCGATAACAAAGTTGCTACAATTTATGTGGAACCGTACTTGACCCTGCACATCTTTGTTTTTTGATCACACGCTATGACTGAATAACTTAATAGCACCATTTCTATTGGTCAGTTGCTCGAACAAAAGATCAACATCTATTGTGTTGTGCAGGGTCAAGCCCGAAAAACAATAACAAAAACATCGAACAAAGTCATTTCTCAGGTTTCATAACCATTGCACTTTATTAACTATGGGTTGGATCAGTATTCAATCTAGGTTAAAATAATGTGTACCCAGTATTCAATCTAGGTAAACTAACTCTAACACAGAGCTAACCATCACAGTACTGGCTACATGTATCTTTGTGCCTGGTGTGATGGTTAGCTTTGTCCTAGGTTTAGGGTCAGCTTAGCCAGCCAATATGACAAAGTACATGTAGGTGGTGATTTTCGCCGGCAGCCAGCTACGTTTGACCCTGTATTGTCATGTTGTTTTTGCAGGGTAAAGAAGTGATTCAATATTACATTGATGAACTGATTAGTGAAGGTGTAACATATCTGTCTCCATTTGAAAATTCACATGGCCGACCAAGAACAAAGAGTGCATCAGAAGCTTTGGTAGGCAGTGGTGACCAAACTGAAGAGGATGGCAATGCTCTTCCTATTGCTAGCTCTGCTATAGAAGCCGCAGATATGGAAACACTCACCTCCCGATCTGGTGAATAAACAACTTGTTTTGAATGTCTATTCTTCTAGCAGACCAAGGGCCAGGGCAATATGAGCTTTTTTAAGTATCACTTTGAAAATCTAAAAATAATGTCTGTGTTGTGGTTCAAATATCGCTTATTTTTTAAACCAGTTTGATTTTTGTTTTCCTTTGTCTCAGAATGTGGTAAATGAATTTGAGATGAAGGTAAATAAAAATTAAACTAGTTTGAAAATTTTCAAACCAAAGTAAAAATTTGAACCACAACATCTATGTTATGTTTACAATAATAACAAAACTAAACTAAAACTAAACAGATAGAAACATGTCTGAATCTAATCACGGTTTTTCTGTTTTTGAGTAATTGCTTGATATTTTCCTCTTGTTGCTTGAAGAGCACTTTCTATAACAGAGCTCGAAATTAAAAAAAATTCCCAATCGCAATTTGCGAGTAATTCCTAAAATTTAGTTGCAAGTTCGAAAATTTTAGTCGCATAAAAAAAAACCATTCTACTACTACCGTAACCGGAAATGAGAAACGAGAAACACTTTTTGGAAACCGCGTTAATGGAGCATGAAATCGACGATTAAGTCACGCAACATTCAATGTGAATTTCGCAGGATTTTTCAGATAAAATTACAACTACCAGTAACAAGTAAGACACAAGACTGTTGAATATAATTCCTTCATAAGCTAGGCCTTAAAACAGTCGCAAAATCGCGACTAATAGACAAATTTTAGTCGTAAAAGCAAAATCTTTAGTCGCAAATGCACCCGATACAGGCGCAATTTCGAGCCCTGTATAAGAGCAATTTATAAGGTACTTGGTCAAATACAGTCTAAGTTTCCGCAACTGGAGTTGGCCGCCTACGGGAATAATTCTCGTAAGAGGAGAATTCAAACAAGGTTTTGTCAAGGAGTCCTTAAGTAGAGCTGTCCGCTTACAATAGTGTACACTTAGAGAGCTTCAACTGTATTTAGTTAAAGAGCAAAGTCCCTGTGACATTCCCCATTAAAGATCCACTAATTGGGCACATGTCATTCAGAAGAGCTCACTTATGGACACCCTGTTAATGTAATATGAACACCCCGTTTTTGAAGTCTATATGGTGTCAGTATTGACACGGTAGAACTGCTTCAACAAGCCAGTTGAAAATCAATATTATTAACCTGTGTTTTACTTCCTATGAAGAGAAATGGCTCTGAAGCTTTCTTTTTCTGGTTGTCATTTCAGATTACAAGCTTGATGATGACTATATCCAAAGATTTCTTGGTTCACTTAGCCCGAAAGAAGAAAATCAACTTATCAAGGTCAGTGGTGTAAAAACACTTATTATTTAATTAATTTACCATGTGAAAAGGATGTTTTTGTATAAAGCAGTCAGTGTACTTAATATGCCTTTTGCTAAAAAGTGTTAGTCAGAGTTGTAAATATAATGAAATATTGTCTGAGGACATGACATGGCAGCCGCTAATAGTCAGGGATGTAGGCTAAGAGACAGCTACCGGCTAATTTCACCACCTGAAAGAGAACTTATCACCGGCTGAAATTTGACTAGAAAACAAAGACTTTGGGAGATTTTGAAGGTGTATGAACGAGAAAAACTGGCTGAACGTGTTAATGAGCCTGCTACGTGTTTTCTTAGCTATACACCCCTGAATAGTGATCAATAAAATTACAGAAGGCAATTAATCTTCACATGAAAGTATCATTATTAATATAAAATAATGTCCATGTAGCTAATTCTTATAAAGTACTATTAAAAAATATCTCCCTTTGACATGACTGTATTGAACTACAGCGGTCCCGTCTCCCATGGGGACGTAAAAAAACCACTGAGGATGCAACGAACCCTGGCTGACCACCCTCAGTGTCATACTTGCTCATGGGGGGGGGGGGGGGGGGGGGGGGCATGGGTCTGATTGATTGTGAAGCACATTTGAATAAATGTATATAAAATTTGCGCTATACAAATGCATATCATACATTTGGACCTCCATTAAGGGGACAATGCCAGGACAAGGAGAAGTGTCCCCTTAATAGAGGTGTCCCTTTATAGAGGCAATAATTACAAACTTAAGATTATATGTCGAGTGTTTTGCCAGCCAGGACCAGGAGAAGTGTCCTGTTAATAGAGGCGTCCCTTTAATAGAGATAGAGAGAGAGGGATAACTTTATTTAAACTTGGGTTGATGAGGCTGATCAGGCCTCTAGCAAGATTATAGAGGTGATAATTATAAAGATTATACTAATGTTTTGCCGGCCGGGACAAGGAGAAGTGTCTCCTAAATAGAGGTGTCCCACAGTAGAGGTTCCACGCTGTACTCTTGAATTGCTACAAATTTTACAACTCTGTCCATTTCAGTTGCCAAACTGCTAAATTGTGATGAAAAATACATGACTGTTTGTTATGGAATCCACCTTGGAATTGAATTTTTTTTCTGTTCATTCTTAATTTACAGTTACGCAAGAGACTGAGTTCTACACATCAGGGAAAGGTATGGGTTAATTTCTTAATACTGTTTGTTTGTTTGGCACAAGAATGATTTAATTATCAAATTATGTTAATTACAAGTTTTATTTATTTATATTTATATTTCCCATACACGTTAATGTGCAGTGCAAGTGTAAAATGCTAATTAAATTACAGGATGGTACAATACAAGTACATTTTGTAGAAAGCCAGAAGTCTATAAAAAAAGGGTTCATTTTGTTTTGCAGATGCCAAATGATGCTCATCTTTTAAGGTTTCTCAGGGCACGTGACTTTAATTTAGACAAGGTATTGTTGCTTTTTTTGAGCTATTTTGAAAAAAATAGCTCATTAGCAGGCGCAAAGGTTGGTTTGTGATGTTAGTATGTTTGTTAGCTCGTTGTTTGTTTGTTTGTATGTATGTCTTGGGTTATGTCACACCAATCAGATTGCCTCTAGTATGTACACCGTGTACTATGTCAGCCAATCAAATTTTCGCTTCTAAAATGGTATTACTGAAGGTCAAAGAAGGGCACTTGACATGAATTGAAAATCAGCCATCTTGAATCTCCGCGATTGTTGCCGCAAACACTAAAAGTGTAAAGTTTTGAAAATTTGTTGCTTGGGAACTGTTCTCTAATCCCGACTGGCTTGCTAACCTGGCAATATCAAGGACATTTATTCGGAAATACCGCCTATAATGTGCCCTATGCATGAATGGTAGAATGGTCTGCAGGGGATGAGACGTCCAAAAAATGTGGACTACGGTTACGTTCATAGGTGAGCTTATACTGAAGTATGAGTATAGTTTTATTGCAAAAACGGCAAGCCGATTTCAAATAATATGATGCGGAACATGAATTGTATGTTTCAAGCCTGGGTTTCAAGAGATTACTATTTAAAATTGGATTTTTTTTGTCAGACACGCTGTCTGCACGTGAAAATGTTGAACTTTGTCCTTATAGAAACTTGTCCGTGATGCATGGAGTTCAACAGAGAAAATGTAATGCAATTAATCTACAATTTACAGTATGTAAAACGTTTATCTTTCTTTGAATTAATGTGAGCTGATGTGTAGGTTATTAATTGTATGCCTCAAGCGATTACTATAAGCGAGAAGCGACTGTATTTTGTATGAGCAGTCACGTTGTGTGCACGTGCAAATATTGAACTTTGTCCTGGTACGTGATGAAATTCAACATGTTTTCGAGAAAACGTAATGTAATTAATTTATATGGTGCGTTAAAAACGCCTGTTTAAAAAATATTAGTTGCAATTTACTAGGAAACAAGCAAAATTCATTTTGGATGCGCTAAGTTTCTGCTGGTCGACATTACAGGAAAAGGTGTTTGGTTCCAAATGTTAACCTCAACAATGTTCGTGTAAGTAATTCAATTAGCTTGTGGTTTTGAGTCGAAAACAATTTAATCTAATTAGTTCTGTTTCTATTTGCACGACTTTTTTGTGGAGAATAAAAACAGTTGTTTAAATAATATTAGTTCCAATTTACTAGGAGACTACTTCTATTCATTTTTCATGCGTTTAGTTTCTGTGAAAGACTTTTCTGGTTGACATTACAGAAACAGGTAGTTCAAAGAATTTTCGTGTCACTAATTTAATTAGCTTGTGGTTTGGAGTTGAAAACAATTTAATTTAATTAGTTTGCGTCTTCCAGGCCAAAGGAACCTTTTCCACGTGTCTTTTGTGAATAATAAAAGAAACCTTTAAAAAAAGACTAGATACAAATTTCCAGGAAATAATAAGCCTTCAATTTGGATGCATCAAATTTATGTGCAGGACTTTTCTGGTTGACATTTAATTTAATACACTCATTACTGAAACAAGTTGCTCATTTCACTGGGGCCGTAGTTTCGTCAAAAAATAACTCCGGAAATCCCGTGAAAAAAAGCTAGCCGAGAAACGAGAAACGGGACCCAGTTGGTTATCTCGGTATTTTTTTTGGTAGTGGGCGGGCCGGAGGATTTGAAAAACGTATATCTGCAAGCGGTTATTTGTGCGAGTTAACTTCCGCTGTTTTGTTACTTTCACCATTTCATATCATTTAGGTAATTTTCAAAATAGCTCATGCACGCAATGCGTGCCTATGTTTGTATAGCTTGCAGTAAGCTAAAAAATTTATTTATTATTATAAACTGTTTACTTTTAATCACCCAGGTTCTAACATGCACTTTACAAAGTGGAGGAGACAAAGCGTTGATAGCTTAAGAAACCTTTTCTAAAACTTTGCTGTTTGTGTGTTTTTAGGTTTATGAGATGCTGTGTGAGTCACTGGCATGGAGGAGACATCATAACATTGATAAAATACAAGAAATCTGGAAACCTCCTGATCCACTATTGAACTACTACTGTGGAGGGTGGCATAACACAGACAGAGGTATCAACTTAGAAACTGAAATTTTACGGTTGAACCTCCTTAAGGTGATTCCATTGGGAAAGAAGTTATAATGTAAATTGTCCAAAACTTTGCACCATTATTTATTACATCTAATATAATAAAAAGAAGGGGCCACCTTGCCCATTTTCAAGTTATCGTGCTGTATTATATATTTACTAATTTGCTAGCTTGCGATGGCAATATTGAAAATTCTAGCCTTGAGTGAGAGGCAGTTTCTTGTCATTGAAATTTCAGGCTGATAGTCCTCATTGGCTACTTTGTATTAGAAATTCCTTTATTATTAGAAACTTGCACACAGGCATAATGTATATTGCATATCTGGCAATTTCATTTAATGATTTCAATGGAAATACATGTACATGTGTAACAGTAATGCAGATTCACTTCAAATGTTCAATGTTTGGTCAAACATTGTTTAGCCATTAAACCACTGAACACTGTTTCTCTAGACGATATTAGACAATAATACATGCAAATTATTATTTTTTGTTTGGTTGGGCCTCGATCAACACTGGTGTGTTCTTTGTTGATCCCTTTTACTGTTCTATGTTATAGAGGGGCGACCATTGTACATCCTTCGGCTGGGATCAATGGATGTCAAAGGATTGTTGAAGGCTGTTGGGGAAGATGGCTTTCTAAAACATGTAAGTGATACATTCAATGTTAAAGCCAAGTTGAATAATTGAATTAAAAGAAGTGTGGAGAACTTTGGAACTAAAATTTAAACCTGTCATCTGGACTAGAGTACTTTTGCTGCAAATGTTAGTGAGAATCATATTTAAAGTGCAACTAGCCCCAATTTTTTTCTTTCGCTGAATAAAATCTCCTGTTTGTCCTGATAACTTGTGTGAAAAAATTATCATAATAATTATGATAATTTTTCGCGAAGGGGTGTGTGGAATAAGGCCCTAAGTGACTTTTAATAAAACATGAAATTCTCCCTGTGTTTCACAAGGGAATACAAGGCAATTTGAAATGAGAATCGAGCAGTTCATTAGAAGTCACTTAATAGGGCTTTTGTCCAGACACCTCTTCATATTGATAAAATCCCCGCATTTCTACAGCTGTTTAAAGTTAGGTGCTTCTGCCCCATTACCGAGCATTTGTGGAAACTGGGTACGAACTTGCTGTGACGTCATCGAAGGAGACCATTTGCTGCGTTCTCATAAGCATATCACCGTGAAGTGACAAAGGAGAAGGTATTTTAATGCGAATGATACTCAAAAACCAAAAAAGGGATTTTGATGTGCATTCCGATGCCTTTTTTGTGTTTTAATTTATGTTTGCCCACAGTTCCTTTGCTCTTCGCATAAAATCAATTTCCTTCGATGACGTCACAAGATGTCAAAGCAAAACTCGGACCCATTCTTCACATTGCTCGGTACTGGCTGAAAGAACCGCCAAAATTTGAAACTTTAAAAAGCTAAAAAAATCAAGGAAAAATGCTATGGTAAAACATTTTTCGCACAGGTAATCAGGACAATTAGGAGATTTTGTTTGGTGAAAGACATTATTGGGGGTTAGTTGCACTTTAATGTGTCCTTCTTTTCAAGGTTGTTTCAATCAATGAGGAAGGTCTTAAAATGACAGAGGAACTCACCAAAAAGACAGGACACCCAGTAAGGTAATGGCTGGGTCTTGATAGATCATATGCATCATTGTCACTTGACACCAAAGTTTTCCAATCCTTCTGTGCAGTAGGTGCAAGGGGTTTTTGTGTCTTCTGGTGCATGCACAGTAGACAATTTTTCATATAATTTGAGGCTGTTAAGGTTTGGAAATCAATCATGACCAATCTACATGTACAATGTACATTGCTCTGGAAATTGACTTATCAACTACTGTATCCACTAGTACCAAGTGATGGATTATGTACATGTTGGCTGATAGACTGCAGACATGGTTTGAGCTGTGAACGCTTTTTTATGTGTCATTAGCAGGAGACTAGTCATTGTGAGGCCATTAAAAGTATTCCATTGATCCTTGGCTGCATCACATTGAAATCTCTTGCACATATATATGAAAGTGCTTTTGTATCTTGCTAAGCCAAACAGGCACAAATGTCAGTATAATTATCATATTTTGCCATTAGATAACATCAATCCATTCGGTACCTAATTGTTGTTGTTGTTTGCAGCTCATGGACTTGTGTTTGTGATCTGGAGGGCTTGAGCATGAGACATCTGTGGAGACCTGGTGCGTAAAACTTCCCCAGCTAGTATTGCATTGCTTAAAGCAATTCCATCATATTGAAAAACAAATGGTACCTTTCAAAAGTACTGCTGATGAGGTTTCATTTGAATGGTCACACCAAAGGAAATTTTTGCAGACTCAAAAGTTAGAACTACACTACATGTCTCTGTTGTATTATTATTGTATTATTTTAGGTTAAAAATTATTTCACACTAGTTAATTTTTATTTTCCTTTGTCCCAAATTTATTAACATAATGTCAGACAAAGAAAATAAAAATTAACCTAGTTTAAAATAATTTAACCTAAAATAATTTTAACCTACAACATCTCCATGATTGACTATGGGAGCAAAAGGGTTAAATACAACTGAACAGCATCATCTTATCTCTGGGCTGACGAATGGTCTTTAAAAAATTATGGGTCACGTAACATTTTAGCAGAATTTCACAGGTATTGCAGTCTTGCCTTTTGAGCTATTCTCCACACCTCGAAGTCTTGTAGATTTTTCATGAAGTCATCCCAGAGTCTCTGTCTTGGTCTCACATTTTGAAAATCAAAAAAGTCTTTGCTTGCACAAAAAAATGCTTCTCTTGCAAAGTCTCCCAGACAAATTAAAGTACCCTGCCATTTTTTATGCAATGATTTACAAAACAAAATATTAATTTGATTTTTCTTGAATTTTGATGTTTAGCACTCTTGGGAGTTAGTTAAAGGGTTAATATGTAATGTTGTGAGATTTGTCTAGAACCTTGAATATTTTCTTTCAGGCATTAAAGCATTATTGAGGGTGATTGAGGTTGTAGAGTGTAACTACCCAGAGACAATGGGCAGGCTGTTGATTGTTCGAGCTCCCAGAGTCTTTGGGGTTTTGTGGACGCTGGTCAGTCCTTTCATCGATGAAAACACAAGGAACAAGTTTCTGATTTATGGTGGAAATGATTATCAGGTATAATTGTTTTTTTTTTATTGCCATAAAATAAAATTGTGTTCTTAAGAGATTTGTTTGTAGAATAATGAAAATACATGTATTTTGTCAATATTTATAGTGTTAACTAGGGTACCACCAAGAAAATGTCTAAAATCATAGAAAGTAGTAAATACAATTAATTTTAAAAGCTTGTCAATAATAACCTGTCAATTGCATTGGCATGTTACCAATTTGGTTTAAACATAATTATAGTTGTTGTTTATAGCTGAAATAATGTTTTTGCCTTGGTATTAAAGGATCCTGGAGGTCTGACAGATTACATTGCAGCAGAATACATTCCAGACTTCTTGGGTGGTCCATACGAGGTAAGACTCTATCTGTTTAAAAACACTCACCAACAACACCGATCTGAAATGAACATTTGTCTATGATACTGAATTTTCTTTTGATGCCGGTCAATTCACCAGATTTGAGACCTCTTTTATTATGTGGCCATCTCTGGCTAGGCTACCATGACTGTAAATCCTCTTTTAAGCCCCCTTGTAATACAACCTTACCCACTAATAAACTCCCTTTTTGAGCACAAAATTCATGCCCCCCACCCCACAAACCCTTACTTCTCATGATCAATTGAAACAAGAATATTATTACAGGTATATTGGTACTAATTATTTCAGAAAATATTCCCAGTTTGGTCTTCTCTCGTAGTTTAAGTCAAATTTTCCGACTAGTATTCCCACCCTTTTACATGGGAGCCCGTTACCCTCCTTCCCCCTCCTGTGTAAAAATGGTTCAGATGTCAATTTAGTTTGACATTCTGTTTTCTTTTGTAGTGTAATATCAAGGAAGGTGGTCTTGTCCCAAAATCTCTTTATCGATCACTTGAGTTCTGTGAAGGAGAGGAGTCATGGAGTAGTGAAATCTACCAGACAACTCATGTCAGCAAAGGCTCCCCTCATGAGGTATGTCATGCAAATACTTTGTACAGGGGGGGGGGGGGGGGGGGGATAGTACATGTATATTCAAGATTTTGCAAGATGCGAGACTAAGATGTGAGACTAGAAAATTTTCTCTGCTAGCATAAGACTTTGAGATTTCAAGGCAGTCTGCAAGACCCGTGAAATTTGTTTACTATTCTGCAAAACCTAAATTTTTAAAAGATCATTCATCACCCTTGTATATCAGTCTTACTTGGTTGACAATTGACTACTGTATCAACTGAGCACCAGTCAATACCTCAGTTGTTATACTGAGTGTCCCTAAAGTACACATGATCCCAAAGGTTTAGGGCCATCAATTTACTTGGCAATTCTAAAATCAAAATTAAAGAAAAATCCCAAATTGTGTTTTGTAAAATGTGACCTTCCACGGGAAAACGTACATTAACGCTTTTCCGTTTAACGGTTTAAAGCGTTCGTTAGTCGTTTGTTTACCGTTAAAACGGTTTAGAAAATCGTTAGAAGCGTTACAACATCTGTTAGAATTTACAGCCAAGCCGTTAAAAGCGTTAGAAAAGTCGTGTGAAACGTTTTCGCACGCCGTTAAAAGCGTTAGTAAAAAGCGTTCAAATTTCCCTTCAAAGCCGTTTACAAAAGCGTTAGAAAAGTCGTTGTTTAATCCAAACGTTTAACCGCTTAACGAGCAAGCAAACAAGTAGACAGCACTTGAGATGTTTTTAGCGTTCTGATATGGTTTATTTCTGATCAATAATAATTACAAACATACCTTGTTTTTCGGATCTTGTTCGTGTAAGTGGCGTGTGTACTCGAGAAGTTTGACAACAATGAAGATCATTCACGAGACACACGATCGCTAAATTTTGAGTCACGTTTTATGATTCCTTTTCGTGCCTTTAATCCACATTTTGGTAAACAAGCACATTTTTCGTCTCAGCATTGGAGAATTATTTATCAAATCTGGAAATTATATAAATATTGCGCGAATGCTCGCATGTTTTCGATTGATCGCAGCGAAACACTCGTCTCCAGGGTGAGCGAAACCTGGGGAGAGTATGGTTGCTATGACAATACCATGCACGGAAGGCCTGGGTACAAATCGATCGATGAAGGCAGGTAGTTGAAGGCATTGAATTCACGGTGAATGAATGTTGTTTTTCGAGTTCTGGCAAGACTGTCAGAAGAAAATTGAATTCACGAAATGTTCCTTCGAGTTATTGAATGTAATTCTGATCGAATAGTCGAATTATTGGGCAGTAACTTTGTAACTGAAGTGAATTTGGCGAGCTTTGTCAATTTGGCACCGTAAACACCGCACTTGTTTCAGTGCATAGCCGTTTCCTGCGCTTTGTGAATGTGGAAGTCTCGGTAAGTAATAAAACGCTATTTACAACTGCATAAAATGTCTTGGTCTCTTTTTTAACGACCTTACCAACCGATACATTTTGACTGTCCTATTTAACTCAGCATAAACTGCTCCAATCGTACGAGCGCTTTCTTATCATTTCCAATTATTATCGACAAGTACAGCATACCCGTAAGCTTTACATTTACACACTTTCGACCCACTTGTATTATGTCAACTTGTCTGCTTGCTTTTAGAAAGTTTAAGCGTTAGGTAATTCGCTTTAACGTTTTTGTAAACCGTTAGATACTCCAGTCAACCGTTAGCCGTTTACAACAAAGCGTTAATCTGCCCGTTAAAAGCGTTCGGAAAAAGCGTTCAGAAAATTCAAGCTACCCGTTAAAACGCTTTTGGAAAGCGTTAGAAATTTTCACTTGCCCGTTCAAAGCGTTAGCCAAGTCGTTCAAACGCTCTGAAAAGTCGTTAGCTATCCGTTCGTTAAGCGTTATTTTTTAGCCGTTTAACGGAAAAGCGTTAATGTACGTTTTCCCGTGGAAGGTCACAAATATTGAAAAACAAATGGTACCATGCAAAAGTACCGCCAAGGAGGTTTCATTTAAATGGTCACACCACAGGATTTTGTTCACAGACTCAAAAGTTAGAACTACATAAATTTCTCCATAAATGACTCTGGGAGTGAATGGGTTAACTTGGTTTTTTTTTAAAATTCAATTCTTTTAACTTTGTCTCCTTCTGTAGGTCCTGGTGACGATAAAGGAATCTCAGTCAGTGATCACTTGGGATTTTGATGTCATGAAAGGTGATGTCCAGTTCACAGTGTTCAGACATAAGCGGCCACGTGAAGCAGTCAGCAGCAATAGCTTGTCAAGTTTTGGAAGTGATGCCTCTCTTAACCAGTCTGGGGTTATCGCTGGTGTGGATGCTGTGGTGGTTGAAAAACCAAGGCACTGTTTTGATGGTGAATCTATACAGGTATGTGCTAAAGGATTATTTTAATAAGCCTGAGCTGTGAGTTAATGTTTGCCAGTTTATACTCAGATCCTCCATTACACCTCTGTGGTACCTCTCTAAGGGAATAACTTGGCAACCAAGATGACGTAAACACTCAGGTTGTCAAATCATCAGTCATGAAATGAATGTAAGAGTTTTTATTAAGGACTTCTCCATACATACATAAATGCAATGTTAAGGTGATTATAGCAGCCAAACGTCAACACGCAAATAATAACGAAGTCTTTAATCATTATACGGTGGATGCGGTTGCTAAACAAAGATAAAAATACAAGTAAAAAGCGTGAACAAAAAATACAAAATAACATAACGGTAAAGAAAGACACTTACAAACGTTGTATGGCAGGAAACTCCGAAACGAACGGACAAAAGAAGAACGACGATACAAATTGAACGTTGATACTAAACGAAGCAAACAGCGCCTACTAACGAAAATGGCAGAGTACATATAAGGCTAAACTAAAAGAAAGCGCGATTATGCGGAAAAAACCTAACAGAATATAAATAGCACGAAAACACGATGAGCAAAATAAACGAAAGCAAAACAAAGGAAATTAATGCGAAAACGGTACACAATTGTTAAAAACTAGTAAAAAAAAACAATGCGGCATCAACATCTGGCTCCCCTAAGAGTTATATAACTCTTAAGTCACTTAGTGAGTCACTTATAAGTCTTTAAAAACAGTTGAGTTCGTAGCTTAATTCTGATCAGAACTTATGGCTCCTCTGGCTGGGAATACCCCGAGTCTTTACTCTTCATTCTCCATGATCAACACAAGTTTGTCAATGGGACGATCCAAGGTTGTCTTGGCTGTGGCAACTCTGACCGAACGTACTTGTCCATTAGAATCCGGATTTGTATCAACAACGCGAGCCAAATTCCACTCATTTCTCGCCACGCGATCATCGACGATTAACACAAGGTCACCACTTTGAAGATTCCTTCTTGGGCGATTCCACTTAACTCTCTGCTGAAGACTCTGGACATACTCTTTCCTCCATCTAGACCAGAAGACATTTGACAGGTACTGCACGCGTTTCCATCTTTTCCGTAGGTAGACATCAGCCTTCTGAAAATTTCCTGGGGGAGGCATTACGACCCTTGACTTCATAATCAAGATGTGATTGGGCGTAAGCGGGTCCAAATCGTCAGGATCGCTCGATGGAACAGTAAGTGGTCTACTATTTATGATGCACTCCACCTCGGTCAACAATGTTCTAAACGTCTCATCATTTAGGCAATGGCCAAATTCCTTCAAGAGCGCGGATAAAATCGAACGTATGGAACGTATCTGGCGCTCCCATACGCCACCCATCCACCCATATGGGACGCTGCTGGGGGATTTTTCTTCCACCGGATAATCCAATCAGCTTTGAAGTCTCTGCATAAACTCCTCTGGATAACACTGTGGTCCATCTCTTCTAAGGCCTTCTTAAGCTCGTTTGCTGCTCCCACGATGTTGGTTCCTTGATCCGATCTTATTTCACGTACTGGCCCTCTTCTAGCTATGAACCGTCGTAGGGCGTTGATGAAAGAATCTGTTTCCAGCGATTCGGCTGTTTCTATGTGTACTGCCCTGCTTGCAAGACAGGTAAATACGGCCCCATACCGCTTAACCTCTTTTCTTCCTTGCTTTATGAAAAACGGACCGAAGTAGTCGACTCCACAATAAGTGAAAGGAGGAGAAGGTGTTATTCGTTCACGCGGAAGGGCAGCCATCTTTTGTTCACCTGATGTACCACGAAGGCGACGACACACAACACACTTTGAGATGAAATGTCTGACAACCGAATTAGCGTTAACAATCCAATACTGACTTCGTAACTCACTCAGCGTTATCCCTCTGCCAGCATGGGCGACCTTCTTGTGAGCATCACGAACTATCAGGTTTACAACGGAACTTCTTTTAGGGAGAATCACCGGATGCTTGAAATCTTCGGGAAACTCTTGTGACTTGCTAAGCCTGCCACCAACACGTAAAAGGCCATTCTGGTCCAGGAACGGATCAAGGCGGTACGGAACACTTGATTTCTTAATTTCATGCTTCTTGGATTTCTCATAGTGGCGGTCGTTCTCACAATCTTCACGTTTAATCTTCTTTAGTGCTTCTATCTCTGTGGGAAACGCACTCTTCTGGACCACTTTAAGAATTGCTGTCTCGGCTTTTTCTACTTCGTCCACTCTTATGGGCTTTCCTTTCAACTTCGCGAAATCTTCGGCTTTATCTGCTGCTTTATCCGGTACGGTGTGACTCTCCTTATTCGCGAGACGGAGCATCCAGGCGACAGAACGCTTCATGCATCGCCAATCAGAAAAGCGTGTAAGCCGTTTCAAGAGATCGGAGCTTTCGTCAATGACTAGACTGTGCACTTGAACCCTTTTGATTTCAGGATCATCGGCTGACACACCCAAGTCGTAAGGAATTTGAGCCCATTCACTCTCAAGTAGCCACAGGAAATTCGGACCCGTGATCCAACGATGCTCTTTCGAGAGCTCATAGCCCTTTAGTCCACGCGAGGCATCATCGGCTGGGTTAACCTTCGACTCAACATACTTCCATTGCTCGGGACTCGTGGCTTCTCGTATCGCCTGTACGCGATTCGCTACAAACACATGGAAACGTTTCTTCTCATTCCGAATGTACTTCAGCACAGTTGTACTATCTGTCCAATAAGTCTTACTTTCAACCGGTTCATCCAACTCACTGGCAATCATTTCTCCCACACGTACTGACACTGTTGCGGCAGTGAGTTCAAGACGTGGGATCGTCATGGCCTTAACAGGTGCTACGCGGGCTTTCCCCATAAGGAACGCACAATGGATATCACCCTTCTCATTCTCAATCCGAAGGTATGATACTTGACCATAACCAGTAGAGCTAGCATCTGAGAAACTATGGACTTGTCTGGAGACTACAGTACCAAAGTTCGTGGGCTTTAAACATCGCTCCATCGAGAAACGCTCCAGGGCAGGCAACTGGCTTTTCCAATTTTTCCAACGTGCACGGAACTCTTCGTCAACCTCTTCGTCCCAGCCTTGCTTCCTACGACACAGGTCTTGTAAAATCTGCTTCCCGACCAACAGAACGGGTGCTGCAATTCCTAAGGGGTCATAAACGGAAGATACGGTGGACAGTATGCCTCTCCGAGTTAACGGCTGGTCTTTGAGGATGATTCTGAAGCCAAACGTGTCTGATTCGATGGCCCATTGTACGCCAAGAGCTCTCTCTACCGATAAGATGTTATTACTCAATTCCAGAGATTTGACATTTTGGGCGCGGGCTTCTTCCGGAACACTTTCCAGTACGGTTCTACTGTTACTAACAAACTTGGCTAAATTGAAGCCTCCATGTGCGCAGGCATCGCGAACGCCACGTATTCTTTGGATGGCGAAGTCTTCTGTTTCTTCAGAGCGAAGACAGTCGTCAACGTAGAAATTCTTCCTTAGTACATCAGCTGTCTCTGAACCAACCACCTTCTCAGTGTCATCAGCAGCCTTTAACAACGCAAAGTTCGAGCAGCTCGGTGAGGAGACGGCACCGAACAAGTGGACATTCATCTGATACTCTTTCAGGTCTTGAGTTAAATCTCCTTCCGGCCACCACAAGAAACGAAGAAAGTCTCGATGGCTATCAGGTACCTGACCTGATGGAACATGGCGTCAATGTCCCCCATGAAGGCTATTGGACCTTGACGAAACCTTGTAAGGACACCAACCAATCGATTCGTTAGATCTGGTCCTTGAATTAACTGGTCGTTCAACGATACACCACCAAATCTGGCGCTACAGTCGAAGACAACTCTGATCTTATTCGGCTTCTTGGCGTGATACACGCAGTGATGTGGAATGAACCAAACTCGGCCTGGCTTTGTGGTTAAATGATCTGGCGGAACCCTACTGGCAAAACCCTGAGCAACGATGCCATTCATGAAGGTAGTATAATCTTCGTGAATCTTCTCGCTCTTGCTGATCTTCCTCTTTAACCATTCCATTCTTTCAAGAATTTGCTGCCTGTTTTCAGGAAATGAAGGAACATCACAGCGGAAGGGAAGAGGAATTTCGTAATGGCCATCCTCTGTGCGTCGAACTTCACGGTTAACTATCTTTAGAAACTTCTTGTCTTCTAGTGAGTACTCTTGCTCTTTGTCGCCAATACGTTCGCTGAAGTGTTGTTCTAGCAACATGTTTAGTGCTTGCGGCGTTACAATCTCTTTGACTCGACTCTCAACCATGAAATGATGTTCAAGGTGTCTATTTGTACCTACTTCTTCAGCAGCGATTCTATTGCAATTTACCATCTGGTGCTCCTTGTTAGACATGTACAGGGGGCCAACTACTGCCCATCCAGCGAACGTCTTTATGGCAAACGGACCACCATCTTCACTCGCCAGAACATCTATTGGCTCGAGAGCCTTTGGACAGTTTGTGCCAATTAACAAGCCAATCCTGGCATCAAGTAACGGAGGTGGAATGTCTCCTGCAATACGTTCAAGGTGTTTCCATTTGAAGGCAATTTCAGGTGATGGCACATTCTCGCACGAGATAAGGTCTTCCCTGGTATAGGTCTTGGGTAGCTGAACAGCGTTGCTTCCATTCAAGTCCGTGATGACTAAACCATTTAGGACTTTAGCATTGTGACTCTTCGTACCATTAACGGTCTTGACCACCAACTGGGTATCGCTGCCTGTCACGCCTAAGCTAACCGCCAAGTCCTCCAGAAGGAAAGTACCCGTGCTGCACGTATCCAGCATAGCATAAGTAAGGACCTCGCGTAGTGGGGATCGCACTCTAACGGGAACTATGGGCACAGCTGAAACAGAGTTTCCAGCACCTGTAGCATTGCAAGCAGCTTCAGTTTCAGTCGAAGCGTTAACCGTTTCACCTTCTTCTCGTACATGAGGCACGCTCTGCTGTTCTGAGTCTGGCTGAGTGGGACGGAAATTGTCATCATGAAGACCTGTGGGATGACGACGCAAACATCTCTTGCAAGTACGTCTCTGGGCACATCCGTTAGATCTGTGGCCGATTTCATAACACGCGAAGCATAACCCTTTTACTCTAAGGAACTCTTTCCTCTCTGATAGCGTTTTCTTCAGGTAGGCTTGACAGTCATCCAAGTCATGGCCTCTGCCACAAAGTTTACAGAGACTGATGAGATTACGTAAGTCCCTCATTACATCGGCAGTCCTTCGGTCAGCGGTCACATCTGTTGCATGACTGGAGAAGTGAGATTGGTCACGAGTTTGGTCTCCAGGAGGTCTTGTTCTACCAGAACCCTTGCCTCTATTGGAACGGTCAGATCGTTCTGAGGTACTGTCCAGGCGGCGGAGAGCTTCTCTCGAGAAGACTGGGTCGGTTGCGATTCCCGCTTCTGCATTTACAAAGCTCACGAAATCGGTAAAGGTGGGTATCTCTCCTCTAGCAACTCTCTACTTATTCGCCTCTCGACGCCATCGATCTTGAAGATAAAATGGAAGCTTTGTCACCATACTTTGCAGGTTGTGAGGGTGGTCGAGGATGGATAGAAAGGTCAAGGTTGACATTGCGCTCCGACACCGGGTGAGAAATACGGAGAATCTGTCCAACGTTCGATCATCGCCTGCTCGTATACAAGGCCACTCGTTGATCTTCTTAATGTACGCGTTCGATATCTTGTATGGATCGCCATATTTCTCCTTCAAAAGTCTCTTTGCTTCTTCGTAACCACTATGATGATCGAAGTGGAGACATCCTTTGATAAGATCTTTTGGCTCTCCTTGTAAGTACTGCTCCAGGTATTGTAAGCGGACATCATTGGCGCTGACTCTAGCCTCAACTTGCGACTCAAAGCTTCTAATAAACGTGGAGTATTCCAACGGGTCGCCAGTAAACTTAGTCAGTGTCAAAGAAGGCAACAAGCTTCGTTGTTGTTGTTCGGCCAACAGTTTGGTTAACCTGTTTTGTTCCTGAAGAACGTCACAAAACGGAATCTGCTGAGCGGGCTTTGGAGGAATCTTCACCTCGGGAACATTGTAACGGCCTTTAGCGTAATTAGGTGCAGGAATCGACGATAAACTTGAAGCGGTGAGAGCAACTGGAGTAGTGAAAGAAGCTCGAGTGGTGAAGGTACTTGACACGGACGGATTGGTGAATGTAGCTGATGCGGAGAAGGTAGGCGGAGTAGTGAACGAAGCTGGAGTGGCTAAAGTTACTGACAAGGGCGGAAACTCTGATCCAGAAATAGGAGTCGCCTGAGCACGTGAGGTTTCCAAAGGCGTGGTCGTTCGAGGGCGTAAATCACTTTCGGCGCCATCTTCCATTTCTGCAAACACGCGCTCTCGAACTTGTGCAACTGCTAACTGTTCTTCTAAACGTAATTTCTCGGCTGTTTTCTCCAACTCTTGTTTCCGCTCCAACATGGCAACTCTTGTCATTAATTCCGCCGCCTTTGCCTTTTCTTTAGCTCTACGAGTGGTAATTGAAGGTCTTGAAGACGCTTGCGAGCGACGTGACGCACGAGTGTGCTTAGAGCTGACTTGCGGTCTCTCCTCTAAATTCTGTTCGATCGAATCCTTAGCTGATGAAATCCAACGGACTGTTTTCTCGATGAAATCGTTGATGCATTTGTTTTGCTCGGCATACCAGTCGTTAGCAATGCTCAACTCTTCGTCGGTGTCGAGGTCTCGTAATAGCGCTGCAACGAATCCTTTGAATTCCTCAACGGTGATGCGAAATGAAGAAAGATTTCCTTCGATGACAGTCACGTTTTCTACATTGTTCGACAACGAATTTATCTCCTTTATCTGTCGCTGAATCTTCTTTCCGATTAACTGGCAATCCCGCCAACGGAGATGGGCAATGTATTCTCTTCCCTTTTCGGTTCGCTGTCTTCGTCTCGGCTCTCTGATCTCGCCGTCGGCGTCCGAATCCAGGTCTTAACTATCCAAACTGACGTTGTCCATTCCGAAATATTTGTTCCCTTGTACAGTTGGCTCCCGTAATTTCGATTGGATCCAAGTAACGTTTCAACGAATATAGCAGCCAAACGTCAACACGCAAATAATAACGAAGTCTTTAATCATTATACGGTGGATGCGGTTGCTAAACAAAGATAAAAATACAAGTAAAAAGCGTGAACAAAAAATACAAAATAACATAACGGTAAAGAAAGACACTTACAAACGTTGTATGGCAGGAAACTCCGAAACGAACGGACAAAAGAAGAACGACGATACAAATTGAACGTTGATACTAAATGAAGCAAACAGCGCCTACTAACGAAAATGGCAGAGTACATATAAGGCTAAACTAAAAGAAAGCGCGATTATGCGGAAAAAACCTAACAGAATATAAATAGCACGAAAACACGATGAGCAAAATAAACGAAAGCAAAACAAAGGAAATTAACGCGAAAACGGTACACAATTGTTAAAAACTAGTAAAAAAAAACAATGCGGCATCAACAGTGATTCCTTACTATGCAATTGTGCATCACAGAGCTCTGCAAACACAGTTGAACCTCCGGTAGGCAACCACCCTCCGTGCAAGAAAAAGTGGTTTTCTGTGGGAGGTGGTCTCTCATAGGAGGTACTCCACAGGAAGCCCAAATTTAAGTAATGTTTAATATAACTTTCATGGTAATCGCAATTCAATAAAACAACTGATTTCTAAAACTACAATGATAAACAGGTAAATATGGAGATCGACAAATGAAATCTTGTGTACTCTTCTAATAACCATGAAAAATATAAATGATGACTTGTACTTCAGTGTTCAATGTTCAACAGTTGAAGGCTTGAAAAAACGATCAATTGTGGACTGTTTTGCTGTCTTAATAGCTGAGAATCCAATAGTTCCTTTTGTACTCGGAAGACTTCAGATGACAGTCCTTCCATTCCATGCCAGTCAGCAAATTCTGACAACTGATTGGCAAGCTTCTTCGATACAGTTTAAAATGATTTTTGTGAAGACTTAAAGACAAAGGATGCAGAGCTTCTCAATAAACGTGTTGTATACTGGATATCCTTTGCAGGTGGCACATGTAACTGGAGTCATGCCACCACCAAAAGCCTTGTTTATCATTAGAGTTCATGTTTACTTGTATTGAATAGATTAGATAGTGAAAATAAAGCCATGTTTACTGTCTTTTGCTCAAGGCTAGGATTGTCAATGTTGCCATCACGGGCTAGCAATTGAAAGTAGTAAGATTATGTAAGAAAACAGGCATAGTGACCCCCTCTTTTTATTATAATTATTTTTCGATGTACTAGAAATAAATAAATAACTGCAAAGTCTTAAGGGAGAATTTGGTGTAATTTCGTTTTCCATGGAAACACCTCTAAGTTGATTGTGATTTATTCTGATAGGGAACACATGTTTGCTCCATTCCTGGTGTGTATTTGCTACAGTGGAAGTACAAATCAGGTGCTCCTACTGGTCAAGCTCATGGCCGTCACACCAGAGCCAAAGTCATGTATTATCATGAAGTTCTGCCATCTGGAGATTTTAGGTACTAATATTAACATCAGTGTGGTCTTCCATATTTATGTTAGAAGGGCAAATTAAGTGACCTTTTTGTTTATTTTGGACTTTCTGCTCGTAATTGCACCATTTTTGGCTTAACCCTTTCACTCCCACAGTCAATTATAAGACATGTAGTGTAGTTCTACCTTTTTGAGTCTGTTGAAGAAATCCTATGGTGTGACCATTCAACTGAAACCTCTTTGACAGTGCTTTTGCAAGGTACCATTTGTTTAAATGAATATTTTACAAAATGAAATTTGGGATTTGTATTGAATTTTGATTTTTGGCACTCTTGCATTGGAATTAAAGGGTTAAGACACAAACTTAAAACTGCAAAGAAAATTGGCCCAAGGTTGTTAACATTGATTTGAATTTAGAAACTCAAGCAAAGCATTGCTTGGTTTATCTATTTTGTTAAAAGGTGAACTAATTAAAAATTGTTTGGCTTAAGCTCTTTCTATGTTTTTTTTTTCAGGGGATCTTTATCAAGTCTAGAGTCATGCCACAGTGGCTTCTCTCAGTTAAGTGTATCAACTTCAGCAAGCCACTCGTCTGGTGCAAGCAGCTCATCACATCCATCTAGATAGCAACGACAGTCACGAGGGGCTACTGCACTGACAAGTCCGCACCTTAAGCACGCATAAGACAGCAGTAAGGGATAGTAGCAAGTTATAATTCGCACCACATCTATAGATAATAGGGAGCTTAAGCAACTATTACAGGGAGGGCAGTAAGAACAGAACAAAACAAAAGGTTTAATAAACGAAAACAATGCTTCTTCACATGGGTTTAACATTTTGGTATATTTCTTTGCCGTTCTCTGCAAAACAACATCAAATAATCAAATTACAGGTTTTGTGGAGAATGCATGTGAACATGCAACAATTATAATTAATTATTCTTTCTTTATTTGAACTTGAAAGCCATCCCTACTATTTCATCTTCTGGGCTATTCAGTGTTATTAGAGAAATTAATAATAATAAACAGATTGGAACAATTGCAAGGAAGTTTGAAAGAATGGGAATCCTTTTTTTCAACTGTTGTTTTCCTTGGCCTTGCTGTTGTGGTTGCTTAAGGTCCCTAATAGCATTTTGTATTATGTCTTTTGGGTATCTAAAGCAACAAGAAATTAATAAGCTAAATGTGTTCAGACTTTCCACATTTGTCTTGATTAAAACAAGGTAAATGCAGGGGAAGATGCTTGACAAACTGTAGAAAATAAAATTTGAAAGAATTACAGAAACAGTATGGAGGGAAGGGAAAGAGACTTGGTTACTTTCAATGAACTTAATACCATTTTAATATTTTGTCTGCTGGCAGACATAAATAACATGTCTCCCATCCACTTACTTCATACATGTATGCCTGTCTACGTAATCATTGCATTGACAGGAGAATCCATCCTCAATTGCAGTAAACGTTTTTAAACATACTAAATTTATCTTGCTTCAAATTGTTTTGACATAATTTTTTATTGGTAAGCTTTCGGTAAAATTCAATTTGCTTTCCTCGTGTTTTTGTTTGAACATGTCCATGTACTAGCCAGGTTTAAACCTGTGCGTGCTTATCATGTTGCATTTTTTAAGCACATTACTTCAATTTTGTTTTAATTTTACACCATGATTGAGTTAATTAACATAATTTATGCACTAACGAGGTGAGCCCCTCGAGTAACGAGTTCATGCTATGTGTAAGACGCCATGTTATCATTTTATGTCTAAGCAGGGCATTGTTTAGACTGACCGTTTTTGTCACTCGTGTCAATCACAAGTGCATCTTACATTGGGCATAAACAAGAAATGATTAACTGAAGAACTGACAATTCTTCAAGGTTAATGTAAAATAATAATTATAATATTGTCAATATAAATTGAAATAACAGAATTTTCTCACACTGGAGACAGTACAGAATAATAGGGTGGTGAATGGTAAATTTGGGACATTGTCAACCTCATCCGTGTTGTCCAACCTTGGGACCTTTTCCGCATTCAAAATAACAGGCAGAGAAATGCCTAGACAAGACCATTTGCCACCCTAAAATAATCAGGGTGTCATACTTGAAATTCAAACCAATCAGTCTGACCATTTTCTGAAATTGAGGCCAGTGGTCTTGGGTTTGACTTTGTCATCATGTTAATGTTTATAGCTATCCAAGTGGTGTGTACACCATTTTTAATGAATTTACATTCATTTTCAAATACACAACCTTCCAAGCCCATAGCTCATGTGACTGTGTATAAATATTTACTAATATTTAACAGAAGCATATAACTCAAAACATAGCTGTTAGTATTCCTCTGTAGTAAATTATTTAGTAATACTAGTTTTTTTCCTTTAAAATTCATGTGTAAGGGTGGTTAAAACAATTTGTCAGGTTTGGTTCAGTAGGTGCTTCTTACTAGTGTTTATTCCAGGCTCCAAACAGTTTTGCTAAGTCCATGCAGTTTAACAGAACATTGTCACAGTTAAAGGGGCATTGTCATGCATATTTTACTTTTTTTTGGTCAAATTACACTAAATATATGACAGAGTACCTTTGCTCAAACATAAAATTGCTTTTAGAACACCAAGAAGATGATATCAAGTGATTTCTTCAAGGAAGAACAAACCATAATAAGTTTTTCTGTGATTTTTCCATGACTCTTGGGAGGAACGAACCCCCTGGTCAGAACGAATTCGTTGTATGGAAAGGTGACAGTCATTTTTTTTCTCGCCTCACACGCCCGTGTGAGGCTCGCGTGCTTCGCGCGCGGGTATCCACGCTTCAGACGCTTTTGGCGCTTCGCGCCTTTGCGAGCGAGCCAGCCAAAAAAAAAAAACTGTTTTGGAGTCTATGAAAAAATTGGCCAATTTTTTCAAGTTGCAATCCATTTTCATCCTGGCCATCCACAGCCAAAGATAACTAATACTAGTTTCTGTGCACTGGTAGAGTATTTTGTTAACAAAACTGGACCGTTATTTTAAGGTTTCCATTGATACAAATATGTTTTTTGGCTTTTCAAAGTGATACTAAAAATAACTAAAAATAGGTGACAGTGTCCCTTTAAAAGAAAAATTCCACTTACACGTAGGACCTTGTTGTATGAAGGTTGATTAATGCTGTTATAAAAACAGCAAAGATTTTGTTTCTCCATTAACAGGATTTTTCACAACTAAATTAATGCTTTAGTTAGACCTTGGTCATTTACAAGATGAAAGACAAGGTGTATTTTATAGCAATCTCTGTAGAAAAGTGAAAAGTAATTGTGCATTAAGGTGGCCGAATACAGTTTTGAGGGACAATAAATTTCCATACGCGCGCGTGTCACGCAAGCAATACCGCGCGAGCAAACAACAACGAAGCTCTGATCTCGTGCACGCAGTTAGTAATGCGCGAGCAGCCGCGCGCGCAGATAAGTGAATGGCCGTGGTGTACGCAGTACTGCGCATGCTCGGAGATCGTACTAAACGTTTTTTTGGTCGTGAATTTCTCGAAATCTAGCCGTACGACCTATGCTCAATTTTTGATATTTTTAAATATACATCAACATCGATCTGCAGACAATTTTTTTTCAAAATCTGTAAGACAGATTTTAAAATATTTTTCGAAATTCCTATTTTTGATATTTTCGTTGATATGCGAAAAACTCTCTTACAGATTTTTGTTTTAACTTGTAAGAACGTTTATTTTTATCCAAAGTTGAAATGGTAAGATTTTGAGATAGGGTCGTACGGGTGATTTTTGAGTAAAACGTCCTCATAGAATTAGAACCCAGTCTTCTGACAACCACTCGGTCGCTTGTTTTAAGCCACTTCTAACCAAAGGATGGTGAAATTACTAACACCCACTGTCTTGTACGATGGTTTTGACTTTGTAATTGTTGTTTGTTCCCACAAATGGTCACCTGTGATCGATATTATCGGAAGCATCTGGTGACCCCTATAAACTGTAGTAAGCCACCTTAAACAAGTGGGCCAGTTGCTGTCAATGGGACTGGCCGTTATTTAGCAATATTGTGAAAACTCTTGACGCCACTAGTCTAGCTAGTACAACATCATGAACAATATTGTTCCAGCTTACCATTGCAGTAGCTGAACACTTTAACTCCAAAGAGTGCCAAAACTCAAAATTCAAGAAAAATTCCAAATTTCATTTTGTAAAAATTGAAAAACAAATGGTACCATGCAACAGCACTACTGAAGAGGTTTCATTCGAATGATGACACCACAGGATTTCGTCCACAGACTCAAAACTTAGAAGTACCCTACATGCCTCCATAATTGACTCTGGGAGTGAAAGGGTTAACATAGTGGTATGTACGATTTTGTATTGATTAGTCAGGCCTGGCAAGTTATAACCATCCTTACAGGTTCTGCAAGCCAAGTTAAATCCTAAAGACACGATTCAAGCAAACTGTCAACAATGTACAAAGAATTGAGACATTTTCTTTGCTTCTATTGGTAACTGCTCATATTTGTATGATTTGTGAAAATGTATTTGTACCTTAAAACTTTTTTGTGATCCTCAACTTGTAAAATATTCACTAGGATTTATATTATGTACAAATAATAATGAATGGGAATTCAACACAGGAATGTTGTAATGCAACAATAATATTGCCTTTTTATTTAATATTTAGAGTTTTTTCCTAATTATTCTCAACAATGCAAGTGTTAGGCTTTCAATAAAATATTCTTAGAATGGTATCAATAATAAAAATAGTAATGTTTAAGGGAAGATTTTTTTTTCACAAGGGATAGCTAGGTAATTATTACTTTCATCAATTACCCTTGGAAAATAAGGGACAAATTTTTTGTGTGCACTTTTTTTAATGAAAAAATAGCCAAAAAATGACATCACAGTAAAAGAAAGTTGCTTAATATTTTCCAAGAAAATAATGTTGAACAAATTCTCCATAAAATTAATGTGAAAATTTGGTATTGTGAAATATTTCCATCCAAAGTAACTAAATATTGTAAAATCCAGGTTATAATCTGTGGGCTTATAAATACAACTTCATAAGGGTTTTTTGGCTGGAAAGCAAAAGTATTGTTAAGTAATACATAAGTGTTGTTTTATTACCGGTAGTTAATTTGTTGCAAAGTTTTGTAAATAATTGCTGTTAAGAAACTATGGTGTTCTTAAGTATAGGACGAGGGATAACCGGAATAATGTTTTGTTATCAAACTGATGGGCCAATAACCAGGGAGGGGCTAATGAGCGGAACGGGGGGGGGGGGGGGGGGCTTAAAACCAGGATTTTACAGTATAATAACAGTAGATTAAGTATTGTTCCACATAAGAACGATAACAAACTTCATTGTTCTGCGGCATTAGCTCTTTCCCACATAGAATATCTTTGATTTCAAGAATAGAGGAGGAGCTGATGGTTAATAATTATATTTCATTATAAAAATAAAGAAAATCCATTTGCATCGAATAAATTTTAGGAAATGTTCGTGCTTAACCAATCAGAATAGCAGAAGACAATAGCTAATAATTTTGCTTCTTTGATGAAGTTCCCCAAATACAATTTCTTTTAAAAAATTGTATGTTGTGCGATTGGGTCTCAAATTACTTGAAACCTTAAAAAAATTAGACAAAATGAACCTTAACTTTTTAGCGGTTTTTGAGTCTAGGCCAATGGGATCACTAGTTGTAACAATGAAAAATCTTGACATTCCATCGTGTTTGATATTCCATTGCCGTTCAGCGCTATCCTTCTTATGCGGATCATTACTTAAGCTGTTAAAGTAAAACTTTTCTGGTGACTATAAGACTACTAACAAAAGACTTGCAGCTTTCTGTTTTTTTTTTTAGTTTGATAAATTTGTTAATGGGGCTTTGCCCCATTGTGACTATCAGTGCAACTAAAAGGAACTGAGAGCATTGTCTAATATTAACGTCTATTTTAATGTTTGCGCATAAAAACCTAGAAGTTAGTAAATAAACTTGTTTGAAGGGGCCAAAGTGAAATTATCACAATGTGCTGATTTAGCCTTGAAATGCTCCAAATCAACTCTGTTTAGGCAGAGACGGATTGTCATGCAGAAAAACATAACATGTGCATTTATTTGTTAGGCAAAGGGCTTACATTTAAATTGGCTTATTTCTTTTAACTAACAACTGAACCAGCTCAAGCAAAGCATGTACTGATTCATTTTGTTCTCTGTTCGGGCATAGTTAATAGAATAAACTGGTTATGAAACTCAGTCAGTCCTTTGTTATATGTCTTTATTCTCCATTCCTTTTGTTCGTTTGCCTTGACCCTGCACAAAACACAAAAGGTATTGAAATGCATAATGAGCAACTGACCAGTAGAAACATTTGGGCTCACACGTTAAACAAAACAATGTGCAGGGTCACGGTTCGTTCAACATAAAACAAAGCAGCTTTGTACACTCTGTTTGAAATTTATTGAGCTTCATAACCAGTTTGTTCTATTAACTATGGTTCGGGCAGCTAAAATGTAACTGTTTTTTTTTGTAATAAAGACTTGTTGTTGAACTGAAGCAAGAAATTTGCTTGAGTTCAAGAGAAAGTAAAAGGCTAATCCTGTGCATTTTTTAAGCCTTTTGCTCAAAAAATAAACAGACTCCATCAACTGATGAAAATCAGTAGTAAGCGGTGGAAACAAACATTGCGATCCATGTCTAAAGTGACTACATCGTGAGATGAAAGATAAGAAAGTTATCATTTCGAACCAGCATGATGAATAACCAATTATTTTTCACGACAGAACTTAGTGTCCTACATGAAAAACAGTCTCTGCCAAAATGGAGCAATTTGGATTTTTAGGTCAGTCTTCACTTGCAATTAAAATTTTACTTTGAACCCTTCAATTATTGATTTTAATTAATAATTCATGTACACTTTATTGGAAATTAAAATAAAGTAATTGCATGCTTCGTTTGTAGTGTGAGTTCAATGTGTCTCTACAGTGCTGTTGCCTTTTCACAATATTATTAAAAGTTATTTTGAGTGTGTAAGTTTTTGACAATGAATTGAACTCGAGAGAGCATCTTGAAGCCAATACACAAACTAGGCGCCAAGTAAAGGAAAACATGTGCAAGCAAGTCATGATTGGTTTTGGTTTTATTACTTCTGATTGGTTGAGAAAGTGGAGTGAGATTTTTAGCCAATCACAGCATAGCAATGCAAAACCATGAAATCAATAGGCCATTTCCGAGTTGCCTTTGCCTCTCTATCAAAGCGAGGCCAGGTGCGAAACCTTTCATATGAAAATGAGTTTTCATTCATATGCAAATAAAACTTCTTTGCATGTGAATGAAAACTCATTTTCATATGAAAGGTTTCGCACCTAGCCTCGCTTTGATAGAGAGGCTAAAGGCAACTCGGAAATGACCTATTCCAAAATTACATTTGACACTTGAGTGAAAGCCACAGTGACTCTTATATGCTACCATTTTACTTGCCATAAATTTAAAGCATGATTATAGAACGAACATGTTGCAATAAGATCTGAAAAAGTTCCTTCAGTGTCAGCATTTCTCAGTTCATGATTTCCTTCTGATTGTTGAACTGTTTGTCCATGTAATTCTGTAGAAGGTTGAATATTCTTCCTGCACCAGTCCGCACCATAAGCCAAAGATGCCTGCTCCTTATAAGTCACTAATTTCTCTAGGCATTGACCTCCTGACGTGAAAGTAAATAATGTGTTTTAGGAATGAGTTTAAACAACTTTTATATATGAAATTACATTTCAAAGGGGACAGACCGCAAATAAATGTGGCTACTAAATATATCTGAATTTCGTAACTGTTCATCAGTTGTATTTTAGTCTGTTCACATTATACAGAACAATATTTGTGTTGGCAAATAAATCATTTTTTGGCTAAGTGTGACTTACTGTGTTGCTGACAATGCATATGTTGTTCCAAGAATATCCAGACCCCTACAGAATTTTGGATTAAGCCCCCCTCCCCTCTCCGCCCAGTACAGTTTGGCCTCATACTTTCCTTTAAGAGCCCCTCCCCCTCCCCCTCCCCCTCCAGCACATACACATAAGTAGTCTTGTTCTCAAACCAGCATTTTGACACTCATATGACCAGATGACAAGGAAAACACTTTTAAATCCTTGGTGTCAGTTGCAACAAAATATAAACAAAACTTTCTTACCACTGCCATAAGTGAAATTGAGGATATGGAATCCCTCATACATGCAGGCTGTCAACATTGTGTTGCCATGGTCTGGATGCCATTTGATGCGCCACACCCCTCCTCCTGGGCTTGATGAGCATAATGGCTGTCTCATGTTTCTGGTGTCCCAAATAAGGATGTTCTCATCATAGCTACCCATTGGATAACAAACCAGGAATGAAATCTATCAGCACAATAAAGTACAGTTGTATTGTCAAAAGATAAGTAAACACTGTGATAACAGTGAAAGAAATACTTGCATGTCTGCCACCTCTTAACCCTTTTAACTCCCAAGAGTGTCAAAAATCAAAAATAATATTCAAGAAAAATCCCCCATTTCATTTTATAAAAAATTGGAAAACAAAATAATGGTAACATGCTAACATACTGCTGAAGAGGTTTCATTTGAATGGTCACACCATAGGATTTCGTCGACAAACTCAAAAGTTAGAACTTCACTTCATGTCTCCATCATCACTCTGGGAGTGAAATGGTTAACCCCTCCCTGCTCTCATCTTGACCTCTCATACTCACCCCGGCCAACCTCTCACCCCTTACCCTCACTTCTCACCTTTTAACTCCACCCACACTCCTTACCCCTCACCCAATACCCCACCCTAACTCCCACCCAGTACTCTCTATACTCAAACCTCACCCCTCACCAATCAACCCCAACTCTCACCACCATGCCCCTCACCCTTGAAATAGTTGTGCCGTGAAATGAGTCTTCAAAGAAAAACTCTCTCCAATCAACACTTAAATAACTTGGAAGAGGATGCATCTCCCTAACTACACAACTTATGCACTTAATATGTCCCAAAATTGGATAGAAATTATTGATGGAGTTTTTGTGGTCTCCACTGGCTTGACTGCAGTAGAGTTACTCTAGTCTACTCAGTAGAGTAGAGAACCACGTAAGTGGATGCATCTCCCTATAACTACACAACTTATGCACTCTAGTAGTAAGAGTAAAGTAGAGTAAAGAGTATCTAGCAGAGAAGAGTAGAGAAGGGTAGGGTAGGGTAGGGTTGAGCTTTATAGTAGCACAGAGTAGAGTAGAGTAGAGTAGAGTAGAGTAGAGTAGAGTAGAGAGGACAAGATTAGAATAATGAAGTGTCCGTATTCGTAGCCTGTTCCAGGCTCCAAGATAGTGGAGAACGCGTGAAGTTCCAGTTCCCCCTCGATTTTTCCCTTTTTTTACTTTCCGCGTTCCCCACTATCTCGGAGCCTGGAACAGGCTACCGTATTTGGGGTTGGAAAATACAAGTACAATTTGCACAAGTTTGGCTAAACACTTGCCTGGGTGGGTGGGCAAGTGCTAATGTCCATCCTTGTATAAATTATGCAGGTGTCCGTTAAGTGTGATCCATTTTGAATAAACTTAGAACTTTTTTATCAGGTTTTGCAATGGGCCATAAAAACTATGTTTGAACAGAAGACTTTACCCACCTGCCTGTTGCCATGATGTGCTCATGACAAAGATTACATTGAATACTGCTCACACCCATGTCATGTCTGAAACAAAAAATACATCACATGTTAGTTTTTAAAATATTTATTTACTTATCAATTGGTCTAGAGGCCATGCAGGGAAGCCTGCTTGGATATATCTTTTAATAACTATAGCTATGTACTTTTTACTTGTGAACATGGGCTTTTGACAATTTGTTCTTGTATCCCATCCTCGCAAAAGGCAGTCATCTCCACCTTAAATGCAACAACAACAAAATGACACTAAAATTAACCATGACTTCCTGTCAACAAATATAGATAAATTTAACGGAAAATAAATAAATAATGATTGAAGGGCTCTGTTGACATGTGACTTTTTGGATAATTTTCACTTAAATTTCACGGCGCTAAATTACCATTATTTTGTCAGAACTGGCTAGCCAGACCGGTCAGTAATGAAACCAATCAATTAATCAATACATCAATCAACTTTGTTTAACTAGAGCGACACACTGACAGTCAAATGACTTGGATTTACGATTCAATTTGTTCTTTTTACAAAATGTTGGTTTTGAGGAGGGAGGAAAAACCAGAGGACAAGAACCAACAACTTTAACTCCACCATGCATCCCTGCTTCAAAATTAAAGTCAGGTACTGTAAAGTAAAATAATAAATACAAACTCCTAACAGAATATGTCAGGCACAATTGGATTAATTTTTTTGTAATCAAAGTGCTCACCTGAGTATACAGTGGCAGAGTTCCAGGCATCAAATGCCGTAATCCATGCTTCGTACTGGTGTGCAGTCCATTGCGACATTTGGCAAAGATCTGAGGTACCTTCATTGAACTGACATAAACTGATCTGGCCAGCTGAATCACTCACTGCAACTGGGCTGCAGAAAGGAGATAAAAACAAAAATATTGTCCTTAAGTCTAACTCTCTTTCATTAAGTCTGAGAATTTATTTAGCAATGATCTCAATAATTAAAAAAAGACGAATTTCTTTATTCTCCTCACCTGTTTGCGTGCGTGTTGACGTTTCATTTCAATTGACAATTAGAGGAGAAAATAGATTTTGATCATGTATCCTTAAGTGCTGGATTTTTAAGGATAGAACTTAAATGTTATTGTTTCTTGTAGAATTCTCAACAATGTACAAGTCAGAATATGAATACAGAATACCTGTTTCCATCTTTTGACGACCAATCCAAAGAAAGACATATCTTTTGTGGACTTGTGATTAAACTTGTACATTCAACTAATTGCTAAAGGTTAAAATAAATCAAAACTCAATGACAGGTTAGGCTTATTAATCACTTGCAGTATGCTTCAAAATAGTTCATAACTCTGATACATGTCAATGTAGATTGCGGTTTCAGTAATTGTATACTTGCACATGTAAAATGTATTTTTCAAAAATTTTATATGTAGCGCTAAAAGTTATTTTTTCAGACATTTCAAGGCTGCTACCTCTTCATCAGTGAAAATGACTGCAACTAATTTTTCACTGATGAAAAGGCAGCCTTGAAAATCTGAAAAACTAACTTTTAGCACTATTTAAAAAAAATTTAAGTCTATATTTACGAAAATGCACTACACAGATTTATGTACATTTTATGTGTATCTTTTGATTGAAGTTTTCAGTGCCTGTCATATTGAAATTTCCCAATACTTTTCTCAGGACGGGAAGCGGGTGGACTAGGCGGGGGGCGGGGGGTGGGGGGGGGAGGGTGGGGGGGAGAAGTTCCTCTTCAAAATGTTTTGTAAGGTGCAGTCTGCTTCTTAAAAGCTCTTACCTGTTTTCAGACGCAAATAGTTACATGTTTTCACAGACCTACATGTAAGCCTTTTTATATACAGTACATGCCTTTTCTTGAAGATAAAAAATCTTCACTTCTCCATCTGAAGTAACAGCACCAAGGACTGGATGCCCATTCAATGAAGATGAAAACCTGTGAACATTTCAAAAACATTTTCATAAGTAAGTTAACTAGAGGACTTAAAAACTTAGGGAACTCAGAGCATAGAGGGGCTTTAACCCCAAGAGTTCTAACAAAATAATGTAAATAAGGCAAACCAGATACTCATTTTATAAAGCACTTCACAGCAGTTCAGATCCTAACTTGAAATAATTAAACTCTGTTGTCCTTGAAACTGAATGACAATCACAACATTGGATATAACAATTCATGCGAAAACAGAACTTACCATTTGGTATCTAAAATGCCACTTAATTCAAAACTTTGCAGTTTCTCTAATCTGTGAATAGTGGATTCAAAACATAACCTGATTAAATATTACAGACAAATTCTCTGACTAAGGAGAAAGAGCAGTGATTTGAAGGGGGAGGGGGTGATGGAGAGGTTATAAACTCTTGTACCCTTACTGTCCCTTTTATAGCACGTAAAAAGCATGCCTACTAGCTTAGGGTACAAACACAGCAGGCCCTGGCCCATAGGTCTTAGTATTAAACTGATGAACATTCAAGAGGTTTCAGTTACCAGAATCACAGCCATAATATGGGTTCTTGTATGGTTCAAATTCATTTTCAGCACTAAAAGGTACCAATTCTAAAACAAAACAAGTCATATTCTGTCAGATATCTGTAAAGGTGGCCACTTTAGGTTTCAGAACCCCAAGCGGCACCAATCTACTACAAATTTTGTGCCCTAAAGGTATGACCATCAACCTCGTCATTTTTATATGGGAGCACCCACCCCCCCACCCCCCCCCCCCCCCCCCACCCCACCCCCCGGTGTTTTGGGATATGGATCGCAATGAATATAACTTAAAGGAACCATTTCTCCAATAAGTTTGTGATAGACCTGGGTGCAAGCCCATAATATTATTAGTGCCTTATACATTACTAACAGTATTTAAAAAAAGAATAGGGTTAGATCTATGAGGAAAAGGGGTAATTATAACTTACATTATCAAACTTCCTTTTACAAAGGACTATTCCTTTTACAAAGGACTATGCACCTATTAATGTTAGACCCTGAAGTTAGGGAGGTGGGGCAGACCCAGGTGATTTTGACATTTTGAGGGAAGCCAGAGTCAAATGTCCTTCCCCCGGGCAACTAATGAATATGTCAAACATGTCCCTTGGGGAAACTATTTCTGTGGCATTCAAATAATTGCACCCAAATTCCTTACCCTGGGGGATTGAGTAATGACGAAATCCTCACCCAGGTGGCATCCCACTTTGTTAAAAATCCCCTGTGTAGCAAACCCACCCCCCCCCCCCCCCCCCCCCCCCCCCCACACCCTGGGTCTTAACAATGATACGTACATGCGCGCATTGGTCGGGCTGCTCCGAAGTTCTGTATCACTTGTAGCTTTAATATGAAGTTAAGAATTGACAAGCCAGGATATTTTTCACAACATTAAATTAAATAAACAATAAGTTAATTGAAAAATTTCAAACCTTTCAAGCGTTTCATCAAGACAATACAACTGCAGATTGCCTACTCGTACATTGCAAACACTGGAACATTCCTCGGCACAGTTATCATCTCTGTCACTTTTCTCGAGCAGTTGATAAGTTCCACAGACAAGATAGCTTTCAAAGCCTTTTACAGGGCACCATTCGACAGTATCCGCGTAACACCCAGTGTCTAAAGAACACAAAGTTTTTGTGCACATTTCTTCGCCCAAGAAAAAGCTATTTTCCGCCAGGCGTTACGCGATCCTTGCTGCGGAAGGCATATTAAAACGCAATGAATTATGGGAGCAGGAACAAGATGGCCGCAAAAGCGAAAAGTGTGGGGGGAACACAGCGAATTCTACAGAAGCTAAACAAAACGATAGCGGACGGTGAATACTACGAATCACATCAGCTTATACGGACGCTGTACTTTAGGTTTGTTTTCATTTTGTCTTCTTAGTAATTATTACAAAGGAACACAGCTGAATAGTGAGTGTAAATGTATTGCCGTTCTCCTATGATGACGACGTTCATATATCGAAATGAACTTAGTTTTTCTCTTTCGAGATGAATTTTCTTAAATTTTTGCTTTTGTACCTTTCCGAGTGATCGGTTAAGAGGGTGTCGTCTGTCAATTTTGCTGGAAGTCATTAGGTATTTCCTAACAGACACCAATTATTGCAAATGATATTAAAAATTTATGTTTAAAAAATCAAGGTTACCGGCAAATTAGATGCTTACGTTTCATTTTTTATTCTCATACGGGTATAACCATGTACAAAGCACCTATCAGCACTCCTGAAATCAAGTAATAATTAAACTAAGTTTAGTAAAACGAGTGCTACTGCTCACCCACACTCCCACACTCCCGAAGTCGAGTAATAATGGAACTAAGTTTAGTAAAAGGGCTAAATTATAGTTGATGACTTTGGGACTTGGTGAGCAGCATTTCAAGACGTATAAGAAGTGGCTGGGTATTGTGAAGTTTAGCCTCACATGTTGGTGCACGGGACAAAAGTTTTGTTTTATTGGAATTCTACTGTAACACATTATTCAATTTGCATCTGTAGTGACATACTTGTTACTGGTAGTTGTTATTTTATCTGAAAAATGCTGCAAAATTCACGTTGAATGTTGTGTGACTAAACGTCGATTTCATGCTCCATTAACGCGGTTTCCAAGAACTGTATCACAGGTGCACAACAAGTAACATTTTACATTTCTGTTAATCATTTTTCATTTCTAGGTACATATCCCAAAACAGCTATGAGGATGCTATAGAGATTGTACATAATGGAGCTTGCTTATTCCTCAAACACAAACAGGTACATGTAATGATTCATGCTATGTCCTTGTATTGATGGCCGTCCCTACTATAGCGTATGACTTTTTTTGAGCAAAGCTAAGCATTTAGCAAAATGAGTCATTTAGAAGGACACATATCACATAGAGGACTGTCACCTGGGTAGAAAATTTGTTAGTTGCCTGGGAGTTAGGAATTTGACTTTATCTTCTCTCAAAATGTTAAAACCCCCTGGGCAGGGCTTGACTTTCAGGAAAAAACTTAGGGGCCAGCTGGCTCCTATGTTTTCAGTCTTGGTTGTCAGCACAAGTATTCTAGTTGCCAAACATTTTTGACGGCCCTTCGGGTTGTATATTTTCATACAATTCAAGCAGAACATACAGGGGCTTCAATAAGTTTTTTAGCAAGCGGCTGTTTCTGTGAAGTAGGCGGCTGTGGCAAAGAAGGGGACGTAAGGCCCCTTTCCTCTAGGGGGTCTGCATGCACCCCCAGAAAATTTTGAAATCCAGGAGCTCAGAAATGGCATTTCCAGCATTCTGATTATCAACATCAGTAGCTGCACATCGCCAATTTAGAAGACATTTTTTTTCTGCAACGACTTGAATGATTTGAAGATGTGTGGCTTTAGCGATTCTGACATTAAACATAATAAATTTAATAAATGAAATGCTTTTTTATGGTTTGTCTTCGTTTTGTTGTTACTTATTGTTGTTACTTATTGTACCATGTTTATTTCTCTTGTTCCTGGCTTCTTCCATGGTGTCTTGTTGATCATTAAAATATTATAAACTTTTCCAAGAATGAACGATACAACCTTTCCAACAGAAACAATTTATACAGACACCTCCAATCGACTTAGTAATCTTGTTAACTCATCTCTCTCATCTCTTTTGATCTCTTATTGAAATAGACAAAATATCACCTCCAGCTGCGCGCTTTCTAGTTGTGTCAGTCATTTTAATAGAGAACTATACATGACATACATCGGACTACGAGTACGAGATTGAGTACGAGTACAACTTTTAATCTTAGTTCGCGTGCTCTAGATAACCGTTTATCACTTCAATTTGATACCTAAAGTCTCCTTAACCTTCTGGTCAGCAACAGAAAGGATCTACAACTCTGGCGATGTGACAAGTATTAAATTCAAAAGTCGTACTCATACTTAATCTCGTACTCAAAGCTCCCTAACAACACACGTGGAAAATCGGAAGAACGTAGTGAATGTGATCGAGGCAACATTTAGCACCAGTCTTTCTCCACTATTCACCCAACATGGCGGACTGCAAAGGTCTTGCAGTTGTTATTGCGTTGGCGAGTGTTAAATAAAACTGAGAATTCATAAAATATCCAAGGTCCAAAACGGAGCAGAACATACAAGAAAAGGTTTCTTGATATTCTTGTTGATTTATTATATTAAAATAAATTAAAACGGATCGAAGTGAACCGGTGAGAATCATGAAATTTATCAAAAAAGTAGGCGGCGATAACTCGGAAAGTAGCCGGCGGAATTCGCCGGTTGCCGGCTTCTAATGAAATCCCTGACATAACTATATTACTTTTCTACACAGGCTCAACTAAATAGGTCCTGCTTTATTCACTGACAATCAACATTGAAATTCATGAAGTTACATGTAGCTTTGTGAAAGATTTCGTACAAGCGACTGCACAGGTTTTGAAAATAATTGACCTGAGTTTCTCATGAGCTATGCGTGTGAAACTGTAAAATAATTTCAATTCGCATGCTATGGGAATTTTATATCTGGCCCTTGGATAATTTTTAAATGACATGTTTTGCAAAACCACTCTTCTTTGTAATTTTCGTACAAACTTTTGATGCAAAATATTTTTCACTGGTTGCAGCGAATGAAAGCTACATGCACAATACGCAGTCCGATTTGTTCAATCACTGGTAACACATTACAAAATTGTAAGAACATATTTATAAATCTGCCGCAGTCCAACACATTTTGATAAGTTGGACTGGGCCGGGTCGAAAAATCATAGCATGTATTAGAATTGCCCTTCGCGCTTTACTGAGTCTGATGCTTGACAGCCAGCGATGCGAAGTGGTAAACAAACTTGCAAATATTTAAAAGCACCGGGGCTATTTTCATTCAAAATACACTTAATGAAATTGAACCAAAAAAAGTTAACTTTATATCAATCTACAGTGCATCTATGTTCTACTCTATAACTTATTGATATCGTAACACTGATAGGATGAATATACTCAATCGAGTCCGATCCTACGGCCATGGCCACAGCCACAGCCAGACACTCTCACAGGCTAGGCAAAATCTGATATTGACATTACGGTTTTACAGTTACGACATTTACAGTTACAGTTACAGTTGTTTTCAGTTTTATGAATAGCATTAGCGACAACTATTTTATTTGTTTCACATATTCTTTAGGTACTACAGTTGCTAAAATGAAAATTAAGACTGCAAAAATTACAAAGCTGTGATTGTATTGTTGAGAAAACATGGCACACACAGTCACTATTGGAGTATCGCCTCACTATAAATTGAATCAAATTTCCAATCCTGTTCATCTTTTGGAAAGCTACAAATTTAATATAATAATGCAATTATTCTTGAATTCAAAAACCTATTGTATACACTTTCAAACAGTAAAATGTGTATTTTTTTTGCAAAAATCTAATTATAGAAACAAATGTCGCTTTAGGAAAGATTGCGTGACAAGCTCAAAGAGAGTCTGTGTCGATCGGGTTTCAACTTACATTCAGAAGAATACTTTTGATCGCTACATACCTGAAAATGAGAAAGACCAATGTATATTCTTCTGTTAAACTAAGAAAGTAAAAAAAATTCTAAATAAAAATATTTCAGTGGCCAAACTGGCGACCACGAGCGAAAAGTAAGTCGCCAGCGGATCAAATCCAGTCACATTGGTGACCCCACAGGTCGCAACGTCGAGCCCTGCTGGGTCTGCCACTCCCCCCCCCTCTCCCCCCAACCCAATTTGTTTAACCTTTCAGTGTTAATAGTCATTTCCAATGTGAACTTAGGCTAAGCATAATACTGGTATGTTAATCTGTAGCTGTTTTGCTTTTTTGCAGGAAGGAAGTGGTAACGACCTAGCTTTGTTAATGCTCGAGTGTTTCCGAAAAGCACAGATTCCTGTTGGAGATGATGCCCTTGAAAAGATTAGGAGTATATTTGAACTTTATGAGCCAGGCTCATTTGGCAGATATGAGTTTATTAGAGAGGCAATAAAGTAAGTAAAAAGTATTTGATTTGCAACTAATTAAATAAGGTACCTTATTTAATGCATTTAAATGTAATTATATGGAGTTATCAATAAGGAGTGTCAGTAATCACACTTTGGTCATTATAAGAAAGTATTGGTACTGCTCAGTAGCTTTCATTTGAATGGTGACACTTGTAGGATTTCACCTACAGACTCAAAAGTTAGATTTACCTTTGTACATCAAGATAAACAGTACCACAGGAAAGTTCTGCTTAATAGCTTTGATTTGAATTGTCACACTAAAGGATTTCATTCACAGACTCAAATGTTGACAGTTCCCACAACTTCAAAGAATTTTCCCATTATTTTCTTGCAACTCAAGCAAAGCAACATTATGTTGATTTCTTTTGTTAAAGACAAACAGGAGAAATTATAAGTGACATGCTTGGCACCTATATCTATGTCAATGATGATGTGAATCCAGGCAAGAATGCAAAATCATCAAAAATGACATTGACAATATTTTCCACCCACCAATAAATTATCAAAATATTTATTGAAGTTTTAAATTTCAGATGGACAACAGATACAGACCCATCTCTAAAATATGGACACCCTGAACTGCATCTTCTTTGTGCACATAGATTTTGGAAAGGTGAGATCTTTTTACTTTTTTACCTAGTAATACACTGTAAAAAAAAACACAGCAGATATGCTGCAGATAAGCAATAGATAAGCTTGGTAACTACACACATTTCTTGAGCATGACGTTGTGTTTCTATTACTAAGGTCAACCAAGATGGTTGCTTGTTTACAGACTCATCTCCTTGGCTTCTTTTAATTGTTTTGGGTGTTCCTTCACTGCTTAAAGCTTCAAAATATCTGATAAAGATAGTGAGCACTGTTTCAACATAATGCTGTTATTTGCATTTTCTGCATTCAATGCAGATCTTTTGTTCAATTTAAGTTTTGGTCTCTGAGGCGCGTTGCGAGAGAAAAAAAGAGTTATTTTCTAAATTATCGTAAAATTATCAAAAAGGAGAGTGGACTTATACATCAAAACCTATTGTACATGTTCTTGCACAAAAACCACACCCGGATTCTTGGCAGAAATGTTTGGTAAAACGTTGTTGCTTATCTGCTGGTTTATGTATGGTGTATTGAAAACTTAAGTCATTTTTAAAGGTACATGTAAGTCACAACAGTTTTGCTCTATCTATTTACTTTTTCTCTCGTTACAAAATGTGTAAAACAGTTACTGCACTATTCTTTTGAAGACTAGAAGACTTTGAGACTCAAAGTTATTATTAGATAGTATTATTAGGGAACTTTAATTTGGACTACAAGTACGAGATTGGGTATGAGTAAGACTTTTTAAACCTAGTTTGTGTGCTCTAGTCTAGATAACCATTTATAGCACCAATTTTATACCTAGAGTCTCCTTATCTTCTGGTTAGCAACAGTAAGGACCAACAGCTCTGGGGATGTGACTGGCTTGAAATTCAAAAGTTGACCTTGTATTCAATCTTTCACTCATACTCAAATCTAAACCTCCACATATATATATTGCTATTGTTCTAAAATTTATACCTAATTTTAGCTTGAATTTGTGTAAAAATTGCTCAGCATATGAGAGGTATTTATCAATGGTTTTATTTTATCATGTTCCTGGTTTCCTTTTTTTTTTCACAGAAAAAAATTTCAGTGATTCACAGTATCACTTTTTGTTTACATCTGATGGACAGCAATGTGCAGCCATGCTGATAGAAAATGCTACAACACAGGGATTCCCTGGAGAGGCTGATTTATTTGTTGCACAAGCAGTTTTACAGTATGTCTAATTTTCCTCTGCTAGATTTCAAGTATCTAGTGTATTGACTTTTATCTTATGTTTTAATCTAGTTAAATTCTATTTATTTATAATATAACTGTGTTTCATGTACATGTACATCCAAAAATCCTAAAATGTCCAACTAATTTTACATTCTTCTTTGACATAGCACCCCTCATTTTTTTGGACATTTCTGACATGAGTTACTTGTTACCTAGCTGTTGCAAATGTTTCATAAAAATCATTGTTAGAAGATTTTTGTGCGAACGTCCTTTAGTGAAAATTCCAGATGAAATTGTACATGCAAAGACAGTAAAATGATCTTATACCACATTTCTAAAAGTAATTTATGATCGCTGCTTAAATCTATTCTTTAAAGTCACCAAAAGACCTTTCAATGTTAAAATGTTTCGACCTGTTCTACTGCCTCAAAGTCATTATTATAATTTAATATCTTTCTTTTTCAGGTTTCTTTGTTTACAGAACATCATGACAGCCAATGTAGTGTTCTTCAAGTATACAGCCCAACATCCTGACTTCTCTGGGCTGGGACCTCCATATCAAAAACCTCTTCTTAATTTTGTTTGGTTCTTGCTACTAGTTATAGAGAGGTATGAACCATTGTTAACAAATGAAGTCAACAAATCAAATTATTTATTATTCATGAAGCATGGCTCACAAGAAGGTCACAATGACATAATGGCAAGGTTATGCAAACCTTGTTCGCCAATGTTTTGTGTCACCAGTGTGAACAACACAATGATGTACCAAGGTGCCAAAAATTAAAATTCAGGAAAAATCCCAAATTTCATTTTGTAAAATACCGTAAACTACTGCTTATAAACCCCCCCCCCCCCCCCCCCCCCCCCGCTTATAGGCGCTTATAGGCCCATCTACCTGTAAGCTAAACAAAAAAAAATACATCCGATTATAACCCCCCCCCAACCCCCCCTGGATATAAGCCCCCCTCTAGTTTTAAAAGCAGGAAGACTCACTGCTGTGAACTAGACATTACAACTTTTAATAATTACATAGCAAAGATGAACTTCAAGGGAAAAGTCTGAGCTTCCGTTTTTTTGCATTCCAGTTAAGTTCGTGTTGTTAGTTTTGATTTTGTTCCAAATATTGAAATGAATTTGATTTATTATGACATCTTAAAGCTTAACTAGAAACCAGTAAATGAAAAACGTATTTCAATCAACACTGCTGTAGCTCGTTTTGAAACGTTTTTTTTTTTTATTCCGGTTATAAGCCCCTTCGGATATGTTGTGGTTTAATTTTTGTTTTGGTTTGAAAATTTTCAAACCAGTTTAATTTTTATTTTCCTTTGTCTCAGATTCATTATCATAATCTAAGACAAAGGAAAACAAAAATCAAACTGGTTTGAAAATTTTTAAACCAAAGAAAAAATTGAACCACAACAGATATAAGCCTCCCGTTTATAAGCTCCCCCTGTTTATAATCCCATCTAAAACCCCTTACGAAGTTGTATAAGCCCAAGGCTAATAAGCAGTAGTTTACAGTATTGAAAAACAAATGGTACCATGCAAAAGTACTGCTGAAGAGGTTTCATTTGTAGTTACACCATGAGATTTCTTCAACAGACTCAAAAGTGTAAAAGTTATGTAAAAGTTTGAACTACACTACATGTGTCCATAATTGACTCTGCAAGCGAAAGGGTTAAATAGTATGATGAAGTTCATTTTGTAATGTCTTGCGGTTCAAAATTTAAGACATTTCATCAACAGTACTTCTTTAAGACAGGCAGTTGCTGTTTGGTTGAGAACAGAGAGAGATGATGCATATGAAAATCTAAGCTGTATAAGCCACATATTGTTACCCAGGTTCAACAATTTAAAATAGTTCCACATCTTTTTTTTTTACAGAAAAGGCAGTCTAAGTCAGTTTACAGTGCTGTGTGAAAAATATCAACTTTCCATTGAAAGAGATCCAGTGTACAAGGAGGTAAGCCGAGTCTGGTGTTTAAGACACTTCGCTTAATAGCTATATTGCAAACAACGATTTTTGGCCTTGAAGCGTATTTCACATTGGAAAACAAACATCAATTTATTTTATATTTCACCGAGTTTGTGAAAAATGTCCAAGGTTTTATTTTTAACCTGTTTCCAGCTTTGGGCATATGCCATAAACTAGGTGAAGTATGAAATAAATCGAATGTAGTCAACCATCCATCTCCTCTAAAAGATAAATGAGCAATTTATAGTGGGAGTAATATGGGAGCAGGGGTTTCAATAAGAATTGAAGTAGACAAGGGGCCGTAAGGCCCCATCCCTCTAGGGTGGTTTGGTAACTGGCAGTGAGAGGCGAAGTAGGCGGCGAAACCCCTGTGGGAGGCCGCGTTTGAGTGGGTAGAGGCACTGACTTGTCATCCAGAGGCCCCATTTTCAAGTCTGCCTCTCTGATCGCCAGCTGGTTTTGTAACATGGTAGTCTCCTGTTTAAATCCTTGACCACACTATGTAAATAGCCAACTTGTTAGCCTCCCACCAGTTGGTATTCTTAACAATGTTTAGTTTGGATATTTATTTCAATGATTTATAGTGTCCCCAATGAGCAATGCAGTGCTAAATACTTTGACATTTTTTTTTGTATTTTACACTCTTTATTGAATTTATACACTGAACTTACATTAATGACCACTATTAATTTAAACCTAAAAATTAATGCTAATTACAGCTACTAATAATATACGTGAAAAAAATACTCAATTCTGATTGCAAAAAGTGTAACACCAGTGCAAATTACAAATCAAAAACAAAAAGGATACAAAAATGTTTTTCAAAATTTTTTTGCAAAAAAAAAAATTTGCCAAAAGAAATTGATTCAAATTTTTTCACGTATAATTATTAATAAGTAATCATATGGTTTTCTCGTTCAATTTGGGATTAATTTGCACTTGTGAGTTTTTCTAAAAGCTAAAATTGCACTTGCCGAAGCGGCTCGTGCAATTTGAGCTTTTTGAAAAACTCACTTGTGCAAGTTAATCCCAAATTGAACTCGAAACCTTATGATTACCTATACTTATTAGTGAAAAAAAAACTAATGAAACTAAATGTACTTTGACACTTAAATAAAATGATCTTTTTTACTAGATCAGTTGCTTAATGCTACAGAAACCAGGTTAAGCTGTGGAAGTTGTGGACAGTCGGCTCTTGAAGACTTAACCTCGATGAATAATAACCATCTTTCCATAATACTTTGTGTTGCAGTATTTAGATAAGATTGCACAGCTGTTCTTTGGTGTTCCTCCAAAACCATCTAATAACGGCATGATGGGTGGAATTATAGGTGAGCACTTCAAGCAATATCTCTTATGAAAATAACCCACCACAGGGGAACAAAAGGTTAACCAATGAATTTTTTTCTCCAGGTGACTTGATGCAGTCTTTGATGGGTGGCGATCCAGACAGCAGTGCGTCAGCTTCAAACTCAACAGTTATAGAATCAGAAGAAGTGGACTAATAGCATCAAACAAATTTTTATACCATGGATAGTTGATGAAGAAAGGCCCGCCCTGCAGCTGGTCTTGGAAGATGCTGGCATGCCATAAATTTTTGGACTGAGGGGCATGTGGTGCAGGGTACTGATGGCACTATTTGTCAAGCCAGTATGTTGGGTTGTGCACTCAGGTGTTTTGCCAATAGATATCTTGGCCCATATATCTTACTGAAGAGTCCTTCATGAGAAATAAACATTCAATCATAGCTTTGTTAGCTTGGCAAAACACACAGCCATGATCTGCAGCCCCACCGTGCTTCTCAGCAAAATGGCACCTGAGGCATGAGCCAGAAATTCCAAAGACTGGATAACAGTAAAAATATGGAATTTGCCAGCTTGTTGCATTTCATTAATAGCCTTTGTTGTGACACTTTCATCAAAGCTTATAGCCTGGATGGTCTATCCAATTTTATGAACATTAAGTTCACTAGAAAGCCTTTTCTTGTCGTCTTTACCTTCTTAACCATTGTAGAAAATGTAGATTTATCTGGGTTATTGCTGTCAAAATCTCAAATGAAAGCAGAACTTTTTCAATGAAGCAGACTTAATCGCTGATAAAAATTCCAAAAATGCTTGTTTTCTTTTGGTATCCCTTAAAGTGCCCCTATGATCAAATTTTTTATTTTCATTTTTTTACATTTTCGTGTACAATTAGACTTTCTTACTCATCTTGCCAAATTTCCATTTATTACGAACATCAGAAGTCATTTTACTTTAACATTTATTTCCAGGAATTTACGGCCGCCATTAATCAACCTTGTTCCAAGGCTTGGTTGCGAATGGGAGAAAGTGACGTCAAAGACTCAAACATACCTCACGGGTTGAAATTATAATAACAATAAGTATTGAAAATCACGCGAAAAGCAACAAAAACTTTCGACTTGTTCTTCGTGCAATTTTCTATGCTGATTGTTATTATAATTTAAACCCGTGAGGTATGTTTGAGTTTCCATTCGCAACCAAGCCTTGGAACACGGTTGATTAATGGCGGCCGTAAATTCTCGGAAATAAATGTTAAAATAAAATGACTTCTGATGTTCGTAATGAATTGAAATTTGGCAAGATGAGTAAGAAAGTCTAATAGTACACGAAAATGTAAAAAAATGAAAATCAAAAATTTGATCATAGGGGCACTTTAAGGGGAAACATAACTAGAGTGCCGCCCCATATCACAAGATTATGCTACCTTATAGTGTTTCTTATTTCAAATTTTCTGACAAGTGCTCTTGTCACATTTATTCAAGGCTGTGCTCTTAGAAGAATCACAGGGAGACCGAAGGCTCCCAACTATGATTTTTGGGGTTCACGACACTTAAAGGCCCATGTTCACCCAATCTGCTTTGCGCGCCATGGCTGATTTTCGCACAGATGGAAAATCGAAAAATCGACGTGCCAGCCAATCATAACGCTACATTAAACAATTGAACCGTTTCAAAACAAAAACACAAGCGCGCAAAGCAGATTGGGTGAACATGGGCCTTTAAGCTTTATGCAAAAAGTAAGTTTTTTAGTCACCTGAAGACATTAGTTCGTAGCCTGAAGCCCGCATGCACTGCTAGACCACAGCTCTGACCTATACAGGCAAGGCTCCATGTGCAGATTTCCCTTGGTTTGTCATGTGCGCCTTCCTTTGCAACCCAAAGATTGTCTGCACATTAGGCTACAAAAAAAGTGAAACTTGTTATCGTCAATATAATTATAATTTATTGTAGTTGGTATAGTGTGGGGGCAAGTCGCCATGTCTACGTGGTTTAGTGATTTTTTTTTTTTCAATTTTTCAAAACACATGGGATTAGAGCTTGAAAATTTAGCATCACTTTTTCAAGTTGCAATCCATATCCATTCTGGCATGTAAAGCCAAAGATACTGATTAATAATTTTAGTCAGCGCACTGATATTGTTTACAAAACAGGACCATTATTTTGGGAGAGGCTGTACCTTTCCAAACAAGCTCAGTGATTGGTTAACGAAACAATAGGTTAAACAACACAAACAATAGCCCTAGACCTAAACACAATAGAAGCTACAGTACTACGGGGCCAATAAAAATAGAGGTCTGGAAGAGCTACAGTACTACTCATTATTTTGGGGGTTCCTTTCAGACAAATGTGTCTTTTGACTTTTCAAAGTTTGTGGATGAAAACTTGCAATCATTCAATTGAAATCTCCCAAGCATTGCTTTTACAACACTTCTGTTTTTCAGTATTTTACAATAAAGTTTGGGATTTTTCTCGAATTTTGACTTTGGTGACTCTTGGAAGTTTAAGTGTCAATCAGTCCTATTATTGTTAGTGAACCCATTTGCCTCACAGTTAGAGTCACTCCTTAAGCATAAAATTTTATGAGTAACAAAGAGATTGCTGTAACTTGTGCCATTTTACTTACACAAAGAACAAAGGTACAGAATCAAGTGATAGTCATATTTTGAAAAGAAAAATGTAAATAAATTATGCATTGGAAATTTAAGAGAAAATTAGTTTTTTTTTGTGTGTGTGTCTTTTTAGGGAAGAGGTTGGGGGGAGGTGGGCACAATGGCGATCCTCACGATCGAGGTGGGTTGTCCATGTTTATCATAACTAATGGAACCTCAGGTGCATACCCAGTCTTTTTACAAGGGGGTTAGGGCCTCCATCTTGTCTGAAATCAGTCGCTCGAGAAAGTTCAGTTACACAGGCGTTTTAAACGGTGGTGGACAAAACACTGACTCCCAGTCCATGGACTACCCCGATGGACTACCTAACCCTAACCCTACACCTAAAAATACTAGTACTAGTACTTATAAGTACTAGTATTAGGGGTAGGGTTAAGGTTAGGGTAGTCCATGGACTGGGTGTCAGTGTTTTGTCCACCACCGTTCAAAACGCATGTGTATGTCATGTTCAGGAAGGAAAAAATTCTTGAAGTGAAGTGTCAACTACATAATTAAAAAATAGCACCAACATCCAGCTTCTCGTTTTCACATTGAAATAGTCTGCACCTTTCTCGATTTTTTTTTATAAGGATTCTGTTTACTTATTTAAAAATGTTTGGTGTGTAGCCAGGCATGTTAAAAATAAAAAGATATTAAAAAGTTGACACTGGCTAAAAATGTTGTTTTTGGACGTTTCGGCAACTACTGTTGCCTTCTTCAGCAAGAGATAAAAATGCAAATGTCTAACGGCGTCCTGATGGTATAAGATACATGCAAATATTAAATCGCACCTCGAAAGAATATTTTGAGGTGAAACAAAAGTCTCTAGAGCATTCTTAATTATTTCTACAAATTCTTAATGTTATTATAAACATTTGGAAGCGCTATGTGTTCGTTTATAGCGTTCGTGTTACGCACGGAATGCCAAGCTTCAAGAATTAGTCTTTGTCGCCATGCCGATGATCTGTCAACAATTTCGACACTCGTCAAATCTATTTGGTGGCTGTGGAGCATGTGGTGTTTGGCCAACAAAGAGTTTTTATCCAATGTTGCTATAGCCTTTGCGTGCTCTTTCACGCGTGATTTTAGCGCGCGCGATGTCTGACCAATGTAAACACAATCACAATCTTTACATTTGATCTTATACACGATTCCTCTGGTGGTGATGTAAAGATTGTGATTGTGTTTACATTGGTCAGACATCGCGCGCGCTAAAATCACGCGTGAAAGAGCACGCAAAGGCTATAGCAACATTGGATAAAAACTCTTTGTTGGCCAAACACCACATGCTCCACAGCCACCAAATAGATTTGACGAGTGTCGAAATTGTTGACAGATCATCGGCATGGCGACAAAGACTAATTCTTGAAGCTTGGCATTCCGTGCGTAACACGAACGCTATAAACGAACACATAGCGCTTCCAAATGTTTATAATAACATTAAGAATTTGTAGAAATAATTAAGAATGCTCTAGAGACTTTTGTTTCACCTCAAAATATTCTTTCGAGGTGCGATTTAATATTTGCATGTATCTTATACCATCAGGACGCCGTTAGACATTTGCATTTTTATCTCTTGCTGAAGAAGGCAACAGTAGTTGCCGAAACGTCCAAAAACAACATTTTTAGCCAGTGTCAACTTTTTAATATCTTTTTATGTTTACTTATTTATTTTATTTATTTACGATATAAGTCCAAATTCAATACTGAATATAAAAGACTGCGCTAAAATGTTCAAATATTATAATAAAATTATACGTGACTCTTACATTCTAGTACGAACTTGAACGAAACAGTGATTCTCAAAGATTTATACACAGACATAAACGTGTAAATAGAAATTATAAGTTTCTAACTAAAATACATAACATAAAGATAATCTTGGTAGCGAACTCGATAAACTAGGGACAAACTGGACTGGAGGCGAAACCTCGTGCCCTCGAGACAACAACTCCCTCCCCCCCCCCCCCCCCCCCCCCAATGATCTCATCCCTTCTCTGTTGGCTCCCATCTTTACGCTATTGTTATTGCCCTGCGTTTATAGAGCGGTTTTCACTTGAGTGTCGTAAAACCAAAGTAATTAGGTCACAACTCGCGACTCGCCAGCCTTGCGTTCAATCTTTATTAATGGAAGGGAAAAATTCGAAAATTAAAACTCGCCAAAACGGCCTCGAAATCGCTCCAGGTCCTCCAGGAGCAAACTAGCAAACAAACAGCAGTTTATAAAAAAAGTAAAGTAAAGTTTATTTCGCCCATCACAATACATATAGTCACTAGTTACAATTCATAGTTATATACGAAGGCAGGAGATCTTAGCAAGCCCTGTTGGGCTTTTCAAAGACGATCCCCAGTCATTAACAATTCTTCTGATTACAATTCAAGTGATGGCTAATTTAAACACCTATACAAGGTAAGTCATAAGGTAAGTCATCAGGTAAGTCATCTTTTACAAAATACAGCTCTTGGAACATTACATATTTTGTGTATTCTCATTCAATTAAATCAAATCGATTTCAACGGCTGGCACTGACAGAGAGCATGGACTCGAAACGTACTTTTTTCGCGCGTGCGCGCGTGAATATCACTCTTGTTGTTTTGTATTCTTTTATTCTATAAAACAACAATTTCAGTCAATGTAAGGCGTGGATATTTTTGACCCCATCATTTTTTCTCGAGAAAAACTCATCGTTCTTTGGAAAAAAATTCGCCCATTTTTTTTCTACAAAAATCGTTGGCATTTATGTGTAAGATATCGTTTCATGCGTTGAGAAAGAACTTTGGAGAAATCATTTTTTAAATTGCACCATAAAAAACAGGAACTTATTACAAAAGCTCCTGAAAAAAAACTGAATGGCGATAAAAAATATTCGATTCTTGACAAAAAGTAACCCCTCCCTCCCCACCCTACAATGATTTTGCACCACTGCTTGACATCCCATAATAAGTTTTGCTATAAAAGCTTCGAGAGCCCTTCGCTCTTCCTTCTCAGTCGAACAAAGACATCACGTAAGTAGCTGGAAATTTGAAGATACAATCTTGAGCCATCCGCAGTCCTCTTTTCCGTCTCGAAGAGTTTTACGACTCTCTGAGAAACTTTGATTATTTCTTAGTGGTTTTGAGTAGTTTTTGTGCCTCTGCAGCGGTTTTACAACAAATTTTAGGACAACAGTAGCGTGCAGTAAATATGAAGGATGCACGAGGAAATTACGAAACTAAAACGTGTATTTATCGACAGTTTCTCGTTGGGGGAATAACTAAACGAGAGCTAAAAGTCATGGCACTTATAAAAACCTTCGTTTCATTGTAAAAAATCTATTATTAAACCACGAAGTTAACTGAAGACATCGTAAATGTTTCTGCAGCAAATGGCGGATTCGGAACCAGCCGGTGGTGGACGCGGAGGTTTTCGTGGTGGATTCGGTGGCCGAGGCCGTGGACGAGGCCGAGGTCGGGGCCGAGGACGCGGTCGTGGAAGAGGTAAAGCTGAGGAC